>OY998238.1:37987804-38587804 GCA_963922005.1 Cornus suecica | reverse complement strand
ATTATTAAAGTGAATGAATTTGGGAGGCCAATTGCAGCTGCAATGAAGAAAATGTTAACTAGGATGGAGACAGAGGAATTGCTCTTGGAAACCACTAGGCCGAAGGTAAAACTTCAGGCCCTTCCTGACAAATTAGTTTCCAATGATTATTGAAGAATTGAATGAGGAAGAGGAGTAGAGGCTCCGAGATTAGGTGTACGCGGCTGCTTACATTCGATTGAAATCTTACTTAGCTGAGAAGAGAATGTACTTGGAAAGTCAGGAAGAAATGGAGTTATCGGCCAATCTGGCCAAAGCTCAGGATGAAGCTCTAGAAGAAACCCAAGGGAGAATTGATGCCATATAGTTGGAAGATCTAGATAAAGCACCTCAAAGAATGGATGATGGATTGGCAGAAGTGCAAGATCCTTTTCTATAAGTAAATTTGGGAACTGAGGAAGATCCTAGGCCAACTTATGTGAGTGGTTTATTAAAGCCAAACTTCTAGGTAGAAATAGTCTCTTTACTAAAAGAATTTAAGGATTGTTTTACCAAGAGTTATGAAAAAATGCCAGGACTATGAAGGGAGCTAGTGGAACATAAGTTGCCTATCAAGGAAGATTTCAGACGATTCAAGTCAGCCCCAAGAAGAATGTCCCAATAGGTTATTCTGAAGGTGAAATAAGAAATAGAGAGATTGTTCAAAACACGATTCATAAGGACAACAAGATATGTTGAATGGATATCAAATGTAGTTCTAGTGGTTAAGAAGAATGGGAAGATAAAAGTTTGTGTAGATTTCAAAACTTAAATTTGGCCACTCATAAGGATGAATATCCAATGCTAGTGGCCGATCAGCTAGTAGATGCAATCTCCAAATATGAAATCCTATCTTTCATGGATGGACACTCTGGATATAATCAAATCTACATAGCTGAAGAAGATATTCCAAAGACTGCCTTCAGATATCCCGGATCAATTGGGACTTTTGAATGGGTGGTCATGCCTTTTGGTTTAAAGAATGGTGGAGTAACTTATAAAAGAGTCATGAATCCCATCTTCCATGATATGATTGGGAAATTCATGGAAGTCTAAATTGATGATGTGGTTGTGAAGTCAGCTACCAGAAATAAACACTTGAGAGATTTGAGGTTGGAATTTACCAAGATGAGGAGTCACAAGTTGAAGATGAATCCTTAAAAATATGCCTTTAGAGTATCAGTAGGGAACTTCCTTGGTTTCTTAGTTTATCAAAGAGGCATTGAAGTGGACAAGAACAAAGCTAAGGCAATCATGGAAACACCACCTCCCAAGAGCAAGAAAGAGTTGAGGCAATTCATTGGATAAGTGAGTTTCCTTAGAAGATTTATTACTAACTGTGCAGGTAAAATACACAAGTTATCTTCCTTATTAAAATTGAAAGAATGGGAAGAATTTGTTTGGAAAGAGCAGCACCAGAAGGCCTTTGATAAAATTAAGGAGTACCTCACAAAACCTCCAGAGTTGATGCCTCCAAGGAATAAATACCCATTAAAGTTGTATATATCGGCCACAGATGAATCTATTGGTAGTATGTTGGCCCAGAATAATGAAGCTGGAAGAGAGCAGGCTATATATTATTTGTGTTGGGTATTACTTCCAGTTGAATGCAGATATTCTTGCATAGAGAAATTGTGCTTAACTTTGTATTATGATTCCATGAAATTAAGAGTGTATATGTTCCCTATTGAAGTTTCTGTAACTTGTCCAACTAATGTGATTAAGTATATGCTATCAAGGCCCTTAGTCATTAGAAGAATTGCTAAGTGGACTTTGGCCTTGATGGAATTTAACTTAACTTATGTCCCACATAAATCTGTGAAAGGAAGGATTGTGACTATGTTTTTGGTTGTCCATCCTTCCACAAATGTAGATCCATAAGTGTTTGATGAATTAGATACAACTGTACTAAGCATTACAAGTTGATGTTTGATGGATCTAGTACAAGAGAAAGTGTTGGAGCTGGAATATTGATTGTGGCACCTAATAGAAGAAGAACTTCATTCTCTTTTTTCCTAGATTTTGAATGCTCTAATAACCAGGCCGAATATGAGCATTGATAATCGACCTTGAAATTCTATTGAAAATGGGAGTCAAGAATGTTGACATTATGAGAGGTTCCAACTTGGTAATTAGTCAAGTGTCAGAAGATTTTAGAGGCTTGAATTAGAAATTGTGTTCATTCCATTCCTTAGCAACTCAGCTCATCCAGTAGTTTGATGAAGTCAGCATGGAACATAGGCCAAGAATTTTTAACAAGGAAGGAAATAGCTTGGCCTAAATTACATCTGGAATAACGGTTCCTGAAGGAATAGAAAAGATATTAGTAAAGGCCACAAGGAGATCTCTTCCAATAGCAAAAATGAGGATGAAGAAATGGTAGTATCTTTTGCCATTGATATTTTTGAAGCTAGGATGGAAGATTGGAGCAAACCTATAGTAAATTACCTGGCATATCCAAGTTTGCCAACTGCTAGAAGGATAAAACTCATGGCAGTAAACTATGTGTTGTTGGATGGAGAATTGTACAAGAAAAGCAAGAAAGATGGACTCCTTCTACAATGTGTATCAAAAGATCAAGCCATAAAGGTTATGGAACATGTGCATGAAGGGTTATGTGGAATGCATCAAGATGGAAGGAAAATGATGTGGCTAATCAAAATATATGGTTACTATTGGCCAAGAATTTTGAAGGATTGTATCACTTATGCTAAAAAATGCAAGCCTTGTCAATTACATGGTCCAATTCAAAAGGTTTCAGTTATAGAAATGTAGTTCATTATTAAACCATGTTCATTTAGAGGTTGGGCAATTGATATGATTGGAATGATCATTCCTACATCTTCTAAAGTCCCTCAATGGATTGTTGTAGCCTCTGACTACTTCACTAAGTGGGTAGAAGCAGAGGCTTACAAGTCAGTGGATCAACATGTGGCTATCAAGTTTGTGAAAAAAAAGATCTTTTATCGCTTTGGAATTCCAGAATCAATCACTTTTGACAATGGATGAGGTTTTACTAAAGGGGCAATGACAAAATATGTATGGTTGTATGGAGTAAAGATACTTTGTTCAACTCCATACTATGCATAGTCCAATGGTCAAGTGGAAGTTGTAACAAGATTATCATTGGCATTATTGAGAAGATGATAGAGAAAAATCCGAGGAATTGACATAATCATCTTCCAGAAGCTTTATGGGCATACAGAAATTCCAAGAGAGCTACCACTAGAGTTACTCTGTATATGCTTATATATGACCATGATGCAGTTCTTCCAATGGAAGTGGTGGTCAAATCTTCCAGGGTTGCATATCAAAATAATTTAACTCCAACAAATTATTTAGAGGCTATGTTGATGGAGCTGGAAGATTTAGATGAAACAAGGTTGGGAGCTTTAGACCACCTAATAGCCCATAAGAAGAAAATGATGAAGGCTTACAATAAAAGGGTGAAGAATATGTCTTTTGTAGAGGAAGATTTGGTTTGGAAAGTTTTCCTTCCAACTAAGAAGAAAGATCACAAGTTTGGAAAGTGGAGTGCAAGTTGGGAAGGCCTATACCAAATTCACTGAGTATTTGGAAATGGAGCTTATCATTTGAAAGATCTGAATGGTAAAGTTCATCCTAATCTAATTAATGGCCGATACTTGAAAAGATATCGGCCAAGTTTCTTCGAAATTATGCAAAAGGAAGAATCCTAAGGCCAGCATGTTAGCAGCCTTGGAAAATGTAAATAGCTAGTTTATTTTATTTTCTTTCTTTGTTTATTTTTAGAAGTTCTTTTGTAAATATTGCAATGGAAGAAATTCAAGGAAGGAAAGTCAAGGAAGAGAGAGATCATTCAAGGTCGTTGAACGTGGGTTTAAAGAGGGTTTAAATTCCAAGAAACGGCTGGAGAAGATAGGTTGGATAGTTGTTATGATGGCTTTTGAACTAGTTAAATGTATGATGTCAGCAGCCGCCTTATGGAATAAGAAGAAAACACGTAGCTGGAAGAGATTGGGCAAAATTTGAATTTATTTGAATTACTGAAGAACGGGAGTTTGCCTTCAATTCAGGTTATAAAGACTTAAGTTTCCAAAGCCTTGTTTGGAAAGAGTCCACAAGGCTAAGGAAACTTGGGGGGTAAATGTTGGTACCTAGAAATTCTCATGCCAAGTGGTGATATGGGGGCATGCCACATGGAGGGAAGGAGAAACACGTGGCTATAAGTAATATCATGTAAAGGAGATAGGAGGGGAGCAATTTCGTACATTTAGAGAATGAAGAAGTTGGTTGTAAATGGAAAGCTAGAATATAGAATTCATGCCCATAATAGTAGGAAGTTTGAATTTGAAAGAGGTAATGAATCTGGCCCATATGAAGGGTAGATTCATGCAAAGAGTATTGGTTCCGTTCTTTTATCAAATGAAGTCCTAAACATGGAGGGAAAGGTGTAGCAGTAGTGGAGAATGTGGTTAAAGCGATGTGGAATCATGGGACACGTGGAAGATTGTTGTACAATAATAGTGTCAAGTGGCAAAATAATAGGAGACGGTTAAGTGGAAGTTGCAATTTTAAACCGTGCTAGTATAAGAGCAATACTTATGATAATTTGTATCTCACCAGCATCATCAAAACACTCTATTACATTGCAATTTCCTTAATTGTAATCTTTATCTTTACTTGTCATTTCATTACATTGCAATTCCTTTTCAAGTAATGTTGTTTCAATTCCATTTCCTTTTAGGCAATTCAATTCCATTTCAATTCTAGTCATTATCTTTCAATTACAGTCCTCAATAATTACTTTGTTTAGTTCATTTATCTTTCCTAAACACTTCAACATTCAAGTCCTTTTAACTAAGGTAAAAAGGACCAAAAAACAATCGATTGATCATCCTCATCTTCCAAGGGAATAGTCTCTAGTTTCCTAGGAATTTTATTTTGATTCAACTTTAATCTGGCACGCCCGCATTCTATGCATTTGGAGAAGATTTGTTTGAACATTGAATGGCACGCTCGCAGTGGGACACGTGTTAAAGTTTGAAAGATATGCCACCAATGTCAAGAAAATCCATCATGCCATGGGAACAAGAACTGGAAGAAGCACCACCAGTTTTTACTGGTAGTTTAGATGCGACTCAACAATTATCATTAGCAGAACTGTTCAAAAGGCTCCACGCAAGATTTGACATTTTAGAGGAATCGCTTGCTCAACTCAAGTCATCTTTCAACACTATTGAATCAGTTTCTCAACCAACGTCATACTCAGTCGTGCAGGCCCCAGTCACATAACTACCCACGACCATGATAAATCAAAGTCTTCCACAACCGGTGTACTATCCACAAGTTCAACACTTACCTCAGCCAATATATTTTCCACCCTCAAACACTGTGGAATCGGTATCCCAACCAAATTCCTAGTCGGCAGTTCAAGCTTTAACCGTACAACAACCAGTAGTTCTTCCACCAGCGACCACTATGCTGAAATAGAATCTTCCATAGGCGAATATTTCGTTTTCAACTCTTTTGGCGAGTCTTCCAATGATTATGCCAATATTAAGGATTGAGGATCAATCACAACCATTTCAGCAGTTGTCGTAACCATATCTTCCACCACCACGACATCAAACATATCCTTCGAAATTGCCCGGGAGAGATCTTCTAGACCCGGGGGGCAAGTAGCTTCATTTGAGGCAAAATTCACTACTTTTTCCACCACAATTAGTGGTACATGGGGGGCAAAGGATGCTCAATTAGCCATTTGTTTGGCCATATCATCATTCTTCTACTTCAAATTTTAGAGGCTTAGTTTGTTAAATCACAAAGCCTCCAAAATTTAGGGGGAAAATGTTGATACCAAAAATTTCCATACCATGTGGTAGCCTATTATTTAGCCACGTGGCATGCACATGGCAGGATTGAGATCAGCTATGTTGAAGAAAATAGTTCCTGATGACCTGGAAGATGGAATATGGCGATTACGGAAGTTACATGGAAGAAAATGGTTTCTGATGACCAGGAAGAAAGCAACTGCTAAAGTTACTTGGAAGAAAGCAATTCTTAATGACCTGGAAGAAGGTGGTTACGGAATTTACGTGGAAGAAAATGGTTTCTAATGACCTGGAAGAAGGCTACTACTAAAGTTATTTGGAAGAAGTGGTTTCTAATAGCCTGGAAGATGGTGGTGACGTGGAAGAACTTTGGTTTGACAATTACTGATGACATGGAAGTTGGCGGTTACTGACACTAAGTGGAAGAAAACAATTTTTGATGAAATGGAAGAAATAGTGACAGAATATGAGATAATTAAGCAAAGAAGAAGGTAGTTTTATGGACACTTTGCACACTTTGGAGCAAGGTTAAAGACTACACACGCATGCACACTAAGGCTATAAATAGAACACATTATGTAACTTTAAGCCCCCCCCCCCTCCACCCAAGGTACAACACAAATCATTACAATGCAATTTCCTTAAATTTTCATTCACTTTATCATGTATTTTAAATTCCTTGTATTTCAATACAAGTCATTTCTTTTCAATTCCTTTACTTTCATGCACTTTAAATTCATGAAATTTACCTTGTGCACTTTCAATTATGCCATTTACGTATCTTCCAGCACTCAAATCCCAGCAGTTTACTTTCTTCCAGTCATTTATCTTCCAGCACTTAAATTCCAGTAATAATTTACTTTCTTCTAGTAGCGTTTCTTCTAGCTTTAATATATTTCTGCCAATTTTCTCTCTCAATTTTTTATCCCTTTTCTTTTAAACTTTTACATTTAAGTCCTTTTAACTAAGGCAAAAAGAACCCAAAAACAATCGCTTGATAACTATCATTTTCCAAGGAAATAGTTTCCAGTTTCCAAGAAATACATTTTGATTCAACTTGAATCTAGCACGCCCGTATTCTACGCATTTGGAGAAGATTTGTGCAAACACCAACGACATTAAATATTGATACTAGGTGATTACGGTTAGCTTTTTATCCTAGTTTGTACTTGTAGACGGTAATTTAGTTCAGTTTCTGTATTTTTTAGTACATAAGTTTGAGTTAATAAGATCGAGTCATAAAACCATCGACATTTGAGTAGGAAAGGTAAATTGAGCCAAGAAGATAACTAGGGGTGTGTAGGAAGCATTGAGAGTGAAAAGGGTTGAAGATGAAATTTGAAGATGAAGAAAATTTATTTTGGGCCATGTGGTCCTATGCTTCAAGCGTGGGCCCAGCTACGCTTCAAGCGTAGCGACGGGCCTGTTATAAAACAGACCCATCACGCCATTCCCTCTCATTTCATTTCAAACTCCTCTCTCTCCCTCGTTTCTCCACCAATCTTCATGAGGTTTGTTTCTACTATTTACTCATCCGATTCCTTATCATTCATTGACTGCGGATTTCCAGATTAGTTTGCGATTCGTCCGGATTCACGTGAAGAACTCGAAAAATCTTCAAAACTCATTTTTTGGAAATTTATTGTTTCGTTCGATTCGGTGAGTTTTGTTGCATTATTTTGATTTCAAATGACTTATTTAACTATTCTAAACTAGTATTGATGAACGAGCCCAATCAAAATCGTGTTTTGATCCATTTTTCAAAAAGTTGAGTTTTTAGACTTCGAAAACGGATTGAATATCAAATTTTTGGATGAAGGCTTGTTTAATCTTCATATTGCATATATTTAGATATAGTTTGAGTTTGATTCGGTGTCCGACACATTATCGCTTACTTTTCAAAAATTCCATATTGTAGGTATGGCTAGAGTGAAGGGTGCGATAAGGTGAGTGGTCGAGGTGGCCAGACCAGTAGAGTAAGATGATCATCATCTCTCGACCGAGCACCTATTCATCGCCAGAGTACACGTGCCTCGAGACCATAGTATGTCAACTTGGAATCCTCGTCTTTATATTTTTTTGAGGCGGAGGTGCCCGAGTCCACCACAACGGGCTGTGATCTTCACCTACCATATGGTAGGCTTACAGTAGGGCCAGTTGCCCCATATGCACCATTGCAGCCACCTGTGCCTGAGCTGCAGGCTGAGCAGATGGATGAGGATACCGAGAGTGATAGTGGTGCACAAGAGGAGGATGCTAATGAGGGCGATGATGACGGTCAGCCAGATGAGCAGATACCCAAGCCACTAGTGGAGGGTGACCCCGGTGTTTTGACTACTTTTTTGCCCGTACCCCGAACAACGTCGGCTAAGGATTGGAAACCGTATGTGGATACAGAGAGTTTGAATGAAGGAGCAACAAGCCGAAAGGGAAGAAGAACCACACCGATGTCATTTCTGAAGTGCAAACTACATTATGAAGAAGTGTTTCGTCCGGGGAGGATGAACCAAATATTGATTGCAGCCAGGAGGAAAACCCTTCAGGAATGAGGATTGCGAAGATTAGGACACCCGGCAAAAGAAAAGGTGTATCCGGGCTTGAGTAAAAAATTCTATGAAAATATGAAGATTTTGGGACCGACATGATTTGAGGTGATGACGGCTAAAGTATATCAATGGAGTGATCCTATTGTGATAGGAAAGTGAAGTATTGCCGATGCGTGGAATGTACCAATTGGTAGTCCGACAAACTTAGAAGGAAGACTGAAGGAGCACCCTCAAGTATGGCCACATACATGTGAGGAGATGGTAAGGGAATTGTGTGCTGTGTCAGATCCAGGAGATAAGACGTGTGAAAATTGGTGGTTAAAGTCGGATCTGCCCTATTTGGATTATGTCATTTTGGCTCAAATTCGACCAAATAATCAGACTAGTATAAGGGATCACACGATGCTTAGAACGTTGTATGACTTAACTCATGGGTATAAAGTGTGTATTCAAGCAGTGATAATGGTCGAGATGTCCATTGCTCGAGCAATTGTGAGGAGAGAGTGAGCGGGTGCAGATAAATTTGAACATTATCTTCCATTCCCGTTTCTATTATCAAAAATCATTGCAGAGCAATTAGGTGATAGGATAAAGGAGTTAGGTGAGATGCGGTGGATGTTTATGAAGATATATCCAGAGGAAGACTTTGCTAAATTGAAAGAGACAGCAGACTACTTGATATGGTTAAAGAGCGTCGTGACTAGTGATGAAGAAGATGAGGATGATTTAGATTAGGGTTTAGTTTTAGAATTAGGATTTTTGGTTTTGTTTTGTTTTCTTTTTAGGCACGGTAGACTCTTAAGGCCACGTCTTTGTTTATTTTTATTTTATTTTTATTTTATAGGATTGTAGGCTCTTAAGGCTAAATAATTTTTTTATTATCATTATTTCTGAAAAATAAATAAATATATATAAAAAAAAGAATCCTTGATTCCTTGAAGACATGTGTTGATTTTTGGATATTTATGATGAAATTTATTTTCCCTTGCTATGATTGGGTATTTGTGTTTTGTTGATCATAACTATAGGTGATCTAAATCATGTTTGTGGGAGGGGATTCATGCTTTGCTTTGGAATCCAGAATTGAGCATCAAGGGTAACTATATTTGTTCTCCTATTTATTTTTTACCATGAGGACATGATCTCGTTTAAGTTTGGGGGTGAGGGTATAGAATTACAAGGAATGAAAATTTTTGAAAAAAATTCAAATTTTAAAATTTTGGAGAAATTCTATGTTTTAACGCATGATTGATTACAATTTGATTGAGTTCGTGTTTATGATGTATGAGTAGTATATTATGTGATATTCCCATTCATGAGAGTAATGGTTAGATCCAGTTAGTGAAGTGATGTGGTTTTATATGGGTGAGAGAATGAGTGAAATTGAAATCAAGAAAGACGACTTTGACCTATAAGCACAAGCACACATTCACTATGGGAAATAGGTTGATCTTTGACTATGTAGTTGAAAAATAATTTGCCACAATAAAAGGGGAGATGGGGAGATGTATGGCTGAAATGGAGAAAATTGAAAAAATTATTTTGAGAAAATTAAATGCAAAAAGTAGTTCTTCAATCTGAGTAACCTGGACTTGGTATCACCAATATTAATGTTCGCGTTTAAAGGGGAGAAAACTAATGAGCATAAATCCCATGGAAGAAGCTAAGGCCTAGTTGGTTGGGACTAAAATCCTCGCTGGAAAGTCCGAAGACTTAGAAAGACAAAAAGGGATTAAAAGTGAAAATATGTGTTTTTATTAAAAATGAAAAAGTTTAATCAATGAATTAGGAGAAGAGAAACTGAAATATCATAGTTGAGTGTTCACAAAATCACGGAAGGTTGTCGAGATTTAAAGTAAAAAGTAGCAAAATCATTCACTTTAATGAGAACCATTCATGATATGAAGTTCGATATAATTATTGTTCGGTAGTTGAGTGGGAGTATTTTCATCCATGTTATCTTTTACATTATATCATGACTTAATTGAACTTGTCTATGAACTCATGTAATCGTCAACCCTCACAAAAAGCAAGGGATTATGTTAGATTAGTTAGACTAGTTAGATTAAAAAGATCATCACAAGAAAAGATTCCCTAAGTATATTGCTAAGGGACTAGCAACATGTAAGTTTAGGGGTGTGATAGGTGTCAAATATTAGACATTTTGACCCCTTAACTCATTATTATTACATTCTTTCATTCCATTATTTGGTATTTTTATGTTGTTTGTGTGTTAAAGCATGTTTCAGGAGCTTAATGAAGAAATGAAGCTAACTTCGGTGAATTAACCAAAGAGGGGGTTCATTCTATTCAAAGATGAGAGTCAAAGAGGCAGTCTGAGACAAAAATGACTCCCGGAGGGCAAAAATGATATTTCTAGAAGCCGTCATCTTCAAAAAAAAAGTATCGTGGGTTCAAGGTGGTCATTTTGGTGCATACACGGAGAAAACTGGTTTTCCAGAAAATAAATACGCTTCTGCCTAAGCTTTCAATTTCAAAAAGTGGCTGAAAACACATTTTTACGCTTGAAGGTATGTTTGTACCTACGCTAGAAGCGTAGAAAGCTACGCTTGAAGCGTAGGCCAGGTACACTTGAAGCGTATATGTGGCAAGTTTTTGTGGTTTTCGATGGTTTTTGCATGTTCTACCCCCGGTTCGATTTAGAGATGTGCCTGTGACTCCAGACCTCTGTACACATGTATATACACCTATATATATCAGAAGTTAGGGTTTGTATGAGGTTGGGAGTGAAAAGACAGAAAAGGAAATCTCTATACCATTGCCTATATATACACGATCATATATCAGAGTAAGGGTGGTGGTTCAATTGTTGAGGGTTGTTCACGTTCATTCAGAGAGAGGTTGGTGGTACATGCATAGAGTTTTCTCATGTTCACATTTGTTTTTGTTGAAAGCTATATTCAAACTTAGAGATCCGGAGAAGAAGACCATGAAGAGTGTTTCTATATCAACCATGCAGTCGCCTTCCCCCATGGCCAACTAACTCAGTATCTAGGGTTTTCTAGAAAAACTCTAGCCAAGTAATGTAGTTCTTTCATTGTTTTCAATTGTAACGAGGGAAAACTGTTGACCATACTATGATGATTGTATTAGTTAAGAGACCGTACTAATTTTCAATATAAAATTATATGTTTGTTCTAAACTCTTATCTTAGATGTAATGAATGTATTATTTTGCACAACTATGATTATTCAGTATGGGCTGGAACTCGGAAACTTAATTATAGTTTTCTACACAAAGGTGGTAATGAAACTTGAAACCCTTGGTTGACACAAGCCAAGCCTTGGCAATTTAATATAGACATGATTTAGTTTATTTTCATGCGGTAGGAGTAGATTAGAGTAATATAATTGGCATGTACTAGTTAGGTCAGTCTTAAGATGGGTTGTCGCAATCCGGTTGATGGTACTCATTTTTTGGGTCGTATTTAGCTATTTGCGGCTCGACCTAATTGACAGTTATGGATTTCCATCTTACAGTTGAGACAATGATGAGCTATATTATGCGGTTAGTGGTGGAGTGATGAAAACCCTAGTTTTCTCTCTCATCTGAATCATAACGAATTTACTTTGCTTTCTAGATAATTTTAGCTAAAATAGACAATTTGGTCTTTGACCACCCAAACAAACTAATTTTCAGAAAATATAATTCAATGTTTTTGAACTATTAAAGTAAACAATCTCAGTCTCTGTGGGATCGATACCCCTTACTCAAGCCATTGGTATTCTATAATTGATACGTGCGCTTGGGTAGGGTAAAACCTAGCGTTGTTAAGGTGTTTTTTTTAACCACATATTTTGTATACACCTGACGCACATCAGTAATGTAGTTCTTTCATTCTTTTCAATTGTAACGAGAGGAAACTGTTGACCATACTATGATAATTGTAGTAGTTAAGAGACCGTACTGATTTGCAATATAAAATTATATGTTCCTTCTAAATTCTTGTCTTAGATGAAATGAATGTATTATTTTGCACAAATATGATTATTCACTATGGGCTGGAACTCGGATGCTTAATTATGGTTTTCTACACAATGGTGGTAATGAAACTTGAAACCCTAGGTTGACACAAGCCATGCCTTGGCGATTTAATATAGATATGTTTTAGTTTATTTTCATGCATTAGGAGTATAATAGAGTAATTTAAATGGCATGTACTAGTTAGGTCAGTCATGAGATGGGTTGTCGCAATCCGGTTGATGGTAGTCCTTTTTGGTGTCGTATTTAGCTATTTACGGTATGACCTGATTCACAGTTATGGATAGCCCTCTTATAATTGATATAATGATGAGCTATATTATGAGGTTAGTGGTGGAGTGATGAAAACCCTAATTTTCTATCTCATCTGAATCACTACCAATTTTATTTCTAGATAATTTTAGTTAAAATAGATAATTTGGTCTTTGACCACTCCAACAAATCAATTTTCAAAAAATATAATTCAGTATTTTTGAACTATTAAAGTGAACAATCTCAGTCTCTGCGGGATCGATATCCCTTACTCAAGCCATTGATATACTATAATTGATACATGCACTTGCATAGGGTAAAACCAGGCCGTCATTAAGGAGTTGTTTTTAACACATATTTGTAGTACACTATAATGGACATCACATGGCTCCCCAAAAGGTCAAACAAGCAATCCAGAAACCACTCCCATGAATCCCAAGACTCAGACTCAACAACATCCAATACAATTGGGAAGAGCCTGTTGTTGCCATCCTTTCCAATGGCTGCTAACATGTGCCCCCAACCTTTGAGACAACATCCATCAAGACCAATGAATGGTCTATAACCCTCTTTGAAGTCCTTCCACATAGGCTCCAAAGACCAAAACATTCTATAAAATGACACCCCATCTTTATTGTATGGCATGGTGCTAACATGAGCTTCACTCAGTATGGTATGGTACTTTAATCAATCATGACATACCATACCGAAGGATGTCGGACTGAAACCCCACATCCCCATGACCCACCATGACCAAAGAAAAAAAAAACACGATTCAGAAAGTGACTAACAATAAATGATAAACAAATATCGCCTGACAACATCTTCGATGCCACATTCCAAGTACAATAGAACGATTCAGGTGACAACAAGCACAATAAGGATGATTCCAAAGCACGATTCCAAAGTTTTGCCAAGATTCGAACCAAATGATTGAACCCTAGGGGACCAGTTTGAGAGATGAGAGAATGGGACCTTTTGTTTGAGAAGATAAGGCTAACAAATGACAAAGAGATGAGGAGGAACATACAATATTTGACCTAACATGAAACAATGTCATTTTTTAAAGGGGCAATTTTTCCATTCAAACATATCCACTTAAGCTGAAGGGTATTTAAGGCTTTTCACATATCCGGTACCAATAAATTGGGCTTTTTTAGGAGCGGGGGGTAATTGTAGCGAAATGAAAATGGAAGAGGTTTTTAGAATTATAAGGGGTTCTTGATTAAAATCTCAAACCACAGGGGGGTTTATGTAAATTACCTTATATATATATATTTTTGTACGTGTGTGTGTAAGAAGGCTTATGACTTGAGAGTGGATAAGACTTATTTTACTTGAAAGCTCCATTTTTCAAAACCCTCCACCTCTATCTATCCTTATTAAACTTTATTTTGGGTTCTGTATACTTTTCAATTAAAGATGCATAGTCACTAGGGGTGCAACTTGGGTCAGCCTAACCCGATCCAACCCAAATGCAAATGAACCCGACTTCGGATTGGGCCGGGCTGGGCCAATCTTAAAGCATATTCAGGTTAGGTGTCAACCCGAACCCAATTTAACGGGTTGGGTCGGGCGAGTTGGCGGGTTGTATGATTTTTTCACTTTTTAAAAAAACTTTATACTGAGGTCAACATATAGCAGATTCGGGTTTGGGTTTAACCTAAACCCGAATAAACGGGTCGGGTCACCAGTTTTTCTAAAAAAAAAAAAACTTAAACTTTCTCACTCTCTAGAAAAAACCTCCCTCTTTAGAAACCCACGATGGGTTTCTCTCTCTAAAAAGAACCACTTTCTCTCTCTAGAAACCCAGTCATCAGTTTTTTTTTATAAAAAAAGCTTAAACTTTCTCTCTCTCTCATAAACCCACGATGGGTTTCTCTCTCTAAAATAAATCACTCTCTCTCTCTAGAAACCCCCATTTCTCTTCCTTCTTCATCACTCAAATCTTCCCCACCCCCACCATATAAATCTACAAATACACAAATATGTATATATATAAACAAGATTGTTTTCAAATGTATGGTTGTAAATCGGCTAAACCTAAATGTGGCTTTGATGGATATATACATGTAGAGAGAGAAATATATAGATATATATAGATAGATAGAGAGAAATTTGGTTTATCTCATATAGATACATATATAGAGAAATAGAGAGAAATCTTGTGTTTATATATAGAGATATATCATATATATATATATATATATATATATATCTGATTATATGGAGAGAGAAAGAAAGATATAGAGTATGGAGAGACGATCACGTGTAGAGAAAGAGCGGTGGACTGATGAGAGAGAGATGAATGTGTGTGTACACGTGTCACTAACCCAACCCGTGTCACTAAAGGTCTGTCTCTAATGGGGTATTTTTTGTTTTTTAGGGCCAATGTTTTTTTTTGTGAGAGTAATTAAAATTTTAGAGGGGAATATTTTACCCGATTTTGTTTTTATTATTTTAATGAAAAACTCAAATTTTGAAAAATGAGATAATAATTAAATATTATAAAAAAATATTAAATAAATTAAAATGCTAATAAATAATAATATGTAGAAATAATTCAAGTAGTCATATAATAGAGAGTTGATTAATAAATAAATTTATGTTTTAATAATTTAAAATATTAATCATAAAACAATATGATTAAATTAAAATGTATACAAAAATAAAATAATTATGAAAGAGATTGTTTTTGTAAGAACATTTATAGTATTATTTGTGTTTGGCATGTTCTAGATAATAACCATCTTGAGTGAGTTGTCATATTGAGAGTTTTGTATATTTGCAATTGAGTTGTTAGTGTGCTCGGTTCTATCTCGAGAAAGAAGTTAAGGAGTCTATCAAAGCAAAAAAGGCTACCGGAGGGCAAAATCATCTTTTCCAGACATCATCACTTCGGCGGAGGGCAAAAATGTTATTTCCAGACATCATGACTTCAACCAAAAGTATCGGGAGTTAGAGATGACCAGTTTAGCTCAAATATGAAAAATCTGCAAAAGATGCAACATACCTACGTTGACAAAGGCTGAATGTCACGCCCCGTTATTCCTGAGACTCCAATCCGGAGAATTAGTGAATCCCGATGTATAACGTCACGGAAAATGACAACTAAGATTAACAATAACATCGAAATACATGGAATATGAGTGAAAATGAAGTATTCAAATTCACCTGAGTGATAGAAACTTAGTAAAAAAATTCTAACGAAAATCCTGCAGAGTTCCGTTTGTAAATGGAACATCCGAACAACCCAAAAATAACACAACAGAATAACCTACCCATAATTACAGAAATAAAATCAATGGCACGCAGCCTAACATTCCAAAAAACCTACTAGGGCCGAGGTAGTGGAAAAGAACACCAAAACCTCTACACAACCCCTCTAAAATCAACTGAGCCACCAAGCTCGAATAAGAATACAGAAAATCATATGGTAGTGCCGAAATGATACAAAAGCACACCGAAAATAATAAATACATAGACTGAAGATACAACACAAGGGAATCTGCCAACAGCCTGGCTCCCAAGAAAATAAAAGAATACATAAATATCACTACGGAAGGAGGAACAAAACTATCATCCCAAATCACCCGTATCTTCGCCGCCGAGTATATCGTGTTGCATCCACCTACAACCTATTGTGGAGGTGAGCAAAATCATGCGTTTACCATAATATCAAAACATCACACTCATAGTCGTCTAGAAAACGCTAACCATCCCGTGTGCATGCATATATTCTAGATCAGTCAATCGTCTCTCATGGCACCCCCGCCAATCCGAGACCCCATCAATAACCTCACATACACTACAGATATCATAAGTACCATAGATCAACGAAAATATAAACAATACATGTATATGTGTATGTATATAATGTCATGTAAATAACTAAGCATGTCACATAGGCCTATAGACAACCAATTTGAACTCCACTCTCTTCTAGAGATACAACAAGGACTAACTATCTACAATACCGTGCACCTAACACGCTGCTCAAGGTTCCTATGAGGTAAATAGATCACTCACTAGGACTACCGAAAGTGAATCATCATAACCATGCCCACAACTCGATCATCGCTCATAACTAGCATCGCTATCAAATCATTCCTAGAGAGAAAGTCGCTCTCACATTTTCTATCTTTAATTCAGTCCTTCTACTTATAATAACCAGTGAACCAACCCGTTCACTTGAAGAAACATAAAAAGGGAAGATATTGTTCCCACACCGGATTCGGTAACCAACCGAACTATCTCTAACTCACACTGTCTATCTAGGCACTAAAAAGGGTTATTGGAGTCATTTAGTTCCAAACATATGCCATGGTCCTCGAGTTTTTAAAGAAAAACGTTGAACCCCGAAGGATTCAACCGATTTTTAAGAAAAAGTTAGGACCCGGTCAAATCTTATTTGGTTCCAACGTCTCCAAACCCAACCGAAACAACAGGAACCGCATTATGTGTGCATAACTCTACATCACAAGTCTGGGCTCAAACCCAAGGGATAACTATATGAGAAGGAAGAAATACTAGAGTTCAAATTGACAACCATTTTAAAATCACTTTTAAACTCCTTTCAAATCTGGTCCTAAGACCTTTAACATTTGTTTAAAAATTTGTAAAAATAATCCTGAAAGAATACCCAAACAAAACCGGGCACAAGAAGGAATCCTAGGCGACAAGCTAGCAGAAACCTGGATTTCTCGACCTCTAACGAGGCTAAGATCTCGGAAATAACCTTGAAATTTCTAGAACAGGGGCAACCCGTGCCCTAATTCACCGATTTTATAAAACAATTTCAAATGATATTTTCAGAAATTTCTACCAATACTCCCGGTAATGAGAATTCAAAACATATTTTATAAAACAAGTATTTAAACGTTTGTCTTTCCAAAAATAGTTAACAAGTCTCGGGGTAAATGAAGAACACATCTTTTTTTATAAAATCCCCAAGTTTTAAGTTTTTAAAACTTTGAATATTTGACTCAAAAGATCCGAACCATAACTGAGGTTTCAAGAACGGGACAAACCATGCCCTGAATTCACTAACTTCACAAGAGATTTTCAATAAACACGGCAAAGAACCGTCTATAACTCATACACTGTCAAAGTGGAAGAACGAGCGATAAACTCAAAATTTCAAAAGCCAAGGGAATAGGGTCAAACTAATAAGCTCTATCCGACCCTTACTTGAGCAATACTCCACACTACCGGAGAGGTCTATCAATCATCCTGTGATGATACTAATCACCAATCACAAAGGCCTATGTGGCCAAGATCACAACTTCAACTAAGTCTCAATATATTGCTACCCAGCTCAACTAGACCCTAACATACGGGGAACCCTTACGCCCCAAGGTCACTTTCACTTAGTTTTTCCATAACTACCAAAGATAATCGCCAACCATGGCTTCTTAATAATCCCCTTTTCACTTTTTACCTTTTAAATTTTAAGTTTTCATTGTTTCCTTTACACTAGGAAGCTCACAATTTTCATTGTAATTTAACCACGGTTAAAATATCAATCACAAACACCGCGCTCTAGCGCCCAAGAGAATAATACAAATCTCTTATTAAATTTCAGACATAACCTGCTCAATATCAATAAGCAATAATAACAGATAATCTTAACAGAAAAGCACATGTAAAATAAATGCTCAATATGAATGCCAATGCAATGTCAATGCAACCTTAACTGCATGAGGGTGTAACAAATATCCAAGAATCCCAAACCGTTCACTGCTGGGGAAACAAACCCACAACAGGAAGGGTGAGCGTCGTCAAATAGAGTATGGAGACCACAAGTCCGTTCGGGAACCGACAAGTGAGGCCCAAGCCCTCACCCCCAATGTCTAGAGAATCGAGAGTTACTAGCTCCCTGGGTGCTAGACCACCCCCAGGCCAGTTGTTGCGACATTCCAAACGATCCATACATGCACGTGATATAACTGAGGCATGCAACTTATACCGAAACAATATATACACCATGGTACTATATGAATGCCAAATGTCTCTACATGAATGAAATATACTCAATAAAATAGCATAAAAGCCAAGCAATCTCATATAAAGTATGCTTCAGAATTTAAATTATATAGCAAATCACTTCCATTTATCTCAAAAATATCCGGGTTCTCAATTATCCAATTTCTATAACTTTTATATGCTAGCATGCTTTTAATTTAATTATCAATAATTATTTTCAATTTAATGTACCCCAGGGACAATTAGATAATTTAAATTCGCAATTTAATTTCTTTATAATTTAAGAGAAAATCAACAACAAGGAAATTAGAACCAGGTCTAAGTTTTGACGTCCCTCGTTCTCGTGGATCCCCTAACATACTTTTAATCTCAATAAAATATAAATAATAGGGGAAAATTAATTAACCGGATCTACGTCCACATACACTTTCTATAAACCTATTTCGAACTCAAAGGATACTAAACCGCCTATATCGATTTAATTTAAATAGGTTTATAATTATTTTAAATCTTCCGAGAAATAATTTATTTAATTTCTCAAGGGAATTAATTTATTTAATTTCTCCACAAGAATATCCAATTCCGACATCATTTAATCCATTTATGAGTATTCCGTAAATTTTATAAAATTCCTAGATTTCAGTCTATCATTAGGAATTTAATTAAACGTTTTTATTTATCCATGAACATACAACGGAGATTTATTAATGTTTTGTACGCACTATTAGTGAGTGTCAGATATGCATATATATAAGAATATATATATGTAAATTTCCACCTATTTTAATTGCTTACAAACTGTCCCAAACTGTCCCGCCGTGAACAGTGTCGGCGCCCGAATATAGAACCCGCCGACCAAAATCGCCCGAAAAATATTTCGAATATATTAAAACGTCCATCTCGACGACCTATACGATATATACGAAGCCCATTAACAATCAATAAATAAATTTGAACAAATCTAACTAAAACCAAACCGAAAAATCGTACCTATAATCTAAAATTCCCGGCAAACCGCTTAACGGTTTCGCACCAAATTCGGATATATCATGTATGACATCGAGAGCAAGCTATCCTCAAAATATTATGCCAAACGAAGCCCGAATTGGTACCGAGTCGACCCAACTCGGTCTGGCCGAACTCGCCACTGTTTGTCAACACCATCGTCGCGCGAACCACCGCCACCACGACCTCCTGCGTGACACCACGTCTCCGCCGTCGCCAGCCCTGGCTGAACCATAGGTCGCGAACCACCAACTCCCATGACTGAAACCCTAGGTCGCAACTGAAATCCTCGCCCAATCGCGTTGCCTTTACACTACGACCAACTCCGGTGTCGCTGCTTCTCAGCCAGCGAACCACCAGCCTTGCCGCCGTCGACCATCACTGCTGACCCTCGCCATCTGTCTAGAACTTCGATGACCTTCAACCTAGATGCGTCTTTCTCTTTCCTCAGTCGCGATTATGTCCTTTCAATACCCGACCTCTCTCTCTCTCTCTCCCTCACCGACTGCGAGAATTGATGGAGATGGAGAAGGAAACCTGGTGATCATGAGGAAGAAGAAGAAAGAGTCCTGTAGGAGAAGAGAGATTGGTTCTCTCGCAGCCACAACCACATTATCCATATATACATATATATATATTTTCCATTAATTTTATATATTCATATAAATACCCACATATATATATATTCTCCCAATTAATAATATATGTATAATAAATCCCAAAATTGTACTCGGAACCTCGAAATAATATAACACGAACTCGAAAAATAAACGGGATACCTAATAATCCCAAAAATATATATCGGGAGCCTCCAAATAATAACGCGTGAACCCGTAAGTCCACGGGATGCCAACTCAATAATATAAGCCCAAATAAAGACTCCGGGTTATGAAACCAATCACTGAAACCCCAAATAAAGTCTAAACTCATCGAGGCTCCTAAAATCACTAGTCGTAGCCCAGTCAAAGCACTAAATGCAATCGTTGAAACTAAACCGCGTAGTCCATAACAATAAAGCCCATGAAACAAACGCGTCCTTAATAACTCCGATTTAAATTTCAACACCGAATAAATAAAATAAAATAAAATAAATAGTCTGGGATGTGAAACCCAACCACCGGAATACCGAATACATACAAAGTCCATCAAAATTCCTAATACCAGGAAATACCAAAAGTCAACCCAATAAGTCTAAAAATACATGTCACACAAATACAAATACGGGGAAACAAACAAACTAATGCAAATACCCCTAAACACACAAGTCAAACAATACACGGGGGCACCCACATACAAACAGAAAGTACGTCAATCAGACAAGGCACGTACTAAACTAAATACGAAAGAAAATTACAATTCCTTACGTCACCTAGCACATCCTAAGCCTGACAAGATGCTAAGTGATAACGTCCCAACTATATCACGTAAATACAAACATAAAGTACGTCAATCAAATGAAACACATACTAATCCCATTACAAGGGGAAAACAAAACGTCGAACCCCTAACGCACTAAATGCCGAACTCGCACAACAGCGTCGGAGCCTTAAAGGTTGGACATACTAAGCATGTCGCCGCCCAGTCGAAACACCAAACGTCGAGCGTCCAAACGAATCCATAACTCACGTCAACGTTTCACTAGTTCGAAACATTAAATTCACCGTCAATTCTCGTAATTAACAACGAAGCTCCACGAAGTAATCAATAAGACAATGACCACGTCATCCCGTCGTATCAAGACATAAACAAGAAAAATTTACACGTGAAACATCAAGAATAACCATGACTTCATGAACAAGTGACGTCACAACCGAAAATAAATCATAAATAATTCCAGAAAATTAGGAAAATAATATGGGGTGTTACACTGAAACAGGACAAATTGGCTCTGACCTATGTTGTGATTTTAAAGTTGGGAGGGGACCCTACGCCCTAGACCTACGCTTAGGTGTAGGTCCCAATGGTTGGTCACGTGATCACTTGTTATGTATGATTTGTTTCGAGGTGCTTTCGGATTTTTCTAGTTTGGTCCTTACTTTGAGTTTTTAAGTGATCAACGAATTCAGACCTCTATATATTGGCATATACACATATTTATATCATATTTTAGAGGATTTATCAAGGTATTGTGAAATTACGTAAGAGGGTAAGGTTAGGGTTTTCTATGACTTGGTCTATAAATACCAAGGTTCTACAAGAGAAGAGGCTACGGTTTTTTACGATAATTTTTGAAGAGGGTTTTTGGTGAGAGCTTTGCAATATTCTATCATTCTTATTCTTCAACAGAGTGATACACATAAAGAGATGATTATTGAGTGATCATACATATTGGTGTTCTCTCTTGTGTTGGATTTCTCCAATCCTGCTTCTACACCGAAGTTCTCTACGCACGATTGGATGAGTGATTGCTGAAAAATTATCACACCGTGCATTACAATGATGTTGCTTTGATCCGTCCGAGCATGGAGCGATTCGAGGATTTCAGACCGCTAGTAAAGAAAGGCAAATCAGGCGTGATTTATGAGTCTCTCATAGTGTCTGGCGGAGCAAGCGTGCTTCGTGAAGTACGAGTGATTCAAGGGTTTCAGACCGCGAGTAGAGTAAGGCATATCAGGAATGATTGTAAGTCTAAAACTCCCATAAAGTCTGTACTTGTTGATTCATAGTGCATTGGTACCTGAATGTACTCGTGATTTTTTCCTTAGAACGTTTCATTGGTTTTTCCACGTATAATTCTGTGTCGTCTCTTGCTTTAATTTTTGCACTATATTAATGTTTGTTTGATATTGCTTGAATGATGTGATTTGAGAATTAGGGTTTTGTGATTGGATTAAAATTGACTTTTCCGCAATTAAATATTAATTTGTCAATAAATCCACAAAAAGCCTATTCACCCCTCCTCTAGACTATTTTTACCATCGTCTAGGTAATTTCAGTTTTATTATTAAAATAATAAAAATATATTAAATTAAATTTTTAAAAAAATACTTGAGGAATAGTACTTGAGGATTAATATATATATATATATATAAATCAAAATCCTTACACTTTGTAAATTATTTTTTTATAAAAGACCATTGGTGTTATATCAAATAAAATTATAATAAAAAATTTAATAATATCCTAAATATAATGTCATTTATTATATATATCATTTATAAATGAGGAATACAAAGTTCATATTATCATATAATTAACATTGTGAAAATGTGCAAAAAAAAATTTTTTTAAGTATTTACACTTGTTTGTATAGATATATATATGGAGTTGGTGTCGTCCACACAGTGTTTTACGTCCCGTGCAATCTGGAAAATCCACATCACCTACATATATTTTTATGCTTCTATATATAAAAGGAAATAACATCCCTAATTTTAGGAGAGAATAGAGAAACGATAAACTAAAAATAAAACACCACGCACTTAGAGTTCGGTTTCCTCCATTGGTTTGCTTAACGAAGAACATCTTGTACATGGGTGAATCATTCTATGAAGGTAGAAGTAACTTTTCCATAGTCCATGACTCGATGTAATCGACAATTATAAATAAGTGAATCGATAAGATCAAACTGACTTGTGTCTTGAGTGTGGGATGAGTGAGTGGCTGAAATTGAGACAAGTCCATGAAATGATATATATAGTAGCTAGAGAAAGACTAGCTAATATTGGTCTTACAAAACTAATAAATCGATATTGTTACTATGTTCCTGCCAAACAAGTCCCTCTCAATTTTTCCATGCAAAAATTTTCAATATGGGCGTAAAATATTAAATTTTTAGAGTTTTTGGCATAATAAATATGTCTTTTAGCGACATTTTTTTTTATCATCACTAATAATACACCCTTTAGTGACAGTTTTTTAGACCGTCACTAATAATGTGGCCTTTAGTGATAGATTTTTTTAGACCGTCACTAATAATAGCTCTTTAGTGACAGGTTTGTAGACCGTTACTAATAATTGCACTTTAGTGACAGTTTTTTTTGGCCGTCACTAATAATAGTTCTTTAGTGACAGTTTTTTAGATCGTCACTAATGGACTATCTCTAAAACCTCGGATTCTTGTAGTGTAACTCGCCCAAGTTGCAGCCCTAATAGTCACTGAATTAATATTTTCTAACTATTTGAGAACAAGCACATTAACATCTTAAAGACGATTTCCAACTATATAGTCGATTCTGTTCTCTAGTGAGATTGTTCTATAAATTACAGAGAGTGTCATGCACCTTATTTTGGGAAGGAAACAGAGTGAATCGCATTGTTTTTTGAAATAAGGGCATAAATTTTATATGAACGAAATCAAATATAACAAATAACTTTGGAAGCTAATTACCGAAAAAAAAACTTTGGAAGCTAACCAACAACATCAATAAATATAACGTCAGTGTAACATTGAAATTGAAGATCCAACGCGAAAATAAATAAAACCACTCACGAGCGACTAAAACAGAAACATCACTCAAACTGGAAAGAGTGTCTCAATGTGTGGAAAAACACGATAGTCTGGATACTCCAAATGGTCACGTGGACAAGCATCAGTAATGCGTTTTACATAATGAAGCTTCTTAAGGGTGTTATCCTTGAGGGTGTAGGTCATGATGATTTTGGTGCCTACAAGCACCACCAACCCCAAATCTCCATCTTCTTTTCCAGGAACCAAGCTTAGCAAACGCACCACACCACTCCCAATGATCTCAGGTGATACAAAATCAACCATTCTGGTAAGGTCAACCCTATACTTTAGTGTCCACTTGGAGTAATCAAGTTCCATCTCAGCCAATTCAAATTCAGGTCTCGTGGAGCGTATCCGATCTCCAATAACATACAAACTACCTTTAACCTCCATCAAACGCTTGAATTTAGTATCGGGCCAAGATGGTAGAGATGGCATTGAGCCCGCTCTTTCTTGATCGACATCGAAGTATATGCAACTACCATCATTTTGGTAAAAGGAAATCCAATGGATGGAACCATTGCAATACACTCCTCCTCTACTCAAGTACAATGATAATGCCCGGAGCGGATTACCCCTAACAACTCTCCACGCTCTGGTTTCTGACGAATAAATGTGAACTCGGAATGAACTTTCTTGACCGAAAGTGTATTCATCAAGGAAAACAACTTTGTAGTGCAGCGATCTCAAGGGATCAAAAGCCAAATATAAATGATTGGGATCAACAAAGCAGCATGGGGAGGGACTGGGAATGTAGGAGGATTGGTTGGTGGTGGGATTGTATACTTGGTAACAAGTCCTTAATTTGCACAGGAGCAAACCATTGCAGGACTGAATGATTTCAGTTCTATGAACATACATATCAGGAAATCGACCTAAGGAATTATCCACATTAGATATTTGCGTGAGAGTGAGAGGGATGTATTTATTTTGAGGTCTGGTAAAACGAGTCAAGAAAGTGCGGGGGATTTTGGGAGAGTGTTTCTGTTGTAGCCAGAGTAGAGAGAAAGGACGAGAGGAGATTAGAGAGAGCCATGATTTGGAGACGGACTTGAATTGTATTAGGGTTTTGGCTGGAACGCGCTCAAGGATCTGCACCAGCAGGTCGTGGTTGCAGCTTATTATTTCGGCAGCGGCAGAGGCAGACCTCTCCACTCTTCTCTTCTTAGAAGCATCCATTAATAATCTCTTACTTCTTCTCGCTGGTTGCAATGAGGTTTGGATAATTTGAATATGACTAATCTATTGTTCAAAACGCTGCAATAAATACATATATATATATATATATATATGTATTGTTCAAATTATTACTTGCAATCTCTTATAAGCATATTCCAAATAATGCTTGAATATAAAACCTGAAAGGTAATCCTAATACAACTCAAATCCTGACAACAATGAATATGTGAAAAATAATATTTAGGGGGAAAAAACATATGTGAAAAATAATGATTCCTTCCAGAAAAAGAGAAATAAATAAAAATACCTGCGATTAGTCTTGAGCAGTGGTAATCCTAGTACAAACTGAAAATCGCACTTAAAGATAATGATTCCGTCTTTAAAAAAAACCGTGTATGCAAGTGAGTAAAATATGTATTATGTAGGGTAAAGTGCATTACTCTTTCTCCCCACAAACCCCTGACTTTGAAAATGGCATAACACATGATTTTTATAATTAATTAAAACTAATGCTTTTAGATTTTTATTAAAAAAATTGAGTTTAAAGTTTTAAAATATTAAGAAATTATTCAAGACATTTATATACATAATCTGATAAAAATAATTTTTGTTACTTAAATAATTTTTAAATCCATTATGAATATATGTCGTCTCAAAAGAGAAATATATCATTTTCCCTAGTTATATTAGAAAACTTGTGTCTTCTATGATAAAGAAGTTATATGTTGTAATTACTTTTGTAAGTGCTATTTTTTGCTCAAACACTCGAATGAATTTATTAAGACTCAATGGTCTTATTTATACATAAATAAAATGGATTCTTGGCCCATCATGATTAGGATCTAATCCCTTTGTTCTAGGGATTATGATTTAATTTTACAATTTGAATTTATATTTACCTTTTTTATAAGGATTCTTAACTTGAGCCCCAAGTTGGATTAATAACTGGGTTTTGCCAATTGGGCTTGTATACTTGGCCGGTTTGGCACCTGATTAATTGGGCTTCGCTCTTCTGCATTAAGCCCAGATAAGCTAACCTTGTGAATACTCATTATCGGGCCTTATCTTTGATGGGCCGGAAATTCTGGCCCGGACACTAGCCCCTTTGGGTTAAACCCAATGTCCCATGCGCCTGACCCAAATGCTTGGTCACAAAATATCCTTTGGTTTCAGCAGATACATACATGTTTGTGTATATCTATATATGTTCATGCATACGCACTAGTGGGCTGACGTCACAGTAATCATGACTTGGCTACCGTGTGGGTTTCATATTTAAAACGACGGTTTGATTCCCTCAATTGTCGCGTCTGCCCCTCCTGAAAAGTTGCAACGCCTCCAGCCCCATTTAATGCATCCTTTGAATGCACCTTTTCATTTCTATAAATATCCAATTTACCTAACACTTGTGAATCTCTGTATCCTCGAAAATCATTACCTATAGCTTTTGCTCTCTTGTTTTCTCTGTTCCTTAGCACCAAAATTCTTTTTCTGACTCACTTGTTCTTCCAGCTGTTTCGTAATCTTCTCCGATGATCTCTCTTTCATTTCTATAAGTTCTTAAGACTTTCTTCTCTTCTTCATCATGTCTATTTCATGTTCTAGCAGTGCTAAAACTGGCTTCTTTTTCCCGTGGAGAGTCCGTTGAAAGTCACACTGGGGAGCTTCATGTCCTCCCCAAAGAGGATAATCGTGCTGACGACATTGAGGAACTCCCCCCATACAACCCTGACAAACTCCCTGCTAAGCAACATAAAACCCCCAATGTCAAGTCCCTTAGGAAACTAGTGAAGCCTCCTCAGGGAGTAAAGTTTGAGGCTTATGAGCCTGAGTTAGATTTCACCCAAAGGGAGGGCGTTGGACCCCATGACCTTCTCCTTTCTTATAACCAGGTTAAACTGGTCAGATTCTCCCTTCACCCCCTCTTTCATTTCATCTTTTTTTATTTTGGGGATAACCCCACTCCAAAGAAACCCTAACTTTTTCCGCATCATCTCCATGTTTATCTTGGCAAACCGTAATAATGGCTTGGAGCTTGATTTTGATGACCTTCTCATGTGCTATCAGATCCTAGAGATCTCTAGTAGTGTAGGGAGTTTTATGTTCTACCCCTTCAAAGGCAGAGGTATTTGTGGGGGTACTAATGAATATGAAAAAGGTTGGAAAGAGATAATGGTTCTGATTAAGGGTCCCTGGTTTTACCCCCATTCCTCTAATTTCTCAATCCCCAGTACATTCGGCCCTGGTAAATTTACCCTTTACAAAGTCCTTCATGATCACATAATTTTTTGTTTGTGTCGTGATTGTGATCTCCATAGGGCTGAATACATTTATGAGTATTTTGGAGTTAGTAGCAAAAGGTCCTCCTCCAGTAGAGTTTACAAAAGGGTTAAGCTTTTGAGGAGTAAACTTTAGTCTGAGCATCTGCAATGTACTGACCTTCTGAATCCTGCTAACTTGCAGGACATATCTGAGCTAGGTGCCTCAGCAGACATGTTTCACTTGACCCGTCCCAAGATTTTTTATGCTGACCTGGATATTACACCAAATCCTACCACCCAAGGGTCTTCTTCTCCAATCACAACTGCAGCCCCAGCGTCTGGGTCTGCTACAGCAAATGAGTCTGTTGCAGCAGCTAGGTCTGCTACAGCAAGTGAGTCTGCTATAGCCCAGAATGCTACCCCTTATTTGCCTCAGCCTCCCCCATCTCGTTCTCGTCCTTCTATTGAAGAGAGGTCTTCTAAGAGGCAGAAGCTAAAGGAGAATGCTTCTAAGGGTGAAGGCAGTACTCCTCCTACCACCATGGAGGGAATGACTGTCAAAGCCAAGTCCCTCTAAAGTGATGAGGACTTGGCAGCTTTTACTGCCTTTGAGGACCTTGACCTACCTAACAGGATTATGGGCATGATGATGAGGGTAAGTCTTTATCCTTTGCCTTTTTATTTGTTCCATTCTTCGTCTGAATACTTCTTTCATGGCCTCTAACATTTTTTCCTTGCATTTTTCTGTCTAGGCATTTTATATTATGGAGGCTCTCTACTAAACGCGTCAGACCCATGCTGATGAATTGGCCCATTAAACTGATGAGGTGACCAACCTCAAAGATGATCTAGCTCTCGTTGATGGGGGGGAAAGCTTACTGGCCAAAGTGAATGCATCTCTGAAGGGGGAGTATGCAGTATTGAAGGAAAGCAAAACCAAGGCTAACTCTGAGATTGAAGATCTTCAGCATCGCCTTACCCTCGCCCATTCTGAGCTGGAGATGTGCAAGCAAGGAAGGTTAGCCATACACGCATGCTACGAAGTCTTCAACAATAGTGTTGCTGGTGAGTTCTGGTACAGTGGTTTTTTTCAATGCCCTGAAGGAGCCTGAGAAGAGGAATCCTAAGGGTCCTGAAGCCATGGATTCCCATCTTGGGGTTAAACATCCCTATAAGGTTCCTAATCCCAGCCCAGCTGCGGAGCTCTTCTTGAAGATCCTTTCAGGGGGCCCTGCTGCTGACCCTAAGAACTCAGAGGCTTTAGCCCTCCCCCTATGCAAATCATGGACGCTTTTGGGCCAGAGTTTAGGGCTCAGTCCAAGACCTAGCCCCCCCCCCCCCCCCCCCCCCCCCCCCCCTTGTTTCGTTTTTTTGTTTTTGTTTTCCCACTGGGCATTTATAGCCCCTTGGGCAATAATTTTTTGTAACACATATTTTATTTTTAATGATATTTTTATTTTATTCATGATGGGTCTCATGTTTGATACTTTGAATTTACCAAAGTTTGTATGCCTTAACTGATATTTCCTTTACCAGTATATGCCTCAGGTATTCAACTTTTGGTTTGATTATAAATTTGATGGTGGGTGAAATCAGGAACAGATTATTTTCTTTAATGGCTCAAGCATATTCCTCTGCTATTTATACTTGGGAGTAAATTCCTTTGTTTAATGGCTCAGGCGTATACCTCTGTCATTTTTAGTACTTACGAATGAATTCCTCTTTTTGATGGATTAGGCATATGCCTCTGCCATTTTTAGTACTTAGTAAAAAATTCTCTTTTTGATGGCTCAGGCGTATGCCTCTACCATTTCTAGTACATAGGAATAAATTCCTCTTTTTAATGGCTCGGGCATATGCCTCTGCCATTTTTTGTACTTAGGAATAAATTCCCCTTTTTAATGGCTCAGGCATATACCTCTGTCATTTTTAGTACCTAGGAATAAATTCCTCTTTTTACATTGAGAAAAAGATAAATATAAGCATTTGATTGCTTGAATACAAATTTTAGGCTTCAGCCTCTTTTATTAATTATATTAGAATTAGCAACAAAAATTTAGGCAAAAATTGCCTCTATCGGGCTTGAGAAATGGAAATCTACCTAAGAATATTACATCTTTAGTCTAGAGGCATTTTGGGAATGGGGCTCCATGTGGCCATTGGATTTCCTCAGTCGATAAGCCCCTTTGCCTATGACTTCAGTCACTCTATAGGGTCCCTCCCATTTTTCTCGAAGTTTGCCTATGATGCTGATCTTTTTCCTGAGGACCTTGTCTCCAACCTGGAACTCACGCCTTTTAACCTTCTGGTTGCAGCTTCTTCTGATCCTTTAGTGATACTCAGCCAGTCTAGTAGCTGCCTTATCACGTTTTTCCTCTAGAGTATCAATATCATGCACCAAGTTCTGATTATTTTGATCTTCCTGATAGGCTTCAGTTCTGATGGTTGAGACTACATTCTCTGTTGGGATCACAGCTTCCGCCCTATATGTCATGGGAAATGGAGTTTTTCCCGTGGATAACCTTGAAGTTGTACTGTATGCCCATAGGACCTCTGGCAATTTATCAGACTAGAGTCTTTTAGCAGCTTCTAATTTCTTCTTGAGAGTGTTCAAAATGGTCCCGTTTGATCTATCAGCTTGCCCATTGCCCTGCAGATATCTAACTAAAGATGTTTTAAGCTGAATACCATGTTGTTCAAAAAAGGCTCTAGTCCACTTGTTGTCCAAGTTCAGTCCATTATCAATCATTATGACTCCGGGGGCACCGAAACAGCAAACGATGTTTGTCTAGATAAATTTAATCATGTGCCTATGAGTGATCACCGAGTATGATTCTGCCTCCACCCACTTAGTGAAGTAATCGGTAGCTATTAGTGTCAATTTGACCTCCCTCAAAGCTTTTGGAAGTGGTCCCACAATGTCAGTCCCCCATTAGGAAAAAGGGTGTGGATTAAGTGTGGAATTGAGAAGTTCTAGTAGAGGGTGGATACTGTTGTCGTGGATTTGACACTTATGGCATCTTCTAACAAAGGCTTATGTGTCTTGAGAAAGATAAAGCCAGAAATAACCTTAGTTGAGTACTTTGTGAGTGAGGGACCTCCCTCCTGAGTGATTTTCGCATGATCTTTCATGTATTTCCTTCATGATGGCTCTGGCTTTTGAAGCGGTAAGACACCTGAGGTATGGTCCTCCAAAGGACTTTTGATATAGCCTCCCGTTGATCAGGGAGTACCTAGATGATTTCATTCGAACCTTTCTGGCCTCAGGTTTGCTTTCAGGGAGGGTCTCATCCCTCAAGTAGGTTATAATTATGTCCATCCAGTTGGGTTCCTATGGTATTATACAGACGCTTACTGGCTATTGAATACTTGGGATCTCAAGGTAATCTATTGAAGCCACTCTAGTCAAATCTTGAGTGTTGGATGACGCCATATTAGCCAATCTATCCGCACTCCCATTCTGCTGCCTTGGTATCTGTTCAAGACTAAACTGGTCGAAGTGGCTTAGTTCTGCCAGAACTAGGGCTTTATAAGGTTCCATCTTTTCCCCAGTCTTGTATTCTCCATTTAATTTTCGGACCACAAGTTGAGAATTACTGTATATCTTCAGGCATTTGATCTGGAGACTCTGGCATAAGCTGACACCAGGTAACAGAACCTCATACTCTGCTTCATTATTGGAAGTTGGGAACTCCAGATGAATAAACTGCTGAATCTTGGTGTCATTCGGTGTTATGACCTCCAGTCATATTCCAGCCCCAGATAATTTAACTGATCCATCAAAAAACAAACTCCATTCTGGCTCTTCTAACTCTTGATGCTCCAACTCTGGCTCTGCCTCAAGAAAGAAATCTGTCAAGGCCTATCCCTTGATAGCTATCCTGGGCACATAAGTGATATCGAATGCTCCCAACTCAATCACCCATCTGGTAATCCTCCCAGTCAGGTCAGGCTTGGATATGATTTCCCTGATGGGGAATGATGTTGGGACGATAATTGGGTGCGTCTCAAAATAGTGCCTGAGCCTTCTCTTGGCGTTGACTAGGGAAAGAATAACTTGTTCAGTGGTGGTGTACCTGGTTTCGAGTTCTATTAAGGACTTAATGGTGTAGAAGACTGGAGTCTGACATCTTTTTTCTTCTTTCACTAGTTCAGCGCTCATGGAGGATATTGATACTACTAGATAGAGATGCAAGGTCTCTTCTGGCTCTAAAGAAATCAGTATTGGGGGGCTCACGAGGTATTCCTTTAACTCCAGCCCCCAGAAGCTGCCTCCTCCTGCCTTGATGGCTTGAAATAAAGGTATGCACTTATCTGTGAGTATGGAGATGAATCTCCTCAGTGCGGCTACTCTTCCTGTCAGGGTCTAAATTTCCTTCTGGGTATTGGGCTTTTTTATGTGTATAAGGGCTTTAAGTTGTGTCGGACTGGCTTCAATCCCTATCATGTTCACTAAATGGCCCATAAATTGTCCAGATGCGACTCTAAATAAGCACTTAGAGGGGTTGAGCCTCATCCCATAGAGTCTGACTGCTTGGAATACTTACTTTAGGTGTTGGAGATGGTCCTCCTTCTTCTTGCTTTTGACCAACGTGTCATCGATATAGGCCTCCACGGTATGGCCCATCATATGACCAAATACTCTTTTTACCGGCCTTTGGTAAATGGCACCTGCATTTTCTAGTCCAAAAGGCATAACTCTGTAACAAAACATACCTTCTTATGTGATGAATGAAGTTTTCTCCTCATCGACTAGGTTCATGGGAATCTGATTGTAACCAGAGTAGGTGTCTAGAAATGACAGTCTCTTATACCCTGCAGTAGCATCCAGCATCTGTTTCATTTTAGGCAGAGGGAAACAGTCCTTTGGGCAGGCCTTGTTTAAGTTGGTAAAATCTATACAGACCTTCCACTTATCATTCTTCTTTTTAACGACCACCACATTGGAGAGCCAGGTCAGGTACTTGACTTCCCTGATGAACCCTGCCTCTAGCAATTTCTTAATTTCTCGATTATGATCTGGTTCATCTCTATCCCAAATTTCCTTTGCCTCTACTTTACTGGTCTAGCTTCATAATTGACGTTGAGATTGTGTTAGGTGACTGATAGAGCTATGCCCGTCATGTCGAGGTGTGACCAAGCAAATATGTCTATATTATCCTGCAATAGTTTGATCAAGTATACTTTTTCAATAGTTGATAGTGTAGAGCCTATGAAGGTGGTTATGCCATCTCCAAATTGACTGATATCTATCTCCTAGAGTGGTTCTATGGTGACCTGACTTTCCCGACCCTCCTCGAAAGGGTTAGTCTATAATTGTTATTTTTCCCTATACTTGGAACCTTCCTGTCCATTTTCCTCTTCTGGCCTAGTCCATGTATTCAGGCTCTTCATGGTCACTGCATAGCATTCCTTCACGGCCAACTAATCCCCCAGAATTTCAGTTACATCTATCCCGTTGGGGTTAATGCACCTCATGACCTGATGGAGAATTGATGGAACCCCTTACATCCTATGAATCAAGCCTCTGCCCATCAGGAGATTGTATGCTGCCTTGATGTCTACCACTATAAATTTCTCCTTGAGGGTCCTTTTGGTAGCTGATACAGATAGTTGAATCACCTCAATTAACTCCTCACGTCGTCTGTCAAATCCAGCAAGGGGGACTCTAGTTGGGTGTATCTGATTTGCGTCAACTCCGAGTTTATCAAAGGCCCATTTAGTCATGATATTCATGATACTTCCAGGATCTACCATGAATCTTTTGATTAGATAATTGGTAACCAGAAGTGAAATGACCAAAAGGTCTTCATGGGGTACTTGCACGCTTCCAAGGTCAGCCTCAGTGAAGACGATGTGGGACTCCTCTTTTTTATTGGAGGTCTAGCATACCTCGCCAATTCTTCTGAGCTTGTGTGTCTGGCGCATCTGAGACCTCCTGAGTTTTTTTACTTTCTCATCATCATGTCCATCCTGAACCATGTGAATCACTCATACCAATTGTCCTACCTGGGTGTTGTTCTGAGGAGCATTTGTCTGACGCTCCACATGGGTCTGGTATTTTGCTATATACTCAGCCAGCTCTCATTTAGCAATCATTGCCTCCACTTGTCTGCGTAGGTTTCAGTAATCGTTGGTATTGAGTTGTGTTTATGATGCATGAGTAGTATATGTTGTGATATTCCTATTCACATGAGTAATGATTAGATTGAGCTGAGTGAAATGATATGATTTTACATGGGTGAGTGATTAGTAAAATTGAAATCGAAAAGGACGACCTTGACTTATAAGCACAAACACACATTCACTATGGGAAATAAGTTGTTCTTGGACTATGTAGTTGAAAGATAATTTTGCCACAATAAAAGGGGAGATAGGGAAATGATATGGATGAAATGGAGAAAATTGATAAAAAGAAAATTTATGATAAAATAAAATGAAAAAAGTAGCTCTTCGATCTGAGTAACTGGGCATTGGTATCACTAATATCATTGTTCGCATTTAAAGGGGAGAAAACTAATGAGCATAAATTCCAGGGAAGAAGCTCAGTCCCAGTTAGTCGAGACTAAAAAATCTCGCTGAAAAATCCGGAGCTTAGAAAGACAAAAAGGGATGGTAAAGTAGAAAGAGGGAAAGATGTGTTTTTATGAAAAATGGTAAGTTTGATCAATGAAGTAGGAAAAGTGATATGAAAATACCATGGTAGAATGTTTACTAAGTAGACGAAATATTTTCTGGATTAGGGAGTAAAAGGTAACAAAGTCATTCACTTAAGTGGAAACCATTCATGACACGAAGCTCGAGATAGTTATTTATTCGGTAGTGAATAGGAGTATTTGCATCTGTATTATCTTTTGTCTTGTACCATGACTTAATTAACTTGTGTGTGAACTCAAGACTACGTGATTACAGAGAACTGAGATGTTTGTAGGTACCATCACTGAAAACCTTCACGAGACTAAACTCGTCCACTAGGGGTAACCTAGGATTTTAAAAGGCTTGTTACGCGTGCTAAGTGTAATCGTTAACCCTCACGAAAGGAAGGGATTAGGTTAGTTAGGTTAGTTAGGTTAGATTAATTAGATTAGTTAGATTAAAAATCATCACAGGAAAGTTCTATAAGTTCATTGCTAAGGGACTAGTAATATGTAAGTTTGGGAGTGTGATAAGTGTCAAATATTATACATTTTGACCCCTTAACTCAATATAGTTACGTCATTTTATTCCATTATTTGGTATTTTTGTGTCATTTGTTTGTTTAAGCATGTTTCAGGAGCTTAACAAAGAAATGAAGTTAACTTCGATGAATTAACTAAGTACATGTTCTTTCTATCCAAAGAGGAGAGTCAATGAGGTATTTCGAGATAAAAATTGCACCTGGAGGGCAAAAACGGCATTTTCAGAAGCCGTCATCAAAAGAAAAAAGTATCGTGGGTTCAAGGCGGTCATTTTGGCCGCAGTTGTAGAGAAAAGTGATTTGCAAGAAAATACCTACGCCTAAGCCTACGCTTTTAGAATCAAAAAGTGGTTGGAAAGTGGATTTTTACGCTTGAAGCTACGCTCTAAGCTACACTTAACCCTACACTTAAAGTGTAGCTAGGCTACGCTTGAACCGTAATGACGGCTGAATTTTGTAATTTTCTATGGATCATGCCTGTTTTACCCCCGTTATAATTCCATGATATGGTTGCGACTCCAGACCTCTACATACATGTATATACACACATATAGATGAGAATTGAGGATTTGTATTAATTTTAGTGTGATATTACCGAAAAGGGCAACCATTAGGGTTTCCCTCGGCTTGTCTATAAATATAGAGCTCTATATCAAAGGAGGGGGTTCGTTCTTTGAGTTTTCTCATGTTTACATTCAGAATTGCTGTTGTTGAGAAGGAGAGCCATATTCAGACCTAGAGATCCAGAGAAGAAGGACATGGAGAGCGATTCTACATCAATGATGCAGTCTCCATCTTCCATGGCCAACTAACTCGGTATCTAGGATTTTCTAGCAAAACCCTAGCCAAGTAATGTAGTTTTTTATTATTTCAATTGTAACGAGGGGAAACTGTTGACCATATTGTGATGACTGTAGTAGATAAGAGATCATTTTGATTTTTAATATATAATTCTATGTTTGTTCTAAATTCTTGTCATAGATATAATGAATATAGTAATTTACACAACCATGATTATTCAATATAGGATGGAACTCGGATGCTTAATTTATGATTTTCTACATAATGGTAATAATAAAACTTGAAACACTAGGTTGACACGGGTCATGCCTTGGCGATTTAATATAGACATGCTTTCATTTATTTTCATGCATTAAAAGTATATTAGAGTAATTTAATTGGTATGTAGTAGTTAGGTCAATCATGAGATAAGTTGTCGCAATCCGGTTGATGGAAATCCTTTTTGGGGTCGTATTTAGCTATTTGTGGTACGACCTGATTCACAGTTTATGGATCACCCGCTTACAATTGTTATATTAATGAACTATATTATGCAGTTAGTGGTGGAGCGATGAAAATCCTAGTTTTCTCTCTCATCTAAATCACAAACCAATCTACTTTGCTTTCTAGATAATTTGGTCTTTGACCACCAAAATAAACAATTTTCAAAACATATAATTCATTATTTTTAAATTGCTAAAGTGAACAATCTCAATCTCTATGGGATCGATATCCCTTACTCAAGCCATTGTTGTTCTATAATCGATACTTGCGCTTGCGTGGGGTAAAACCTAACGTCGTTAAGGTGTCGTTTTTAATCACATATTTTGTACACACCTGACGTCACATCAGTTTTTTTAAAGCTTTGCTTTCAACTCCTGCTTCTTCTTCTATTCCTAACTTGCAAGATTTTATTCAATCTCCTTTAATCGAGGCTCAAATTCATGTTTTACAAAGGCTTATTTCTGATGAGGTGATTAGAAGAGCCATGTTCTCTTTGAAAGATGGAAAAGCCCCAGGTAGTGATGGATTCAATGCTTTGTTCTTCAAACATTCTTTGTCTATTGTTGGCAATGATGTTACTAAGGTCATCCAAGCTTTTTATCATAGTGGTCACATGCTAAAGGAGGTGAATTCTACCATTATTACTTTGGTTCCTAAAGTTCCCAACCCTACTTATGTTTCTGATTATAGGCCTATTTCTTTATGCACAACCTTATATAAGTGCCTTTCAAAGGTTCTTGCAAACAGGCTTAAAGTTTGTTTTCCTACATGAATTAGCACAAACCAAGGAGCTTTTATCTAAGGCGAAAATATCTTTGATAATATTCTCTTGGCCCAGGAGTTATTGAGGGATTATCATAAGGATGAGGGTGATGCTAGAATTGCTTTGAAGGTTGACTTGACAAAGGCTTTTGATACAGTTTGTTGATCTTTTTTAGAGGCTTCTCTAAGGGATTTAAAATTTTCTGAACCTTTTATCAAGCTGATCATGTCCTGCATCTCTTCCCCTATGTTTTCTATAAATGTTAATGGTGGTTTGGCAGGTTATTTTAAGAGTTCAAGAGGTATTAGGCAAGGCGATCCTATCTCTCCCTACCTTTTTATTTTGGGCATGGAAATTACTATTGGTTTGCTTGCCCAGAAGACTGCTGCTAGAGGATTCAATTTTCATTGGAAGTGTAGTACTCAGAAGATTTTTAGTCTTTTATTTGCAGATGATTTGCTCCTATTTTCTACTGGAGATGTGGTCACAGTGGATTGTATTTTGGATGCCTTGAACCATTTTATCTTGCACTCTGGTCTTCTTCCTAATCATGCCAAAAGTTTGCTCTTTCATGTTAGCGTTCCTGCTTCTATTTTGCATAAAATTATTTCTAAACTTGGGTTTCAGGTTGGTTCTTTGCCTGTGAAGTATTTGGGAGTCTCTCTTTTATCTTCTAAAATTTCTAAACAGGATTGTGATGTTCTTCTATCTAAGATTGCTAGCAGAGTTAATAGTTGGTCAAGTAAGTTCCTTTCCTTTGCTGGTAGGCTGCAATTGGTAAAAACTGTGTTTTTTGCTACTCAAGTTTATTGGTCCTCAATCTTTGTGCTTCCAAAATCTGTTATCAATAACCTTAACTCTCTTCTTAAAAACTTCTTGTGGACTGGATCTAAAATGTGTAGGGGTGGCTATAAGGTAGCTTGGAGTACTGTTTGTCTTCCTTTTCAAGAAGGAGGTCTTGAAGTTAAAGACTTAGAGGAGTGGAATGTTGCTGCTATGGCCAAACATCTTTGGGCTCTTCTTAATCCTGCATCTCAATCTCTTTGGTGTTCTTGGGTTAGATTGCATCTTATTAAGCACAAAAATTTCTGGAATATTTCAATTCCAAGGGGTAGTTCTTGGACTTGGAAACAATTATTGAAGATTAGGCCTTATTTCAGATCTGCTTTCAAGTCTGTGATTGGTAATGGAAGGCAAACATCTCTTTGGTTTGATAATTAGCATCCTAAAGGCCCTTTAGTCTCCTTTTTTAGTCCTGAAGTGATCAGCTCCTCAGGGCTTGGTTCTAATGCTACTGTTAGTAGGTTAATTACTAGTTGTGGATGGCATTTTCCTACTCCTAACTCTCACGAATGGGTGGATTTTAAAGCTAGATTTCCTGTTAACTTTGTTCCTATCCCTACCAGAGGTGATTGTATTCAATGGGTGCCTGGCAAAGGGAGATTCTCTATCAAGTCGGCATGGGATTTTCTTAGATACAAAACTAATAAGGTTGCTTGGCATGGCTCTATATGGTTTTCCCATCATGTTACAAAGCATTCCTTTTTTCTTTGCTTGGTTCATCTCAACAGATTCAACACAATGCATTTTCTTTTATCTATTGGGCTTCTAACTTCTACAACTTGTATGTTCTTTGGTTGCAGTTTTACTAACAGATTATGGAAGATGATGCTTCAATGGGATCTTGGCAGTTGGCCTGATGGAGACTGGGATACCTTAATGCATTAGTCTATTATCAATATCCAAGGCAATTCCCTTTCTGATCTTGTCAATAAATTAGCTTTTTCTGCCTCAGTTTATGAAGTTTGGAAAGAGAGAAATAGAAGGATTCTTCAATATGAATTTTGTACCATTGAGGATATGTATCAAATGATTGTTCAGAGTGTTAGATTCACTCTTTTCTCTTTGGAAAACTTTCCTCCTACAACTGTTAATCATGCTATTATTGCTAAATGGAACTTGCCAAACACTCCCCTGGTTCATTGATCAGTTTCCTGGTTACGCAACTGTGGGTTGTTGTGCAAATCAGTCTAATATTTGTGTTGGTCTTCTACTTCTTCTTTGTTGCTGTTCTGTTATAGTTCTCGTCATGGCTACTGTTGTTGGATGGCCTAACAATGTTTTGATGATTTCTGCTGGTCTCTATTATCTTTTTTTCAGTCTATATACTCTGATATCTGTCAATGATTTCTTTGGGAGGAAAATTTCTTCTATAAAGTTGATATTTCAAAGTACTTGGAGTTATTCCATTACTGTGAAGACTAAGAAGATCCATTTTAAGGTTGCTCTAAGTGTTCTTGTTGAGAAATTTTTGAAGACTCTCAGTGCCTCTTTAGTTTTACATATGCTTATTAGGCCTTATGGTTCTCTTTTGTATTTTGTTTGGTGGATTTTTGGCTTTCTTATTCTCTTTGTTATCTCAGTATGCCCCTTAGCTTTTGTATGGCTTAGTCCATTTTTCTTTTTATAAACATTTTCCTTACCTTTCAAAAAAACAAATTATTAATTATATATGCATTTTTTAGTTGTTTTACTACTTTATTTTTATACACTTAGTTTTTATTTATATATGTTAATAACTATTTTTACTTTACTACACTAATTCAATAAATGTATAACTCCAAGTGTATTTAACAATTTTTTCGTATGTGTCAAAATTATAATTAAAACTATATGTATTACCTCTATGATTGTAAATAATTAATCAAATATAAATATATATATGTTATTTATATAGAATTAAAGTAATTTCACTTGATTTATTTTTGAAATTTTATGCTTTACCTATATATGACAAGTGTAATTTTATCAATTTTATTTTTTTTAATAAATTTTTCACGATGTATCTAGTTTTCATTAAATATTTATTTCACTTTCAATTTGGAATTTATATCTAAACTTTTTTGTCACTATATTTTTTGTTCATTTTTCTTTTAGTTTTGATAAGTGCATTGTGTTGGCTTTGAAATTTTCTTTCAAACAATAAATCTTGTTTTGATGATAATTGTTGGCCTTGAAATTTATTCTCGGACAATAAATCCTATTTTGATATTAACAAAACATTTAAAGCGTGTTTAATACTAATGAATTATCAAGTTCATCTTTTCATCAAAAGACAGGTGAACGACTAGGAAAACAAACACGGAAAGAAAACGACTCGGAAAGCAAGCTCGGAAAGAAAGATTGAATAAAAGCGAAAAGCCGTGAAAGAAATTGAAGCGCGAAAAATGGAAAATCAAATAATTCAACGGCGAAGGTGAAAGTTGAAGACTCAAGACTTGGGGTAGATAGGTCGGGGAGCGATCATTGTAACAAGGTAATTTTATGTGTCGATTTTATCGTATAAGCTCAAGTATAAAATGAACCGAACTCAAATGGAATGGAAAACGCTTTACCAAACTTAAATGGAAAGAAAAATATTTTTATTAAATATTTTTCATGTTGTAGTCGACTAGAATAGACCTGTGTATTTTCTAGTAGTCGACTAGAACAATCAGTAGCTATTGGTTTTTCATCCACATCAAAAGAGTCGACTGAATGACCATTGAGTCGACTAGACTACAAGAAGTAGTCGACTAGAACTCATTCTAGTCGACTAGATTAACCATTGTAGTCGACTAGAACTCAATCTAGTCGACTAGATGAAGCAATGTAGTCGACTCAAATGCAAAGGAGTCAACTAGTTCATCCTTAAAATCTGCAGATTTTTCAGAAAACATTTCCCCTGTTTTGTGGATTGTTTGTAATGGTGTTCAAACGGCTCTTGTCTTTCAATTACAATATTCACTCTTCAAAACCCTAATACAATGCTATATATAGAATGAGATGTGTATTGTGAAGACCAAGAGATTGAAAAACAAAAGAGAAAGAAAAGAAAGAAAAGCTCTCAAAATTCTGCATAAATTTTCTCTACAAAAGCCATTGAAACCAAGCTTTGAAAATCTGATTTTCTCCAAGTTTCTTTGAAAATCAAAACCTCTAGTATCTCTTCTTATTCTCCAAATATCATTTATTGATTATATCCTTTGAGAATACATTTCTAGAGCTATTATAAAATCACCAAAAACACTTGAGCTTATATTGATTTATCTTCCATAAAAACCTTTGGGTTTTGAGTGTTTTTGTTCTTGAGTGATTTTATTGATTACATACGAATTTGTAATCTCGGACAAGTGAAGTCCACCGATTGTTCAAGAGAGGGTTGTTCTCTTGATTGAGAGACAAGCTCGAGAGGCTTGTGTTGTAAAGGTTTGCCATTCCACCTGTGAAGGAAGGGCCATAGTGAAAGGATCGGGAAAAGTCTCAAGAAGGGGTTCTTGAGCCGAGGAGTAGGAGTTACCGAACCTCGAAAAATCACGGTGTCAATCTCTCTATCTCTCTCTCCTTATTTCATTAATTTGCATGATATATTTACTTGAATATCTTGTATGCTAATTAGTCTTCTGATTAGTTGTTAGATAAATTGAATTGAATTTATTCATTTGACTATTGAAGAAATTGAGTATTGATTATATATTGTTCCAATTTCGAAAAGGAGTAGAAATATTTTGAACACCCTATTCACCCCCCCCCCCCCCCCCTCTAGGGTTATTTAGTGACTAACAATAACAAATCATTTGAGAGTGTTTGGTACTAATAATTATTGAGTTATGTATTTCAGCTAGAACAGGAAAATCTGCTTTGGAAAAGAAAGTGCGAATACAAAAGCAAAATGCGAAAATAGAATTGAAGCGCAAAACCGAGAAATGACAAAATGCTCAACAAAAGACAACTTGAAGACTCACGACTTGGGGTAGATAGGTCGGGGTGTGATCAATTGTAATGAGGTATTTTATGTATTGATAAAATACTATAATCTCAAGTGTTAACCGAACTTAAAACGAACCTAAATCAGTTTAGGTAAAATTCATCTGTCTTGTTCAGAAGTCGACTCTCACACAAAGTGAAGTCGACTGCTTCAAGTCAAAGGTAATAAGCTTATGTCCCTTCCTTTGGAAGTCCACTCTCGAGTTAGGGAAGTCGACTCTCAAGGCTGGGAAGCCGACTCTCCATATGTTGGAATTCGACTCCTTTAAAACGAAAGAAATCATGTTTTGAATCATTCTTCGGGCAGTCGACTCTCGAGGTTGGGAAGCTGACTCTCCATGTGTTGGAAGTCGACTTCTTTAAGACGAAAGAAAACTTGTTTAACCACTCATTGGGCAGCCGACTCTCAAAGTCTGGAAGCCGACTCTCGAGGTTGGGAAGTTGACTCTCCAGGTATTGGAAGTCGACTTCTTGAGGACGGAAGTTATCACATTCAAAAATCTTCTTGGGCAGTCGACTCTCGATAAATGAAAGTCGACTCTTGATGCAATCAAATGGTTATGTCAGGCATATTCTTGCCCATAACCTGATGTCTAATTCTTGCCCTCAAAAGTTTTATTCTCTCATTCCTAAAACCCTAATATCTTCATATATATAGAATGAGATAAGAGTGTGAAAAATATAAGTCTAGTGTGAGAAAAGCCTAAAACTTTCATCTTCATCTCTCCAAGTTTTTCTTGAAAACCATTGAAAGCTAAAAGCTTAAAAGCTTTATTTCCAACTAAAATACTACAAACTTTAAACTCTAGGTTTGATTGTGTGTCTATTCTCTTGAGCATATTTATTGAAACCATTCATTAGAGAATACTCATCTAGAGTTTGTTTTTCTTTAGTAAATCACTAAAAGAACACTTGAGCTTATATTGTTTCATCCTCCATAAAAAAACCTTAGGGTTTTTTAGTGTTTAGTTCTTGTGTGAGTCCTTGTGTTATAAAAGGATTGTGATCATTGAGTGAGTGAAGCTCATTGATCTTCAAGAGGGGTTTGTCCTCTTACTTGTGTGACGGGCTTGTTAGCTCGTCTGTAAAGGTTTGTTATTCCACATGTGAATGAAGAGCCGTAGTGAAAGGATCGGGAAAAGTCTCAAGAAGGGATTCTTGAGCCGAGGATTAGGAGTTACCGAACCTCGAAAAAATTGCGGTGTTAATCTCTCTATCTCTATCTCTTTACTTTATTATTTTGCATGCAATATTTGTTTCAATATTTTGTATGCTATAATTGATCTTGAGATAATTATATTAATTGAATTGAAATTGTTTATTAAAGGAATTGATTAATTGGTATAGCTTGGTCTATTTATCGAAAAGATTTAGAGATAATTTTTAAAACCCTATTGAACCCCCCCACCCCCCCTCTAGGGTTAATTAGTGACTAACAATTGGTATCAGAGTCTAATCTCTACTTGTTTGAGACTTAACTGTCTTAGAGAACGATCATGGCCTCTAACTTAGTCACTCATGTTGAAGGACAATCAAACAATAGGCCCCCTTGGTTTGATTGATCAAACTATAGCTATTGGAAAACTAGGATGATTGATTTCCTTCAAGCTATTGACTACCAAATTTGGCAAGTCATTATTGATGGACCTTTTGTTATAACCAAAGTTGTTGATGGTAAAACAATTCCTAAATTGCCAAATGAATGGGATAATGATGAACGTAGGCTTTTGTCATTTAATGCTAAAGCCAATGTCAACCTAAATTGTGCTTTAAGCCCAAATGAATTTAATCTTGTCTTCATGTTCACTACGACAAAATAAATGTGGGATAAGCTTGAAATAACCTATGAAGGAACCTCTCAAGTGAGAGAATCAAAAATTGATATACTCATGCATGAATACGAATTATTTACCATGAAAGATGATGAAAGTATCAATTCAATGATGTATCGTTTTACTAATATTTTGAATGGACTAAAGCATCTTGGCAGAATTATTCCTCGATCCGATACCTCACGCAAAGTCCTTAGAAGCCTTCCGGTCAAATGGGACGCAAAGGCAACGGCAATCAAAAAAGCTCACGATCTCAATATCATGAGCATTGACGAGATTTTCGGATCCCTTCTCACTTGGGAAATCACTCTAAAATCTCGAGAGGAAGACTCCAAGCCGAGAAAAAGTATAGTTTTGCAAGCCTCCACCAAAAATGAAGTCAATGAGCAAATTGAAGAAGAAGTAGATGAATACATTGCATTAATTACCCAAAAATTCAAGAAATTTCTTAAAAGAAAGAAAGCCAATGGTGGGAGATTCATAAGGCAGAACGAACAAAGAGGCGAACCTAGCAAGAGGGAGCCTCCAACATGCTTCAATTGTGGGAAGTCGGGGCACTATAAGTCCGATTGTTTCAAGCTCAAAAAGGAGAATGAGAAAAGGCCAAATAAGATGGCTATGAATGCTACATGGGACGATTATGACTCATGTGAATCGGAGGAAGAAGAAAATGGCAAGGAAATGGCAAACATTTGTCTCATAGCAAAGGAAGATGAGGTATATCTAAACTCCCATACTTTAGATAAGTCTAAATTATCATATGAAGAACTTCTTAACTCTTATAATGAACTACAAGATGCATTTGAAGAATTGCATGAAGAGTTTGAAAAATTAGCAAATAAACACATAAAGCTCAAGAAAATAAAATCATCATGTAACTCTACTTGTTCCATTGCATCAAGTGTAACGGATGATAAGAATATTGAATTAGAGAAAGAAAATGTTGCCTTGAAAAAGACCATTGATGATCAAATTAACATTTTGGCAAAATTTACAAAGGGAAAAGAAAACCTAAGCATCATGTTAGGAAGACAAAGAAGATCATTTGACAAAAGTGGCTTAGGGTATAATGCATTTGACAAAGATGTATTTCTATTGAAGAAATAAAAATCTTTAAGGCATACTTTTTCAAAACAATCATCTCACACAACCTCAATTGATCACAACTATGTTACTTGTTATTATTGCAAGAAAAAAGGTCATAAGGAAAATGCATGTTCTCTAAGGGAGAAGAAAGTTGCATCAAAAATGTTTTGGGTTCCAAAAGGAACCATTGCATATCTACGAACAAAAGAAAATATTGTAACTAAAACGTTTTGGGTTCCAAAAGGAACTATTGCATCTCTTTCTAACCTTAGCGGACCCAAAGTAAAATTGGGTATCAATGAACTTTAATCATTTTTGTAGATATGTTTGAAGTCCGCTTCAAAGGATAAATGGTTCCTTGATAGCGGATGCTCAAGGCATATGACGGGGGACAAATCAATGTTCAATTCTCTTAAATCCTATGAAAGAGGAAATGTCACTTTCGGGGACAATTCGAAAGGCGAAATCATTGGAATTGGCTCTATCGATATATCTCCATCTCTCTCTATAGATAATGTTTTATTAGTTGATGGTTTGAAGCATAACTTGTTTAGTATTAGTCAATTATGTGACAAAGGCTATGATGTTATTTTTAGGTCCAACGCATGCATAGTTAAGAAAGATGGGAAGCAATTATTCAATGCTAAACGTAATGGAAACTTGTATACTTTGTTGCTATGTGAATTGCATGAACAAGATGTTAAATGTTTTGTCACATCTAGTGAAAATAGTTGGTTATGGCATAGACGTTTAGGACATTCTAGTATGGACCTCATTCATCATTTATCCAAAAATGATTTAGTCAAAGGCCTCCCGAAGACTAAATTTTCAAAAGATAAAGTATGTAGCGCATGTCAAGTAGGTAAGCAAGTTAAGTCTTCTTTCAAGAGAAAGAAAGACATTACCTCTTCAAGACCATTAAAACTACTTCATATGGATCTTTTCGGTCCAGAGAGAACAGCTAGCTTAGCCGAGAAACTCTATGTACTTGTTATTGTTGATGACTACTCTAGATTTACTTGGGTTCACTTTCTTGCTCACAAAAATGAAACTCACTCCATTCTTGGTAAATTTTGTAGATTCATCCAAAATGAAAAAGATTTGAAAATCAAGAAAATTATAAGTGATAGGGGTAGAGAATTTGATAATCAAGATCTATAGAAATTATGTGATGAACTTGGTGTATCTCATGATCTCTCGGCTCCAAGATCTCCTCAACAAAATGGGGTAGTTGAAAGGAAGAATAAATCTTTACAAGAAATGGCTAGAACCATGTTAAACGAACACAACCTTCCCCGAAGTCTTTGGGCGGAAGCGGTAAATACCACTTGCCATATAATCAATCGTGTCATTATTCGAATGAATTTGGGAAAAACACCCTATGAGTTGTGGAAAGGTCGAAAGCCCAATATTGGATATTTCAAAGTGTTTGGGTGTAAATGTTTTGTGCTAAATGATAAAGACAATTTAGGAAAATTCGACTCCAATTCGAATGAAGCAATTTTCCTTGGTTACTCTTCAAGAAGTAAAGCTTTTTGTGTTTTTAACAAAAGGACTCTAACCATGGTTGAGTCAATTCACGTTGTCTTTGATGAATCACCACCACCACCATCACTTAGAGTTGAACTAGATGAAGATGAAGTTGTAGAAATTGAGAATAGTTTAAATAATCTTGATATCACCACTCATCAAGTAGTTAAGAGGAAAAGAGTGAAGTCAAGCATCAATCAACTGATAACTTGACAAACTTAATTCCAAATGCATGGAGGATTGTACACAATCATCCTCTTGATCAAGTCATAGGCAATCCGTCAAAAGGGGTTAACACTAGATCTCAACTTCGAGACTTTTGTAATCACATGGCATTTGTGTCCCATATCAAACCCAAGAACTTCCACGATGATCAATGTGATGATTCTTGGATCGTTGCCATGCAAGAGGAACTAAATCAATTTGAACGCAATCAAGTTTGGCATTTAGTTCCTAAATCCGAAAATCAAACTATAATTGGTACAAAATAGGTTTTTCGAAATAAAAAGGATGAAAATGGAGTGATCATTTGAAATAAAGCAAGATTGGTAGCTCAATGATATAATTAAGAGGAAGGCATCGATTACGATGAGACTTTTGCACCCGTAGCTAGATTAGAAGCAATTAGAATGCTTCTTGCATTTGCATCATTTATAAACTTTACTCTTTATCAAATGGATGTCAAAAGTTCTTTCTTAAATGGTGTCATAGAAGAAGAAGTTTTTGTAAAGCAACCACCCGGTTTTGAAAATGAACTTTTTCCAAATCATGTCTTTAAATTGATCAAGGCTCTATATGGTTTAAAGCAAGCTCCTAAAGCTTGGTATGAGAGACTTAGTGGGTTTTTTTTATCCAAAATGGTTTTTCAAGAGGAAAAGTTGATAACACACTTTTTACAAAAACTATAAAGAAAAATTTGTTGATTGTCCAAATATATGTTAACGACATTATATTCGGCTCATCAAATGTTTCTCTTTGTAAAGATTTCGCTACAAGTATGCAAAATGAATTTGAAATGAGCATGATGGATGAGTTAAACATGTTTCTAGGTTTGCAAATCAAACAAAGCTCAGATGGCTTATTTGTTAGCCAATCCAAGTACACTAAAGATTTGCTAAAGCGATTTGGTATGGAGGTTACCAAACATGCCATAACTCCTATGAGTTCCTCTATTAAGCTTGACAAAGATGAAAATGGTAAATGTGTTGATATTACTAGATATAGAGGTATGATCGGTAGTTTGCTTTACTTAACCGCAAGTAGACCGGATATAATGTTTAATGTGTGCTTATGTGCTCGTTTTAAATATAATCCTAAGGAATCTCACTTGTTATCCGTAAAACGTATTTTTCGCTATCTTAGTGGTACGATTAATTTAGGACTTTAGTATCCACGTGGCACTTCACTCGATCTTATTAGTTATTCGGATGCCGATTTTGCGGGATGTAAAATTGATCAAAAAAGTACAAGCGGCACATGTCATTTTCTAGGGCACTCCTTAGTTTCATGGTTAAGTAAAAAGCAAAATTCCGTTGCCTTATCTACGGCCGAAGCCGAATACGTTGTGGCTGGTAGTAGTTGCGCTCAAAATCTTTATATTAAGCAACAATTACTTGATTTCGGTCTTGTTTTCGATGATGTGCCTATTAAATGTGACAACACTAGTGCTATTTGCATTTCTAAGAATCCTATTCAACACTCCCGCACTAAGCACATTGAGATTAGACATCATTTTTTGCATGATCACGTTGCTAAAGGCGACATTGAATTGGTGTTTATTGACACTAAAAATCAACTAGCCGACATCTTCACAAAACCTCTCCCGGACGAACCGTTCTCAAAAATTCGTAGGGAAATCGGGATGGCCATGGATTTTGATGTTCTTGTTTAAATTTTGATGATTTAACTTATTCTAGATTCCTTTAAAAAAAAAGCTAAGTGTCAAAGTCTTTTCTTTCGACCCATTGCAATCGACTTCCTCCATGTCAGAAGTCGACTCTCACAATATCAGAAGCCGACTTCCTCTAGGTCAAGAGTCGACTCGTACTAAGGTAAGAGCAGACTTCCAAGAGTCGACTTCATATCCCTGTAGTCGACTTCCCGGTACTAGAATTCGACTTCCGTAATCCAGAAGTCGACTTCCCAAGAGTTTTTCTTCAAAATGTAATAGTGTTTCGTCTTCTCCATTCATCCCTTTCTTTCACTACCTCAAACCCACGTTCATCAACCACCATTACTCACATTCATCCCACTTTCTTCCCTTATTACTCTATTTAAACCTACATTCATCATTCTATTCTCTTCACACTACCACATATATACAGAAATCCTTACCTTCATCACCATGTTGATCCTTCTTCTTGTTTTAGCTTCTCTTATGGCTCCTCCTCACTCTTCTGGGTCCGGTTCTCAACGGAAACGCTCACGAACTCCTGCACCTCATCCTCCTCCTCCCGCTGCCGATGAAGTTGAAGATGAAGAGACTCCTGTTCCAAAAGATCTGTCTGAAATCCTTCCTAGCGATGTCGACCGAGCAAATTTTGAGGCAAATTTCGTCAATCGCACTGTGGCAAGAACGAGGATTGTGAAACGAGCCACTTGCGAACTACTCCGACTTTACGTGTTTAACCTGTTCCAGCAGATGGGATGGGGTTTCTTTTTCTCTCTTGACATTCTTCTATATCCTAGGCTTGTGAAGGCATTCTATGCCACTCTCCATCAGCGCGGTCCAACTGACACTTACGAAGCTACTGTGGCGGGTCATTATTTTCAATTTACTGAAAATAATTTGAACGAATGGTTTCATCTTCCATCGGGTGGGCTTCGCCTCTATGTTAGTAATCTGTGGCACAATGGACCTAACTTTCAACCCACAGATGCAATTAATGTTATATGTCATAGCCCCAGCTCGGTCATTCCTACCGCTCGCCTGCATTCTCACATGCTCACTCCTGAGGCTCGGATTGTGCATAATGTTGTCGCACACACCATTCTGCCAAAATTCGGAAGCCGCACTTTTATTTCCTTCTCTGAAGCCTTCATTATCTTTTGCATTATCACGGGGCGAAGTCTCAGTCTCTCCCACATTGTTCGTAACCACATGATGGCCTGCAAAAATCATGGGACTGCTCATTTATACTATCCCATCCCGATCTCAGCCATTCTTCTTCGGAATGGTATTTTTAGTCCCGGTGAGGAAGTGTTGCGAGAGGATTTTGAAGTCGACGAAGACATACTGAGTCGAATGAAGCTTGATGTTGCCGAAGATGGGACTATCACTAATCGTGCACCCCCTCCTCCTCCATCGTAACCTTTCGATGTTGCTAGTCCATCAAGTTATGTCCCGCCAGGTATCGACTCGCTCGACTTGCCTTTTGACCTTCCTGACTTTGGTGATGGCGTTCAGACTGATCTTCTGAAGGAAATTCTAGCCACTGGCAAATGTACTGAGAGGTTGGTGAACCGCCTTTGTAACGTCCGGTATTTTTACGTGTTAATTTGAAATTTTTATATAAACAACTAAGTGTTTATGTGCTTATGTGCTTATGTGTTTTAGCATGCCTTACATGTTGTACGTGTTATTAAAAAAATTGTACGTAGCATGTTGTATTTTCATTTTGAAATTAATGAAAATTATTGAAAACGATTTCGGGAAAGAAATGACCGAGGGTAAATAAGTAATTTCACATTTGGAACACTTAGTGGAAAGTGTAGAGATTTTGGGTGAGAATTAAGGCATGAGTGGCGTTTTGGTAATTAGGGAGGATAACAAGGGGTAAAAGGGTAATTAAGAGTCTTGATGGCACTCTTGTAATTAACCTTAACTTTGGAAGAATTTGGTTATTTCCACTTTTCATGTGTTGTCTCATTCCTAGCCCTTGATCTCATTCTCCCATCTTTGTTTTAGACCCTTGGATCATAAGGCCTTGTTTGGTTGGCACTTAAATGGAATAATCCATTATTGATGGTCTTCTAATTGACAAGACTTTTTCTCAACCATTGGATGGTTTGTTGATTTCCATCTTTTTTTCTAAGCCCTTGGATGATAAGGTCTTGTTTGGCAAAATAATGAGTTTTGTGATTTGTGTATAAGTCTTCCACTTGGCAAGACTTATTCTTAGCCCTTGGATTCATTTTCTTTTTCCCCATCTTTATTTTAGACCCTTGGATGGTGAGAGGGTGAGTGGGAAATCTCTACACTTATGAGTTTTTCTCATTTGCAAGACATTCTCTCATTCACATAAAAATATCTATCTTCTCTCATAAGGTTCTTGCTAAGTTGTCCCTCACTTCACTCCTTCTTCCTCAAGTTGTCAAATTCTCTCTTCCTTGTGATGAGAATTTGAAAGGGGTTTGTGCATGGAAGTTGATGTTGGTGCTCCAAGCTTGCTTTTGAGCCAAAGCTTGGTAAGTAATTCTTCCTCCTTTAGAATTTCTAGTTTCAAACCCTAGCTTATATTATTGGATTCTTGTATTCAATTTTTGATTATGAGTTGTCTATCTATAGCTCTTGCTTGAGACTCCATTGAAGATTAGCTATCAGTTGAATAGAGCTTAGTGTTGGCTTTGGAGGGTGTTGGGTTGATTCGGATCACTCTTGGAGGCCTTGATTGTTCTTGGTGCTCTTGCTTGGAATTGAGGTAGGGGAAAAACGATTTGTCTTTGTCTTTGTAAGAGGGTGTGTGTGTCTAAGTGTATATATGTCGTATATATATATACTAGTTGGTTTTGACAACTTAGACTATGGTTTAGGCCCTTGAGAATATGATTATGTGATATAAACTCATGTTGTTGTTTATTCATCATAAATGTGATATGAATTCATGTTGTGATGTATTGATCATAAATGAAATATTATGAGCATGTGGGTAATTTTGACATAGTATATTGCCTAAAGAGAAAAAGCATATATTATAATGGAGTATGGTTGATGAAAAATCATACGTGCATATTGAGTACGTCATGTAGTGTCAAATTCATGGTGTTAGAATATGCGGGTGGTGTAGTGATGTGTTGGTAGTCGGGTTTGGATCAAAGCAACAACTGGCCAGGAGGTATCACGCCTACGGAACTAAAAACCCGGCAAATGTGAGTTAGGAGTCCCGGTAGAGGCTCAAGTTCTTGACTTTTATAGTCATGGCACACGGAGTTGCAAGTTGGGCTCTCGTGCAACCGTCTTCCTTGTTGAAGTGATAGAGAGAAAAATCACTTGGGAAGAGTCGGTGCGGTACTCTACTATTGGCTTTGAAATTTACTCTCGGCAAACAATTCCAAAATTGATGATAACAAACCATTGAAGAGTGTTTGATACTAATGAATTATCGAGTTTATATTTTCAGCAAAAGGCAGTTGAACGACTCGGAAAGGAAATGACTCAAAAAGCAAGCTTAGAAAGAAAGCTTGATTTAAAGCGAAAAACTGTGAAAGAAATTGAAGCGCAAAATGGAAAATCATTTAATTCAACGGCAAAGACGATAGTCGAAGACTCAATACTTGGGGTAGATAGGTCGGGGAGTGATCATTGTAACAAGGTAATTTTATGCATCGATATTATTGTATAAGCTCAAGTATAAAATGAACCGGACTTAAATGGAATGAAAAATGCTTTACCGAACTTAAAGGGAAATAGAAATATTTTTTAAATGTTTTTTTTAAGTTGTAGTCGACTAGAATCACCATGTGTATTTCAATATAGTCGACTAAAACAATCAATAGTTTCAGGCTTTTCACCCACATCAAAGCAGTCGACTGAAATAAGCATAAGTCGACTAGACTACATTTTGTAGTTGACTAGAACTTAATCTAGACGACTAGATGGTCCAATGTAGTCGACTAGAACTCAATCTGATCGACTAGATGGTCCAATGTAGTCGACTACAACTTCAATGTAGTCGACTAGTTTGTTCCTTAAAATCTGCAGATTCGGCACAAACATTTTCCATGTTTTAAGCAGATGTTTATGGACTTCAAACGGCTGTGTTTTCTCAAATACAATAATCATTTTTCAAAACCCTAATGCAATGCTATATATAGAATGAGATGTGTTTATTGAATATGTGGAGATTGAAACACAAAGAGATAGAAAGCTATCAAAAATTCTGCAGAAATTTCCTCTACAAAAACCATTGAAACCAAGCTTTGAAAATCTAATTTTCTCCAAGTTTCTTTGAAAATCAAACCCTCTAGTATCTCTTCTTATTCTCCACATATCATTCATTGATCATATCCTTTGAGAATACATTTCTAGAGCTATTGTAAAATCACCAAAAACACTTGAGCTTATATTGATTTATCTTCCATAAAAACCTTTGGGTTTTGAGTGTTTTTGTTCTTGAGTGATTTTATTGATTACATACGAATTTGTAATCTCGGACAAGTGAAGTCCACCGATTGTTCAAGAAAGGGTTGTTCTCTTGATTAAGAGACAAGCTCGAGAGGCTTGTGTTGTAAAGGTTTGCCATTCCACCTGTGAAGGAAGGGCCATAGTAAAAGGATCGGGAAAAGTCTCAAGAAGGGGTTCTTGAGCCGTGGAGTAGGAGTTACCGAACCTCGAAAAATTCACGGTGTCAATATCTCTATCTCTTTTTTTTTACTTGATTAACTTGCGTGCTATAATCACTTGAATATCTTGTATGCTACAATTTGTCTTGAGATTAATTGTTAGAGAATTGAAATTGAATCATTCACTTGTTTATTGAGAAATTGTTTTTTGGTTATGGCGTGTTCCAATTTTGAAAAGAATTAGAATTATTTTTGAACACCCTATTCACCCTCCCCCCCCCCCCCCCCCCCCCCCCCTCTAGGGTTAATTAGTGACTAACAATTGGTATCAGAGCCTAATCTCTATTTATCTTAGACTTAACCATCTTAGACAACGTTCATGTCATCAAATTTAGTCACTCATGTTGAAGGACAATCGAATAATAGGCCCCCATGGTTTGATGGATCAAATTATAGCTATGGGAAAACTAGAATGATAAATTTTCTTCAAGCTATCGATTACCAAATTTGGCAAGTAGTTCTTGAAGGACCATTTGTATTGACCAAAATTGTTGATGGAAAAACCGTCCCCAAATTACCTAATGAATGGGATAATGATGACCGCAAACTCATGTCGTACAATGCTAAAGCCAAAGTAAATTTATATTGCGCTTTAAGTCCAAATGAATTTAATCGTGTATCTACTTGTTCAACGGCAAAAGAAATGTGGGATAAACTTGAGGTAACCTATGAAGGTACATTTCAAGTACGAGAATCTAAAATTGACATACTCATGCATGAATATGAATTATTTGCTATGAAAGATGATGAAAATGTGAATTCTATGATGTCTCGCTTTACAAATATTTTGAATGGACTAAAGCATCTTGGTAGAATTGTTCTTAGATCCAATGCGTCACGAAAAGTGCTTAGAAGTCTCCCGACAAAATGGGATGCAAAAGTAACGGCTATCAAAGAAGCTCACGACCTCAACACCATAAGTCTCGATGAAATTTTCGGCTCTCTACTCACTTGGGAAATAACATTAAAAGCTCGTGAAGACGACATCAAGCCAAGAAAGGGGATAGCTTTGCAAGCTTTCACCAAAAATGAAAACAATGAGCCGAGTGAAGAAGAAGAGGATGAGGACATTGCCTTGTTCACCCAAAAATTCAAGAGACATCTTCAAAGAAAGAAAGCAAATGGTGGAAGATTCGTGAAGAGAATCGATCCAAGAGGCGAGCCTAGCAAAAGAGAACCCCCAACGTGTTTTAATTGCGGTAAGCCGGGACACTACAAAAACGATTGCTTCAAGCTCAAAAAGGAAAACGAGAAAAGACCTAGCAAGATGGCAATGAATGTCACATGGGAGGACTACGACTCATGCGACTCGGATAAGGAGAAAAGTAGTGAGGAAACGGCAAACATTTGTCTTATGGCAAATGAAGAAGAGGTACATTTAAATTTAAATGATCTAGATAAACTATCATATGATGAACTTCTTCTTGATTACAATGAATTGCAAGATGTGTTTGAAGAATTACATGATGAATTCGAAAAATTAGCTAGAAAATATATCCTTCTTAAGAAAGCTAAATCTTCATGTAGTCTCACTAGTTCAAGCTTCAAAGTTTCTTGCAATGACAAAAGCATAGAGCTAGAAAAGGAAAATATTCGGTTGAAAAATACTATTGATGATCAAATAAATGTTTTAGCAAAATTTACAAAAGGAAAAGAGAACCTTAGTATCATGTTAGGAAGACAAAAAGGATCATTTGATAAATGCGGTCTAGGGTATGATGCTTTTGACAAAAATGCTCTCATTTTGAAAAAGAGAAAATCACTTAGCTCTACATTTACTAGAAAATCATCTCATGCATCTTCAAATGATTATAAACATGTTACTTGCTACTATTGCAATAGAAAAGGACACAAAGCAAATGTATGCTTTCATAGAAAGAAGAAAATTATGTCAAAAATGGTTTGGGTTCCGAAAGGGACTAGTGCATGCTTTCATAGAAAAGAGAATGTTGTAACGAAATAAATTTGGGTTCCAAAAGAAACTATTGCGTATCTATCTAACCAAAATGGACCCAAAACAGATTGGGTACCAATAAAAATTACTTGAACTTGTTTTGTAGGTATGCTTGAAGTCCGCATCAAAAGAAAAATGGTTTCTTGATAACAGATGCTCAAGGCATATGACGGGAGATAAATCAAAGTTTATTTCACTAAAATCATATGAAGGAGGAAATGTTACCATTGGAGACAACTCTAAAGGCAAAATTATGGGAATCGGCTCAATCGGTATTTCCTCTTCTCTCTCTATAGATGATGTGCTTTTAGTTGATGGTTTGAAGCATAACTTGTTTAGTATTAGTCAACTTTGTGACAAGGGCTATGATGTTATATTTAGGACAAATGCATGCATAATCAAGAAAGATGGGAAGCAAATGTTCAATGCCAAAAGAAATGGAAACTTGTATACTTTGTTGCTATGTGAATTGCATGATCAAGATGTTAAATGTTTTGTCACATCTAGCGAAAATAGTTGGTTATGGCATAGACGTCTAGGACATGCTAGTATGGACCTCATTCATCGTTTATCCAAAAATGATTTAGTCAAAGGCCTCCCAAAGACTAAATTTTCAAAAAATAAAATATGTAGCGCATGTCAAGTAGGCAAGCAAGTTAAATCCTCTTTCATGAGAAATAAAGATATTACCACTTCTCGACCTCTAGAGCTACTTCACATGGATCTCTTCGATCCGGAGAGAACGGCTAGCTTAGCCGGGAAACTCTATGTACTTGTTATAGTTGATGATTACTCTAGATATACTTGGGTTCACTTTCTTACTCATAAAAATGAAACTCACTCCATTCTTGAAAATTTTTATAGAGTCATTCAAAATGAAAAAGATTTGAAAATCAAGAAAATTAGAAGTGATAGAGGTAGGGAGTTTGAAAATCAAGACTTAGAAAAATTATGTGATGAACTCGGTGTTTCACATAATCTCTCGGCCCCTAGAACCCCTCAACAAAATGGTGTAGTTGAAAGAAAGAATCGATATCTACAAGAGATGGCTAGAACCATGTTAAATGAGCACAACCTTCCCCGAAGCCTTTGGGCGGAAGCGATAAACACCGCTTGCCATATAATTAATCGTGTTATTATTTGGATGAAGTTGGGAAAAATGCCCTATGAGTTGTGGAATGGTCGAAAGCCCAATATTGGGTATTTCAAAGTTTTTGGGTGTAAATGTTTTGTGTTAAATGATAAAGACAACCTTGGAAAATTCGACTCCAAATCAGATGAAGCAATTTTCCTAGGATATTCTACAAGGAGTAAAGCATTTCGGGTTTATAACAAAAGGACTCTAACCATGGTTGAATCTATTCATGTTGTCCTTGATGAATCACGCTCATCACCATCACCTAGAATTGACCTAGAAGACGATGAGGTTGTTGGGATTGAGGATAATTTAAATACTCTCAATATCTCCAATTCATTAAGTTGCCAAAAGGAAATGAGGGAAGTTGAGCATCAATCCAATGGTGACTTGACCAACTCAATGCCTAAAGCATGGAGGATTGTTCACAATCATCCTCTTGATCAAGTCATAGGTAATCCATCAAAAGGGGTTAGTACTAGATCTCAACTTAAAGATTTTTGCAACCACATGGCCTTTGTATCGCAAATCGAACCCAAGAACTTCCACGAAGCTCAATGTGATGATTCTTGGATCGTAGCAATGCAAGAGGAACTAAATCAATTTGAACGCAATCAAGTTTGACGTTTAGTTCCTAAACCCAAAAATCAAACTATAATTGGCACAAAATGGGTTTTCGAAACAAAAAGGATGAGAATGGAGTAATTATTCGAAATAAAGCGCAAGATTGGTAGCACAAGGATATAATCAAGAGGAAGGCATCGACTACGATGAGACCTTTGCACCGGTAGCTAGATTAGAAGCAATTGGAATGCTTCTTGCATTTGTATAATATAGAAATTTCACTCTTTATCAAATGGATGTCAAAAGTGCTTTCTTAAATGGTGTCATAGAAGAAGAAGTCTTTGTGAAGCAACCACCCGGTTTTGAAAATAATCTTTTTCCAAATCATGTTTTCAAATTAGCTAAAGTTCTATATGGTTTAAAGCAAGCTCCTCGATCTTGGTATGAGAGACTTAGCGGATTTTTGACTAAAAATGGTTTTACAAGAGGAAAAGTTGACAACACACTTTTTACAAAAACCATCAAGAATAATTTGTTGATTGTCCAAATTTATGTTGATGACATCATATTCGGCTCAACAAATAATTCTTTATGTAGGGATTTTGCTACAAGCATGCAAAATGAATTTGAAATGAGCATGATGGGTGAGTTGAATTTCTTCTTAGGGTTGCAAATCAAGTAAAGCTCGGATGGCTTATTCATTAGCCAATCCAAGTACACTAAGAATTTGCTAAAGCGATTTGGTATAGAGGCTACCAAACATGACATAACTCCTATGAGTTCCTCTATTAAGATTGATAAAGATGAAAATGGTAAATGTGTTGATATTACTAACTATAGAGGCATGATCGGTAGTTTGCTTTATTTAACCGCTAGTAGACCAAATATAATGTTTAGTGTATGCTTATGTGCCCGGTTTCAATCATGTCCTAAGGAATCTCATTTGCTTGCGGTCAAACGTATTTTTTGCTACCGAAGTGGTACAATAAACTTAGGGCTTTGGTATCCACGAGGAACTTCAATTGATCTTATTACTTATTCGGATGCCGATTTTGCGGGATGTAGAATTGATCGAAAAAGCACAAGCGGCACTTGTCATTTTCTAGGACACTCACTAGTATCTTGGTCAAGTAAAAAGCAAAATTCCGTTGCATTATCTACGGACGAAGCCAAATATGTGGCCGCAGGTAGTAGTTGCGCTCAAACTCTTTATATTAAGCAACAACTACTTGATTTCGGTCTTACTTTCTCTCACGTGCCTATTAAATGCGATAATACAAGTGCGATTTGTATTTCAAATAATCCTATCCATCACTAACGCACCAAGCATATAGAGATTAGGCATCATTTTTTACGTGATCATGTTGCTAAGGGTGACGTTGAATTGGTTTTTATCGACACTAAAATTCAATTGGCGGATATTTTTACAAAACCACTTGCGGACGAATCTTTTTCTAAAATTCGTCGAGAAATCGGAATGGCCATGGATTTTGATGTTTTATCGTAGTTTCTGTCGTAATCTTTATTTTTCATATTTTTTCTATTTTTGTGTATTTATTTCCTGATTTTTTTATCTATTTTTATCATTTTTGCCTTCTAGTCGACTCATCCTGTGCAGTGTAAATCACTCTAGTCGACTACTTTGGTCAGTAGCTTCACCTTGGGCACTCTTTTCATTCTAGTCGACTACTTTCTCATTGTAGTCGACCCAATTGCATTTTAGTCGACTACTTTCCTCTTCTAGTCGACTCAAAGCTTGCCGAGTCCACTCCTAGTCGACTCAAACCCAGCCTAGTCGACTCAAACCCCAATCTAACCGACTCACCTAGACCTAGTCGACTCAACCCACTATAAAACCTAAAACCCTTTTATCTTCTCCATCCGCCTCCTTCAAACCTTCACCCACCTTCAAACCCTCTCCTCTCAATCCCTCTCCTACTACCACTTATACCTTCAAATCTTCACCTATCCCTTATTAATTTTACATTTCCATCATCTTCCACCCATTTCCCTCATCCAAATTTCATCATTCTCACTATCTCACATATCTATATATACACCATCATATATCTATATATCTCTATATATTTGTGCATCATCTTCTACAATGCCACCAAAGACTCGAGGTCTATTTCGGAAACGTTCACGCATTGATGGAGGCCAAAGCTCCACCAATCCACGCATTCCTACGGCTGTTGACGAAGAGGAGTCGAATGAACCTCTTCTTCTTGAGGTACTTCTTCTTGATGATGATGATAGAAATAAATTCATCACAATATTTGATCATCGTGCTCCTACACCTTGTCGTATTGTCACAAAAGATTTATGCACTGAAATTAGGGCTTAAACTTTCGAGTTGTTCCGAGCAATTGGTTGGGATTTTTTTGTTTCTCTTGACATTCCGGTACTTCCGCGAATTGTCAAAGTCTTCTACGCTTCTCTTGAAAATCATAAGGAGAAATTACTCTCTCATCTTCATTTTAATCTATGTGGTGAAGACGAGACTGTTGATGACAGTGAAATCAAGCGCATTTTCTCGCTTCCGAATGACGGTATCCGCCACTTCTCTAAGGATTGGTATAAGGCTGATGGGTTCGATTGTATTGAGGTTGTTCGGGCTATATGCGTTGACAAAGAAATTTCGCAGAACGCCGGTATTATCTCTTCTATGCTACTACCCGAGGCTAGATTAATTCATAATGTTATTACTTACTCTATTCTGCCTAAAACTGGTAGTCGTAGCAGTGTTTCTCGTATGGAGGCCTTTTTGGTTTATTGCGTTTTGACAGGAACCCGTGTTGATTTAGCTTATATTTTCCGTTCCGTCATCCTTACATGTCAGCGCAAGCCATCTGGCCCGCTTTTCTTTCCCGCGCACATTACATATCTACTGCAGCGGAAAGGTTTTAAATTTCTAAATGAAGTGTTCGAGCATCACCCTATTTTTCTTGACGTCACTCATGTCAAACATATGCACATTTCTTCTGATGCGGAAGGAAACTTCATTTCTGAGAGTGCGCCTTCTCCTCGTTCGCACCCAGCTCCTACCTTTTCTGCACCGCGCCAGGAAGCTTCTTCCTCGGTTCCTCCGTTGGACAGCGCTTCAGCTTCTCAGGCTGCTCTTCTCGACCAAATTCTTCGGGCTGTTCAGAGCAATACGGACCTAGTTAGGCAGCAGGAACAAGTGCTTCAGCGCCTTGATATGACCGTGAACCAGAATACGGAAGCCCATTCGATTGATCAATGAGCGCCTTATTCTTCATGATGATGAAATGTCTACCGGCATTACAAATCTGGCCGGGTCACTTGATGACCTCACTCTTGGACTCAGGAACCCTCGCTCACACGCCCCTCGACGCTGACAAAAAGGGGGGAAAATTATGCTATTGTACTGTCATGTATTTCATTATCCGACATTAGCAATTTCTGTTTTTGTGTGGATTATTATGGTTATTTGCGAACTTATTTGTTTTCTTTTCCATGTTTTTTCATTAGTATAAACAGCTTGTATTAAACTGAAACATCTATGATATGCTGTTTATTTTTGCTATCTCAAATGTGCGCCTATTTTTATATATTGTATCAAAATACCTATTAAATTGCAAATTTCATTTACTAAGGGGGAGCATTTGATCAAAATATTATGCACATGTTGAGGGGGAGCATCACTTGATGTTTCGCCAAATGCCAAGCAAACACAAAATGTTTTGTCATCATCAAGGGGGAGATTGTTGGCTTTGAAATTTACTCTCGGCAAACAATTCCAAAATTGATGATAACAAACCATTGAAGAGTGTTTGATACTAATGAATTATCGAGTTTATATTTTCAGCAAAAGACAGGTGAACGACTCAGAAATTAAACTCGGAAAGGAAATGACTCGAAAAGCAAGCTTGGAAAGAAAGCTTGATTTAAAGCGAAAAGCTGTGAAAAAAATTGAAGCGCAAAATGGAAAATCATTTAATTCAACGGCAAAGGCGATAGTTGAATACTCAAGACTTGGGGTAGATAGGTCGGGGAGCGATCATTGTAACAAGGTAATTTTATGCACCGATATTATCGTATAAGCTCAAGTATAGAATGAACCGAACTTAAATGGAATGAAAAATGCTTTACCGAACTTAAACGGAAATAAAAATATTTTTTAAATATTTTTTTTAAGTTGTAGTATACTAGAATCACCATGTGTATTTCAATATAGTCGACTAAAACAATCAGTAGCTTCAGACTTTTCATCCACATCAAAGTAGTCGACTGAAATAAGCTTAAGTCAACTAGACTACATTTTGTAGTCGACTAGAACTTAATCTAGTCGACTAGATGGTCCAATGTAGTCGACTAGAACTCAATCTAGTCGACCAGATGGTCCAATGTAGTCGACTACAATTTCAATGTATTCGACTAGTTTGTTCCTTAAAATCTGCAGATTCGGCACAAACATTTTCCGTGTTTTAAGCAGATGTTTATGGACTTCAAACGGCTGTGTTTTCTCAAATACAATAATCATTTTTCAAAACCCTAATGCAATGCTATATATATAATGAGATGTGTATATTGAATATGTGGAGATTGAAACACAAAGAGATAGAAAGCTATCAAAAATTCTGCAGAAATTTCCTCTACAAAAACCATTGAAACCAAGCTTTGAAAATCTGATTTTCTCCATGTTTCTTTGAAAATCAAAACCTCTAGTATCTCTTCTTATTCTCCAAATATCATTCATTGATCATATCCTTTGAGAATACATTTCTAGAGCTATTGTAAAATCACCAAAAACACTTGAGCTTATATTGATTTATCTTCCATAAAAACCTTTGGGTTTTGAGTGTTTTTGTTCTTGAGTGATTTTATTAATTACATACGAATTTGTAATCTCGGATAAGTGAAGTCCACCGATTGTTCAAGAAAGGGTTGTTCTCTTGATTGAGAGACAAGCTCTAAAGGCTTGTGTTGTAAAGGTTTGCCATTCCACCTGTGAAGGAAGGGCCATAGTGAAAGGATCGGGAAAAGTCTCAAGAAGGGGTTCTTGAGCCGAGGAGTAGGAGTTACCGAACCTCGAAAAAATCACGGTGTCAATATTTCTATCTCTTTCTCTTTACTTGATTAACTTGCATGCTATAATCACTTGAATATCTTGTATGCTACAATTTGTCTTGAGATTAATTGTTAGAGAATTGAAATTGAATCATTCACTTGTTTATTGAGAAATTATTTTTTGGTTATAGTGTGTTCCAATTTTGAAAAGAATTAGAATTATTTTTGAACACCCTATTCACCCCCCCCCCCCCCTCTAGGGTTAATTAGTGACTAACATCTACATTACTTGTTGAGCTTGTATCCTCAAAAGTAATTGGACAGAGTATGTATCCGTTAACTTGAGTTGGGCGCCGTGTGTCTTGTGGGGTGTGTTGAGTCATGGTGTATTTAGACCATCATATATGTGATTATGATATTAATATGGAAACATGCTATAAATTATGAAAAATCGTGTTGTGAGCATGTTGGGGAGACTTACTTGTGGGGTTCGAAGGGGTTCCGGATTGGCGTGAGAGCCTTGTGGAACAAAAAACTGACCTAAGAGTAGTTGCATGTACCATGGGTGGGTTGTACCACTCGGACTACCGAGATTGAGGCGATGACGCTTCCTCTACTGGGCTAGTGAGCTCACCCCATGCCTTATATATTTTTCAGGTGATGATCCCGTTGGGAGAGTTCCGTAGTCTCTCCGAGGACGTGTGGCTGTATGTCCGCCCTTTTGTGCATGAGACGGACCATACTTATATTTTGTTGGGCATTAGGTTGATAAATATGTATCAATATGTTCTTTTTGCCCATGTAAAACCAACTTGTAAAACTACTTAATTTTAGTCCGGCTAGCATGTTAGCCGAGGTTTTATTATCGATGTATATCCCTTGGAGCGCTATGCGCGGGGATTATATTATTTTGGTACACTTCGGTGCCGGAAATGTAAGACGAGTTCGTATTATGAAAACTATGTCCTATTTTGCCTTGGTGCGGCGTAATCATTAAATGTATAAATTATTTTATCTTAAGTGTGATGTGAATAATAGTTATTGAATGTGGTTATTAGGTGTCCGGCCGAAAATGGCATTTTTCTAGGCTTTTAAACAAACCCTTTCGTTTTGAACGGAAAACCCGTTTTCACCTACCCCCGTAACCCGGTAAAATTTCCTTGTTTTTAGAAATGGATTTAATTAAATTCATTATCTTAGAGATTTCAAACTTTAGAAACCGGTGGTAGTTAAAAACGAAGACCGGGGGCAAGACGGAAGATTTTATGAAAACTTACAAAAAAAATCATTTTTTGCTAAGTTTACGTTTTACGCGTTTCCCGAGGTCTCGCGCGGCTATTTTTGGATTCCGCCAAGGAAAAACTCACTTTTCCAATATTTATGATTTTTCGAGACCAACGGCACGAAAAACAAAGCCATATCGCAAAATCTCGCATTTTTGCATATTCAAACTTTAAAGAAAATGCTGAATTGGGCAGTGGCTTAACTCTCCCATACTTAGAAAAATTTCAGCATTTTCGAATTTTAAAGTGCAGGCCTGATGCAGCGGCTTATGACGTCCGATGTTTGAAAATTCGTATTTTCCTCCTCGAATGTCGGAATGGACCCCCGTTTGTTTCTATGGGTTGTCCTACGTCCAAATTATCGGGATAAAATTTGAAATGACCAGTTTAACCCTGAAATGACTATTTTAACCTTGGTGAAATAAGGGTACTTCAACTTTTGTTTTGGGTCGGTGTTGTCTGACACCATTTTTGAAAATTCATATCTCCTTCCTCGTGGCTTCAAATTATGTTCCGTTTGTTAGTGTGGCTTGTGCTAGGTCCAAATTTTATAGTCGTATCTGGAAATTAATATTTTACCCTTGGGCGAACATGGTGGGTTGGAATGATTCGTTCAAGGTACCGAGTGTTTCGGTTTACCTCTTTTTCGATCCCGTGTGATCTTTTTGGACGTCTTTGAGATGTTTTAAGTCAATTTTACCCTTGTACGGGTATTTTATGACTCAAATGGATTTTATTTCATTTTTATTTCTTCCGCATTCACTCCCTTAGCTCTTAGGCTTGGGTTTTGGAGTCCTAGGAAATTAAGGGCGTGATAGCCTTGTTGCGAATATCGCCGACCTTCGCATCAAGTCTGGACTCCCTCCTTTTGATGATGACAAAGGGGGAGAAAATGATGGAAATGAAGAGACTAATGGAAATGAGGGTGGAAATGGTGGAAATGAAGATGGCATATAAGGGAGGGTATTTGCGTTTAATGTAGTCTTTTGTCATCTTGTACTACATGTTTATTTTCTTTTATCTTTTTGTTATATTTTTATTTTATCCTCACCCACTAGGGCAAGCACTGTACTTCACAACTATTTAAAATGCTAATGATAAATATCTAATGTTTTATCTTTCTTTTATTATTACTCTCTAAATACAAATAATATGAATTATGTAATGCATATATTGAGGGGGGATATCACTTGATACTTCACCATATTCGGACAAACACAAAATATTTTGTCATCATCAAAAAGGGGGAGATTGTTGGCTTTGAAATTTTCTTTCAAACAATAAATCGTGTTTTGATGATAACAAATCATTTGAGAGTGTTTGGTACTAATAATTATTGAGTTATGTATTTCAGCTAGAACAGGAAAATCTGCTTTGGAAAAGAAAGTGCGAATACAAAAGCAAAATGCGAAAATAGAATTGAAGCGCAAAACCGTGAAATGACAAATGCTCAACAAAAGACAACTTGAAGACTCACGACTCGGGGTAGATAGGTCGGGGTGTGATAAATTATAATGAGGTATTTTATGTGTTGATAAAATACTATAAGCTCAAGTGTTAACCGAACTTAAAACGAACCTAAATCAGTTTAAGTAAAATTCATTTGTCTTGTTCGGAAGTCGACTCTCACACAAAGTGAACTCGACTGCTTCAAGTCAAAGGTAATAAGCTTATGTCCCTTCCTTTGGAAGTCAACTCTCGAGTTAGGAAAGTCGACTCTCAAGGCTGGGAAGCCGACGCTCCATATGTTGGAAGTCGACTCCTTTAAGACGAAACAAATCATGTTTTGAACCATTCTTCGGGCAGTCGATTCTCGGGGTTGGGAAGCCGACTCTCCATGTTTTGGATGTCGACTTCTTTAAGACGAAAGAAAAGTTGTTTAACCACTCCTTGGGCAGCCGACTCTCAAAGTCTGGAAACCGACTCTCGAGGTTGGGAAGCCGACTCTCCATGTATTGGAAGTCAACTTCTTGAGGACGAAAGTTATCACATTAAAAACTCTTCTTGGGTAGTCGACTCTCGACAAATGGAAGTCGACTCTTGATGCAATCAAATGGTTATGTCAGGCATATTCTTGCCCATAACCTGATGTTTGATTCTTGCCCTCAAAAGTTTTATTCTCTCATTCCTGAAACCCTAATATCTTCATATATATAGAATGAGATAAGAGTGTGAAAAATATAAGTCTAGTGTGACAAAAGCCTAAAACTTTCATCTTCATCTCTCCAAGTTTTTCTTGAAAACCATTGAAAGCTAAAAGCTTAAAAGCTTGATTTCCAACTCAAATACTACAAGCTTTAAACTATAGGTTTGATTGTGTCTCTATTCTCTTGAGCATATTTATTGAAACCATTCGTTAGAAAATACTCATCTAGAGTTTGTTTTTCTTTGGTAAATCACTAAAAGAACACTTGAGCTTATATTGTTTCATCCTCCATAAAAAAACCTTAGGGTTTTTGAGTGTTTAGTTCTTGAGTGATTCCTTGAGTTATAAAAGGATTGTGATCATTAAGTGAGTGAAGCTCATTGATCTTCAAGAGGGGTTTGTCCTCTTACTTGTGTGACGGTCTTGTTAGCTCGTGTGTAAAGGTTTGCTATTCCACCTGTGAAGGAAGAGCGTAGTAAAAGGATCGGGAAAAGTCTCAAGAAGGGGTTCTTGAGCCGAGGACTATGAGTTACCGAACATCGAAAAAATTGCGGTGTTAATCTCTCTATCTCCATCTCTTTACTTTATTATTTTGCATGCAATATTTGTTTCAATATTTTATACGCTATAATTGATCTTGAGATAATTATATTAATTGAATTGAAATTGTTTATTGAAGGAATTGATTAATTGGTATAGCTTGGTCTATTTATCGAAAAGATTTAAAGATAATTTTTAAAACCCTATTCACCCCCCTCCCCTCTAGGGTTAATTAGTGACTAACACATTGAAATTTCATTCTTTTTATTAATTTTATATATTGAATTTTTGTTATATTTTTCTCAATTTCTTAATATAGTTTTAGTTACCATAAACATCCTATGTTTGTTATATTTTTTCATATATTACTTTTCCTGTAAAATTATTTATTTATTTATTTTATTTTGAATTTTATCTATTTTGACCTTTTGGTTTCATGTTGGAATCTTTTTTTTTTTCTCTAAATTTAACTTGATAGGTATTTTTTTTATCAAATATAATTCTTTTATTTTTCAATGTTTGAATTTATATGATTTTCATTAAAACACTTCTTACTCATCAAGTTTTGTATATTTATTTTTCTAATATTATTGTATTTAATATTTAAATATTGAGTTTTCCCTATATTTTTGGTATACTTGTTGTGTTAAATCTGTTTTTTGTATTACTTTTTATATTATATATTAAGAATCATTTTAAAGGTATATATTATCACTAAATCCCTATGTGATTTCAGAATAGATCAACAAACCCCCATGTGGTTTAGTAAGGAAATTTTAGTGGGTGAAACATTGTCGTTTTGGTAAAGGTATTTTAGTAAGTTATTACTGCCGTTAACGGGAACTAACGAAAATTGGAGGGGAGAAGGCAATTTGATACAATTTGATGGTTTTCTGAAATGGAGGGTATTAGTTGATTTTTTTGAAATCATAGGGTGTTTACTGATAATAACCCTTAATTAAAAATCTAAATTAGTAGGAAGTAAGAAATAAAATATTTAATCTTTTAAAAAAGTGAACTATTAAATTCATTGTAGTCCTAAGCTAAAATTACTCGTGAGGGTAATTTACATAAAATCCTCTGAAGTTTCAGGATTTAATCAAATAATCCCCTATGGTTTAAACAACCCCTTGAGATTTATAAATTTTATCACATACCCTCTTGCTCCCAAAAAGGAAAATTTTCCGACATAGAAAATGTCGAAATGACTTAAATGCCCATAGTTATACGAAAGCGTTTCAATGGTAATTTACACAAAATCCCCCGAGGTTTCAATTTTTAATCAAATAACCCCCTGGTGTTAAAAAAATCGTAAATTTTTTAAATATGCTTAGATACCCCCCTTATCGTGAAAAGTTACATTTATCGGCGTCAAAAATATAAAATTACTAAACCGCCCATAGGAAAACGACAACGTATGAAAAGAATTTTTTAATTGTCAAGTTTGCCCTTCACAAAATGATCGATACAAGTCGTGATTTAAATAATAGGTTAAGAGAGTAGAATTAACACGATCTTCTTTTACATTTCCCTAAGCGTACGGATCGACTGTTGTATGGTATAGCTTTGAAAGAGGTTGTCGAATCCCACAGAGACCAAGTCGTATTCTAAATCTAATAAGCTAATATGTAATAACACATATTTTTATATATATATTTGTTAAATTTTATGTATTTTTAAAATTTTTAAAATCAAATGATATCACCCTAAAATTAAAATACAAAAGTTATAGTTCAAAAGTAATTGATTTTATTATTTATTATATTTATTATGTGTATTCAAAAGTAGAATTATTAATATAAGATACACACAAAAAAGAGACCAACTTTGAGCATAATTAAAAATATATTATTATTTATTATTTTTTAATATTCATTTTTTCAATTTTGCTAATTAAATTTTTATATACAATGTTTATGTCATTGTTTTTTTAAAAAACAATTACAAATAATTAATGTAATTCATAGAGAGAGATATTTAAAATTTTAATTAATTAAAATGGATGGAGAAAGGGGGTATATGAACATATTTGAAATATGTAGGGGTTTTTTTGATTAAAAATTAAAACCTCAAGGGGTTTTGTGAAAATTAGGAGACAAAATCTTGGTATTACAAAATATGTTCTAAAACGTTGTTGTATGACTATAGGCATTTAAGTCATTTTGACATTTATTGTGCCGAAAAATTGGTCATTTTTGGGAGCAGGGGGTATTTGAGAAAATTTATAAATCTCATAGGGTTGTTTGAACCATAGGGGGTTATTTGATTAAAATCCGAAACCTCAGGGGATTTTATATAAATTACCTTTACCCATAATTAGTAAAGGGATATGTACTGATAACCTCCTACAGTTTTATACTAGTGCGAAAAACCCCCCAAAAATAAAAATGTGTATATTAGCATGCATAAGTTTGAAAAAACGTGCAAATACCCCCTCTAGATTTTGAAAACGTGCGAATATCCCCTGTAAGTTTCGAAAATATGCGAATATTCCACTGCCAACCTCTTAAATACCCATTTTACCCTTTTGCAAAGACTATTATACTCTTATAACTAAATTAGCATTATACCCTTATAATTAAAAATGTATAAATTTTGAAAATAATATATAAAATTCGAAAATCATATATAAATTCGAAAAAAATATATAAAATTCAAAAATAATATTTAAAATTTGAAATAAGTATATAAAATTTGAAATAAATATATATAATTTGAAATAAATATATAAAATTCAAAAAAACATATAAAATTCGAAACAAATATATAAAATTAGAAAAAAAAATATTTAAAATTCGAAAACAAATATTTAAAATTCAAAATAAATATATAAAATTCGAAAAAATATATAAAATTCGAAATAAAAGTTAAAAATTTGAAATATATATATAAAATTCGAAAGAAATATTTAAAATTCAAAATAAAAATATATATATAATTCAAAAACTATGACCATATCATAGAAGTAGAAAACAGAAAAATACAAATGAAATCAAAGTATAAAATATGAAGATCAAAGGTGGTGTATATCATAACAACACCATTTCTAGTGGCTAGAACAAGAATGTCAGCACATGAAACCACCCTTGGGCAAACTTTTTCTAGCTCGTCCTTTTATATATATTGTTTCGAAATTTATATATTTTTTCGAATTTTATATATTTCTTTCGAAATTTATATATTTTTTCAAAATTTATATTTTTTCGAATTTTTTATATATTTTTAGAAATTTATATATATATTTCAAATTATATATATATTTTTCGAATTTTATATTTTTTTTCCGAATTTTATATATATATTTTTTAATTTTATATTTTTTTTCGAATTTTATATATATATTTCAAATTTTATATTTTTGTTTCAAATTTTATATGTTTTTTTAGAAATTTATATTTTTTAAAAATTTATATATTAAGGAAATATATGTTATTTTATACTAAATGAAGTCAATTCGCACACAAATAAAAAGTTATGGGGTTTATGAAATCATAGAGGGTTATATTCACCTATGTGCATATAATAGGGTTAAACACTTGGGACGCATTAGTAAATGTTAAAATCTCTTTCTTGGTTACCCAGCATTTTACTTTATTTTATATTTGAAAAAAATAAAAAAAACACTTTCGTATTCTGCTGTGTATAAATAACCATCACAGTCACGTCTCTATAAGTACTAGTACACTTGCGTGGGGCGTAGAGCGAAGCAGATCGGTGGATTCAGAGGCAGAGATCGGTGGTATCAGAGACAGAGAAGATGGGTTTGAAGGTATGATTACTATGCAATTCAATTGAAATATTTTTACATTAGTCTCTTGAAAATCAAACTATACTATATTTTTTGTTCTTTGTTTTTTAGATTCGATTCTCTATATTCGAATAATAGTAATACAATTTCAGATCTGAGTGATTGATCTCTTTGTATAACATTGATGTGCTGGAAATGGGACCTTTTCTTTTCAATCTCTTAGTTTTTTTGGCAGATTATGATCCACAGTTGGATCTGTGGAGAAAATCTTTCTTTTTTTAGTTTTGTTTTTTGAACTGACATGTCTTGTTCTCACTGTTTTTGCAAATCTCTGTAGTTCCTTTTGATTTTCGTTACAGATCTGTCTTGTTTTGAGTGTATTGCTCTTTCAAATCATGTAGCTGGTTCGCTCCTCTCTCTTTCTTTTGGCTTAACTGATGTTTATAACTTATACTTTTGTGTGTAATTTGTACACACACTACTGTTTGTGTGTTTGTATTATATATATATGTGGCTAGTTGTGTATCACGGTTGCCCAATTGTCGGCAATGGGTGTGTACTAGGTAAGGATAGGGCCCGGGATGATTAGTCCTTTTTTTTACTGCTGTAATGGCTAGACCTATCGACAAATCCGATCGGGTTAACCCGATCCGATCCAAATCCGATGGATTTTTAGTTAGTTAATCCATATCCCATTGCTTTAATATTTGGATTTCTGGTCCGGTATTCCGATCGGATTATGAAATTATCCAAAAGTATATATTTTTCCCGAATATATATAAATATATATTAAGGATAGTTTGGGTATTTTGAGTGAAATATGAGTGTGAGGGGGCAAAGTGATGAAATTGGAAAGTAGAGTGGGCAATCCGGACATATGAGGGGTTAGTTGATTAAATTCAATAGTATAGTGAGTTTATTCAAATTAACTCTTAAATAAAAGGGTTTGTTTGCAAATTGTCAATTGACCCTTTTTTTTAATTTAAAAGTTTTTAATATTACACTCTGACCTATAAAAAACTAATTAAAAAAAATTGGATACTTCTATGGAGTATCGAACACGTGTCCGGGAGTATCCGAGGAGTATCGGTGCTGGATACGTCCCCGATACCGCTACGGCGCCTCCAGAGAAGTATCCATGCTTCATAGGTCGCCAGAGTATGCTGAATATTAAGATTTGGTTGGACACCCTTTTTGAGTTTCAGTCATCTTCTATTAATCCTTGATATACAACAATGGTGCTTTTTGTTTAATTATTGTATAAATCTAGAGTGTGCTACAGTTTTAGGTATGTTGCTAACTATCAGTATTACACATGGACATTTTGCGACTTGTAGGAAGAATTTGAGGAACACGCTGAGAAAGCTAAGACCCTGCCCGAGAACACTTCCAATGAAAACAAGCTCATCTTGTATGGATTGTACAAGCAAGCTACTGTTGGACCTGTGAACACCAGTTAGTGTTTAAACACACTTCGACAAGTAAAAACACTTTGTTATTGCTTCTCAGTTGAATCTCACTCTTGTTATGCCATATGATTTGCAGGTCGTCCTGGTATGTTCAATATGAGGGACAGAGCTAAATGGGATGCCTGGAAGGCTGTTGAAGGTAGTTGGACATATAAATTATCGAAAATATATCATATCTGATCTGATCAAGGTCGATTTGGACAACAAAGTCTAGTCTTTTAGTTGCTCGACTGTTTAGTCTGTTCTTTATGATTTTAATACCCGATGCATGGCAGGAAAATCGACGGATGAGGCGATGAGTGACTATATCACCAAGGTGAAGCAATTGCTGGAAGAAGCTGCTGCTTGATGTCATGAAACCGTGCATGTTTTCCGAATAATGTTTATTTGCATAAATTATGGAAAATTTAGTAGGTAGTATTGAACAATTTTAGCTTCTGTACTGTTATTGTGTCTGTTATGGATTGATTGTGGATGCTTGAATGATGTATTTTAGGTTCTCTTGTTTGCATTATAATAGTAAATGGTTTTTAATTGGAGATTTGCAGTTGAAAGCTCAAGCCCTTGGGCTTTTTGAGTTTGGGATTGGTCACTTGACCACTTGAACCTTCATTTTTTAATGTTCTTTTTTAGTTATTTATTATTTTTAGTATTGTTCTTGTTATTAATTTTTTTCTCTGTTGTCTAATTTTTTGAAGCAGTAATGTCCAGAACTTTTTAAATAAGGGGTTTTTTTTTTTTTTTTTTTTTTTTTTTGGGGGGGGGGGGGGAATAACATCGTTGTTTATAGATGCTTTTGGGAGTATGAAATGGTTGTTGAATTAAAACACCTTCAGTTATAGTAATAGTGATTTCCCTTTTTCGTTTGCAAAAACAATTGGATGTCAAAAATTATCTTCCCTTGACGACAAATGTCACTTCACTCTAAAATAATACATACGTTCTGGTAGACACCCGCTTAACATTTGATTTTATGGATTTAGCTATAAAATGAAAAGAAAAGGTAAATATAGGAAGAAAATAATTTTCCTTCTTCTTGTCATAATTTTTGGTATAATCTTATGAGAAAATTGGTCGCAATGGCCCTAAGGCTCACGCCCCAAATTTCAAGACCCAAAACCTGTGGGGTTAAGATTTTAAGAAAATGATAAGTGGGATTATTTAAAAAAAAATTATAGAGTTTTTCTCATGAATTTATTCCTTTCAATTCTTGGAAAAACACCGGTTTATTTAAAAGTACATTTATTAAAATTTTGGACAGCATATCCATTAAAACATTAATATCTGGAAGCGATAAAACATGTCGTTATACTAAAATATGAAATATAACTCATTTTCAATTCACATTTCAAATCTCAATTTCAAAGGGTCCACCAACCCAATACAAAGAAGCCATACGGAGTAGGGGTGGACAAAAATTCAGCGAGTCTGTAATAGTGAAAAATTTGTATGGCCCAATAAAGATGGGTCATAGGGCTGATGGGTTGCATGATTGATGGGCCGCAAGATTGATGGACTATAGAGCGGATGGGTCGTAGACGGATAGGCCTGGCCTATAGAAGTCTCTAGAAAATGAGTGATCCCCAAGTAAGGGAATCGTCCCACTTATGGAAAATAGAGCCCAATAAAAAAAGGAGTTTACCAAATCCCATGATTTAAGGGATTGGTAAACTTGGGTAAATGAGTCTGACCCATCTACCGAGTTATGTATAAATATGTAGCCAAATGATGAATAACATGGGATATTCAATTTTTTGTTTAAGCCTGATTCGTTGTGTATTTTTCTGCATCTACACAATTGGCGTCATCTGTAGAAAACCTAATCCTTGAAATCTTTTTCAATAGCTTCCCACTCTCTACTAAAAGCTTAGATTGACATCATCTATGGCGGTTATCACCCGGCCGCAACAATCTGAGTTACCTCCGAACGGAGGCCAACCTTCGCAAACTTAAGATTTGATCAGCCGGGCCTTGGAGGAAAGGACCGCCGAGTTGGAGAGGCAGAACGCCGAGTTGGTGGCAAAATTGGCCCTACTGCAAAAACCCTCGAGAAGCCCAAAATGGCGAAAATCCAACCAGCAGGAACGGTCTGTGGGCCACCAATCGGAAAGAGACAACCACCACGCAAAGTCCAACAACGATCAGGAGGAACAAGCAAAATCATCCTTACATGTGCTCAGGACACACAATCCCGAGGAAACTCTGACTATGAAAAAATTGGAGGAAATTATGATCAGATTCATTAGGGAGGTGCTTAAAGATCTGAAGATTCAGACCCCAAAAGATCTGGCCTTTGAGACATCCATCGACGTCGTGCAGACACCATTCACACTGGCAATCACCAGTGTGCCCTACCTGGAAAGGTTCAGGCTACCGAAGTTCACCCTGTTCGACGACACAAAAGATCCAACAGAACACATATACCATGTCCATACAAAAATGAATGTCTACAACGAAAACAAAGCCTTACTCTGCAAAGTCTTTCCCACCAGACTGACCGAAACAGCCCTGTTATGGTTCAGGAAGCAACCACCCCGATCTATTGGAAGCTGGCTCAGAATCTGTGAGTTGTTCATTGCCTAATAATTCGGCAGTAAAAGACAGAAAAATACCATCTCCAATCTATTTACCATGATCCAAGAGAAAGGTAAATCCCTGAAAAGCTTTGTCTCGCGATTCAACGTCGAGATGTCCTCAATTGATAATTGTGATCAACACTCAGCCGTCGAGGCCTTCAGAATGGCCTTGATTCCTGGAACCAAGTTCCATTAGTTGTTGGTCAAGAGACCACCAGCAGACATCGGGGAACTCAATTCAAGGGCACAAGGATATCTTCGGATAGAAGAAGAACTGGATATACGCCAAAGAAGGGCAGCCTTTGCAAGCGTAGAGGCGAGAGTATCCGAACCTAAAGTTAAGATCGGGCACCAGATCGAAAGCGGTCAGGCGCTCCACCTACACCCTCCCCAATCCTAGAGAAACGCCAAAGGTTCGAAGACAAGATCATACCATTAAAGGTAAGCCTTGCTAAACTATATCAGAAGACTAAGGGTAAAGGGATCTTCCGGTCACCACCACCTATCAGACAACTAATGGAACAGAGGGACATGTCAAGGCACTGTGCCTTCCACGGCGAGTATGGACACCACGCCAACGAGTGCAAAATCCTCAAAAGGCAAGTAGAAGCCATAATAGCAAAAGGTGAATTGATCGAATACGTTTCTAAAGAGAGCACCCGATCAGATCAAACATCACATACACTCGTCAAGGGGAGAATGGGTTAGCCCGTAAAAGTCATTCACATGATTCACGGAGGGCCAAGCCGATCAGAAGTAGAGGAAGCCCGTAGATCCCAGATGCGTCAAGCCCAGAGACTGGGAGGGTTGGAGAAATTAGCGAGTTTCGAAGCCCAAAAGAAGATGCACGGATAACTTTTTCTTTAGCAGATATGCGGAACATCCAATCACCACATGACGATCCCTTTGTGACTTCCCTCATGGTCTCAAACTGCCTAATCAAGAGAGTAATGATAGACCCAGGAAGCATCGCCAACATAATCACCAAGTTGGCTTTTGAGAAGTTAGAGATTAACCCCCAGGAGGTAGTTCCTTCCAGAAGCCCGATAGCGGGATTCGATGGCAAAAGAGTAGAACTAGTGGGGGAGATCCAATTACCAGTAACAGCAGCAAGGCGCACGCTCAGGGAGACTTTTGTGGTTGTAGATGTCAAACCCTCATATAATCTCCTCATGGACAGGGGTTGGATCCATCGGATGCACAGAGTTCCTTCCACCCTGCATCAAGTCATACGATGCGTCGATCCCAACAAAATTGATGTGATTGACATCAGAGGAGATTAGGTGGCGGCCAAAGAATGTTATGCCATCACCTTGAAAGGTCTGAGAAAAAGGACAGAACCAGAACGAGATTCACAATCTAAGGCAGTACCCGATCATCAATAGCAATTATAGGATAAGGGTATGGGGTCATCTATAGCAGGTAAACCTTTGCTAGAAGTTTAGATTTGCCCCGACCACCCTGAAAGGATGAATTACATTGGCTCTGGCCTCAACATACAAGAAAAGGAAGAATTGGAGGCCCTCATACGCTCCAATGTTGATGTATTCGCTTGGGGCCACATGGATATTCCCGGCATCGATCCTTCAGTGGCCCAGCATTCCCTCAACGTGGACCCCGACGCAAAACCCGTCAGGCAAAAACAAAGGCGCATGGGGGCCCATCGAAACCAGATTATAGCTAAAGAGGTTGATCGACTTCTCCAAGCCGGATTCATTAAAGAAGTGCAATATCCTTCCTAGCTGGCAAACGTGGTTGTGGTTCAGAAGAAGAATGGGAAATGGAGAGTATGCGTGGACTTCACTGATCTAAACAGACCATGCCCGAAGGAATACTTTCCTTTACCAAAAATCGATCAGATGGTAAATGCCACCGCAGGATTCGAGCGCTTGAGTTTTTTGGACGCATACTCTGGATATAACCAGATACAAATGAACCTCGATGACGAGGAAAAGACCGCATTCATCAATGAATCAGGTACATATTGTTACACAGTTATGCCTTTCGGACTAAAAAATGCAGGTGCAACCTTTCAGAGGTTGGTAAACAAAGTTTTTCAGGGAATGATGGGATCTACCATAGAAGCCTACATTGATGACACGGTGGTCAAAAGCAAGGCAAAAAATGACCATTTGGCTAATCTGCAGCAGGTGTTTGACACCCTCATAAAGTACAAATTGAAGCTCAACCCATCAAAATGTTCATTCGGAGTGTCTTCAGGCCAGTTTCTGGGACACATAGTCGATCGAACGGGAATACAGGCGATCCCAGCACAAGTTAGGGCTTTCATGGGAACGGGAGAGCCGAAGTCCCGGAAGGAGATCCAAGTACTAACCGGGAAAGTAGCAGCCCTCAGCCATTTTATCTCTCGCTTAACTAATTGGTGCAGACCATTTTTTCATTCTATAAAAGCAGCTAAAGGAGAGATCCGGGGGCCAGAACAAACAGAAGCCCTAAAAAAGCTCAAGAGCTACATGACAAAGCCTTCCATACTGGCAACCCCGGAAGCAGACGAGCCGTTACACTTATATCTAGTCATATCTGCAACATCTACCAGCGCTGCTCTGGTCAAGGAGGACAGGGGGTACCAAATGCCGGTCTTTTACACCAGCAAAGCCTTTGCTGATGCAGAAGCCCGTTATTCCAAACATGAAAAGTTGGTACTATCACTGATCAATGCAAAACGACGTCTTCGTCATTACTTTGAAACACATCCGATTGTGGTACCAACTGCAAACCCGATCAGATGTATAATGGCAAAGCCCAAATTGTCAGGGAGAGTATCCAAATGGGCAATAGAACTGGGAATCTATGACATAACCTATGTCCCCCGAACAGCCATCAAAGGGCAAGCGGTAGTTGACTTTCTGTTAGAAACAGAAACTATGGACACTCCAGAAGAAAATGGACCAGAATTATGGGTAGTATTCATGGACGGATTCTCAAATATCAACGGAGTAGGGATCGGGGTAGAGCTCGTAACACCCGATGGGACTAAAATTGAGCAATCCGTCCGATTGGAGTTTCCAGCCTCCAACAACGAAGCCGAGTATGAGGCCCTTCTAGTAGGAATTCGGTTGGCCCGAAGCCTTCAAGTGCAGAAGGCAGAGATACGAAGTGATTCCCAATTGGTCGTTCGTCAGTTGAATGGGGAGTAAACGCAATAGCCTAAAATGGAAGCATACAGAAATTTGGTACTAAAGGAGGTCGAGGAATTCCATCAGTTGACCTTTGAACAGATCCCCAGAGGGGACAATATTATGGTAGATCGTTTGGCTAACCAGGCCTCCACAATAGGGGAAAATATGACTCAAACAACACCAGTGGACTTCATCGTCCAATCAAGCTTGGAGCCCTCCGAAGACGTTATGGTCATTCCTTGGGAGCCAAGCTGGATAGACCCCATAGCAGACTATTTAAGGACTGGTATGTTACCTGAGTCAAAACCAGAGGCCCGAAAGATAAGAATGAAAGCTGCCAGATACGCTCTATACAACGGCGAAATTTACCGCAAGTCTTTCTCCGGGCCATATTTAAGATGTCTCACACCCTCCGAAGCTTCTGCGGTCATGGAAGAAATACATGCTGGATCGTGTGGTAATCATTTCGGAGGAAGGTATTTAGCCCATTAAGTCCTCACCTAGGGGTACTTCTGGCCTTATCTCTCAAGAGACGCTGAAATATATACCCGACACTGTAAAAAATGCCAATTTCATGGTGATGCCATTCATCGACCTCCGGAACTGCTAAATCCAATAGTTATCCCTCACCCCTTTGCCCATTGGGGAATGGATATTGTGGGTCATCTCCCGCAGGCCATACGATCTACTATATATGTTCTGTTGGCTATAGATTATTTTACCAAATGTAGTAGATCGTATGATCTACTACATATGATCGTGTGGTAATCATTCCGGAGGAAGGTCTTTATCCCATAAAGTCCTCACCTAGGGGTACTTCTGGCCTTATCTCTCAAGAGATGCTGAAATATATACCCGACACTGTAAAAAATGCCAATTTATTGGTGATGTCATTCATCCACCTCCGAAACTACTAAATCTAACAGTTATCCCTCACCCCTTTGCCCGATGGGGAATGGATATTGTGGGTCCTCTCCCGCAGACCATACGATCTACTACATATTATCTGCTGGCTACGGATTACTTTACCAAATGGATGGAAGCCGAGGCGTACCCAACAATCAAAAGTAGCCATGTTATAAAATTCATTTGGAGTCACATCATTTGTAGATTCGGTCTACCCCGAACTATAATGATGGATAATGGCACCAACCTAGATAACAGGAAAGTTCAAGCGTTCCTGGCAAAACATGGGATCAATCAGAACACTTCTTTCGTTAGTTACCCACAGGGAAATGGGCAGGCCGAGAAGAAAAAACCGAATAATTTTCGATACACTTAGAAAAAAGCTCGAGAAAGCAAAAGGGGCTTGGTTGGAAAAATTACCTGAGGTCTTATAGTCCTATCGGACCACTCCAAGACAACCAACAGGGGAGACCCCTTTTGCTATGGCCTACGGGGCCGAAGCCGTGATCCCGACAGAACTGAAAGTGCCTACGCTAAGAAGTCAGGCCTGGGAAGAAGGTCCAAACAATCAGCATCTGGCCTATGACTTAGACCTACTGGAAAAAAGAAGATAAGTCGCCGAGATAAGGCTGCCTGCCTACCAGCAATAAGTCAGGGCTCGATTTAATTAGAAAGTCAAAAGAAGAGAGTTTCAGGTAGGCGATATAGTACTCAGAAGAAAATTTTGAATTATCAGCAAGTTACGGGAGACATGGGAAGGACCTTATACCGTAATTGAGGTTATCGGTCGCAGTACCTATCGGGTACGAAAGAACGAGATAGGCCACATCGAGCCCAACTCTCAGAACGCTTATCGTCTAAAGAGGTATTATCCTTAGATAGTTTTTTCTTAAAACAATAAAATAAAATTGTGTCTTGCACTTGTTTACTAAGTTCTTTTTAATAAAGCATCTGTGCCCGATGTTCGTCACCTCTATTATATGTTTCCTAAAGTTCTTTTTAATAAAAATCACATTATATATGAATGATCGTACCTTGTGAAGATTCCATATGAAACAGAAAATTTTCCTAAATGTTAAATTCAAACCTGATTTGAACTAACCAGAGGGAAAAAATAAGTCTCAGGGGCTAGATGCCCGAATACTAAATACTAAATAGAAAATTTTCCTAAGTGTTGAGTTCAAACCTGATTTGAACTAACCAGGGGGCAAAAACAAGTCTCAGGGGCCAGATGCTCGAAGACTAAATACTAAATAGAAAATTTTCCTAAGTGTTGAGTTCAAACCTGATTTAAACTAACCAGAGGGCAAAAACAAGTCTCAGGGTCTAGATGCCCAAAGACTAAATACTAAATAGAAAATTTTCCTAAGTGTTGAGTTCAAAACATGATTTGAACTAACTAGAGGACAAAAACAAGTCTTTGGGGCCAGATGCCCGAAGACTAAATACTAAAATGAAAATTTTCCTAAGTAGTGAGTTCAAAAACGTTTATCTCAGGTTAGTCAAATAGCTAAACCGAAGTAACAAGAACAAAATACCACCAAATTGGGAAACTCCTTTTTCATTAAAATAAATAGAAAATAGAAAAACACCCTTCTAAAGGGGTACTGATGAAGTGCAGTGAACCTAAGTCCTATTTAAACTCAGAAAGCTAGTCTTCTCCCTTCAGGAGGGCAGAAAACCGCTTCTGATTCTATGAGGTCGTTGGGTCTTTATAAGGAAGGGGCACTCAAAGAACTAAAATCTTCGGCAGTCCTAAACTCTCAATCAGCAAGGGGAATATGCTCCATCTTGTGCCTATCTCGCCATGCCCTTACCGATTGAACGTCATAAATTTAACATACCGCTTGTGCATATCCAGACCACCCAAGCAACACATCTCTACCTTAGATCGCTCAAGAACTAGAAGATTATCCGACTCCGCCTTTTCGGAAGCTATCTTTTGGTAGGTTGTCTTCACCTCTGCTAGTTCAGCAACTGAAGCCCTCTTTTCAGCCTCTCCAGTCTCCAAAAGGCTCTTATTCTCAGATACACTCTAGCGAAGACCATCCGCCTCTCTGGCCAGAATGACACGATGCTCATTAATTTGATGAAGTTGGGCCTGCATCTTGGCCATTTCCCGGACATCGGACTCCAGGACATGATTGTATGCCTGGATCCCATAAAGAAGCTACACAAATAAGGAAAATAGTGCATGTTAGTGTAGAACGAAGTAAAAATAATAAATTAAGGTAAAAAATAAAAGTCAAATCACCAACCTCCATGGCCATCGAGGAGCCTTTTTAAAAAAGCTCAGTCCTAGAAATCTTCAACTGAGCAGCCTTATCGGCAGGAGTTCAGACCCCCTTCGACATGGCCCGAAGAGCCTCTGACTGACAGATGGTAAGATGGTCAGCACAGACCGGAGTCCTATCGGGAAGGAGAAACTTTGGCTCCCAGGGAATCGCGGTACGAGAGGTATCCTGATCCTGAGGAGTTTCGCTCGTTGAGGCATCAGTAGTATGGGTCCTGGATCTTTTATTGGCTGCTCCACCACCCGTACCAAATTGGGACTTGGTGGTGGTAGCATTTGCAAGAGGAGGCTGAGGTGGATCTGTAGGAATTTGTGCGGATGGAGGTACTGGAGGTGTTGGGGGTGCTGTCGAGAGTGGAATGACGTCAACCAAATTGAGACCTTCAGGAACCTGAGTGCGTCTGGCAGAAAGGGGTCCGACGAGCAAATCCATCATGTCAACAGCAGCGCCCAAGTTAGAAATCATCTCCAGATTGGCCTTAGTCAGAAGAATAGTGGCAGATCGGACATTGCTTCAGATCTTGGCCTTCAGAAGTGCAAATTGTTCTTTTATGAGGGATAAGGGAATTTCTCTATCCTCATAGCCTAGAAATCTATGCGCATACTCCCCCCGATGTAAGTCACATAACTCACAAAAATAAGAAGCTTTATGGAAGGGACGATAGACAGGCAAACGAATAAAACCGAAGGTGCTTGGGATCGGGAATGTCAGAGAGAACGGGTAAAACCAGTTGCCACTAACAACTACCATTCTTTCCTTTCATCCTTTGTTAGATTTTTCCATGTCATAACATATGCCCCGACCCTGGAAGGGAAAGAGGTTGTACCTACCCTTGCTTTCTCTGGCATTTTGGAAGAAATAGCAGAAAAGTAGGTCAACTAAACCTAGATTAAGGTCCAGATCCCTATTGTACAGAAGAAGCGTGGCTAGAATCCTAAAGTTGTTCGGGTTAAGCTGAAAAGGGTGTAACCCTAGCATAAAAAAGACATAATGAAAGAAGGGGTGAAGAGGAAATCTTAAGACTTTGTGGTAAACCACCGATAGCAAAATGCTACCTGGTTGAAGTCCCTCACTCTTAGAAAAGTATAAATAACCTGGGTAAGGGGCCACACGAACATCACTGGGTACATTAGTCTCAGCCCGAAGATGTTTTACATCCACCTCAGGCCTGGTTTTCTTAAGAGGGGCAACCGAAAAAGGTTCAAAAAGATTGGGGTTCACAGACTCATCATTGTCATGAGAACCCCCCGCAACAGATGTTTATGGATTCGTTGACGAACCCGAAAGATCAGTATTCGGGGGAACTATTTTTGGACCGGGGGCCTCTTGGCGAACGGAAGAAAGACTATCACTACCGATGGAATTAGGGTCAGTTCCAGAAGACAGAACGACCTCATCTACTGACCTAGTATCGTCACTACCAGAAATAGTTTCAGAAACGTAGAAGAGACAGATGGGGGCAGAGATGAAAATTAAAAAGAAGAAAAGGTTATCTGACTTACACAGTTTATAGAGAAGAGGCAGGAAGAACTTCAGAAAGGGATAAGTGTCTGTACCGATGGAGGTTCCTAATGCCGACAAAGGAAATTACAAGAAGCAAAGAGAAAAGAGTTCCAAGAATGATAACTGAGAGAAAGATGAATGAAGAAATCAAGTGGTTAAGGGTAGGTTTTATAGTGAGAAAGGGGCAAGCCAATAGTCTACACGAAGCCCGAAGGTCGCACATTACATGACAAGCCGTCATGGTGCGAAAATTGAGGAAGTTATGGCCTCACATTTTGAAATGCAAATAAATGCCCAATAAATACTTGCCACATTACCACCATCATTTCCCATAAAGACATCAATATATATGTGTGTATATATAAATTCGGTCATGGGCTATGAATTGGCCCATGAGCCCATAACCTTAGGGGGCTGTGTAATAATCAAAAATTTGGCCCAATAAAACATGGGCCATAGGGTTGATGGGCTGCATGAATGATGGGCCGCAAGATTGATAGGCCATAGGGCGAATGGGTCGTAGACGGATGGGTCTGGCCTATAGAAGTCTCTAGAAAATGAGTGATCCCCAAATAAGGGATTCATCCCACTTATGGAAAATAGAGCCCAATAAATAAGGAAGTTTACCAAATCCCATAATTTACCAAATCCCATAATTTAAGGGATTGGTAAACTTGGGTAGATGGGCCTGACCCATCTACCAAATTATGTATAAATATGTAGCCAAATGATGAATAAAAGGGGATATTCAATTTTTTGTTTAAACCTAATTCATTGTGTATTTTTTGTTTAAACCCAATACAAAGAAGCCATACGGAATAAGGGTGAACAAAAATTTAGCGAGTCCGAAAATCCAATCCGACCAATTCGGTCAAATTCGTTACTCTTCATATATATTTTAATATATTTATATTAATATATTATTTGATATATATTATTTTATTTAAGAACACTTATTAGTATTGTTTATTTTTGGCATGTTCTAGACAATAATTATGTTGAGTGAATTGTGAGGTCGGGTAAGTTTATAAAAAATTAAAGTGGTCAAACAAAGACATCGACAAGCTTCTTCAAATTCAAATCAAACTTGAAGTAGTGAAGAATATAAGAGAAATGAAGAGAAAACTAGTTTGAACCATGAAACGCGTCATGAAGGGCAAACGAACATTAAACAAGTCTTATATATTGGTAGGCGTGCCATAAGAACGAACGATGTTCAAAAATACCAAGAATCGAAAACAAATCAGATTTTGGTATTTTAGATAAAAAAAAAATGGGCGCTTACAGCAAACAAAACTAGTCTGGAAAGTGGGTTTTGGCGATTTAGGGTGCTTCAACGCCAGTTGGGCACTTGGTCTGGCGCTGAAGCACCGCCATGAGTGCCAGGCCCTGCAGATTTTCTGCAGAATTTCGATTTGAGTTGGACTTTAATTCTTTCAACTTGGGTTACACTCCAACATATCCTAGCATGTATATAAAGGATTTCTACACCAAAATTGGCTAGATTCACTCCTAATTACAAGAGGATTACACAAGGGAAGAATCCTAATCTAAGAAAGAAACAAGTCTACTCAAAATATGATTCTTCTCTTTATAAATAAGAGGATTCTCTACAGATTTTTGGGGTGGCTTTTGTGAGAGCTCTGTGATTATTCCCTAGATCAGATTCGTTTGCAGAGAGAAAAAAAAAAGATTGTTTGATCATCCTATATCAAAATTTTCTCTAGTTTGTGAAGGTTATCCAATTGTGCTTCAACTTTTGAGAGCTTTATGCATGATTGAATGATATAGTTGCTGAAAAATCATCACTTCACCTTGTGCAATGTGGTTGCATCAATTCGTTAAGAAGTGGACCCGTCAGAGTACGGAGATCGGAGAGAGAGCTTCGTGGAGCGCGAGTGGATCAAGACTTTCAAACGTTGAGTGGAGAACGGTAAATCAGAGCTATTGTAAATCCAGTTTTTCATATAGTCTATACAAACTCTTCGATTCATAGTGCATCGGTATCGGTGATACCCGTGGTTTTTAACTTGGAACGTTTCCAAGATTTTTCCACGTATAAATCTCTGTGTCGTCTCACGATTTATTTTCCGCACATAAATTTATCATTGCTTGATTAATTTTCAGTTAAAGGAATTAGGGTTTCGTGATTGATTAAAATTGAACATTTCGCAAATAATTTTAATTGATAACTAAATCGATAAAAAATCTATTCACCCTCTCCCCTCCCCTGGCTAGGCTATTTTCCTTAGTCGCCTTGATAATTTTATTTTAAATTAAATATAATATCTTATATCACTAATATACTATTTTAAACTAAATCGTAATATCTTATTTTTACACTAAATAATTATCTATTTATATCTATAATATTATAAAAGTGTAAGACATTTTTATACATTTATCTACAAAAAATTTAAATTAAATATAAGATTCCAATAACTACATTCAAATAAGTATCATTAAAGTATATTATTACAATCTATTGTTTTAATACATGCCATTTTCTTCAAGAAAGTAATGATAATTAAAGTATTTTCAACCATTACAAAGAGAGATAAGGAGATAGATGTACGCCCAAACTTAAATTTTTAATTTTTAAATATAAATTATATTCCAAGAACTATCATTAAAATGCACTATTAACAATATATTATTCAAAGACCTATATTTTCTTTTAAAAAAAGTATAATTGAATTATTCAACAACTATAAAGGGAGATAGATGGACACCCAAATTTAAAATATTTTAATTTCATACTTAATATCTATATAACTTAGTTTAACTAGAATGCACTGTATTTATTCAAATTAAAATATTTGTTATAATAAATTTTACAATTATAAAAGATAGACTTTCTAAAGAACAAAAACACTTGATATATTCAATAAACAAATACTATGATTCTTACTACAAATAGTACTTCATATTGTGAAATATTCATCATTTAACATTATAATATAAGTCAAAATTCACACCACATGTAGTGCATTAGCACATGCTATTGGCTTGTATTGTTATAAAAGTCTAAGTTATTTATAATATTTCTATTTCCATTAATCATTATTATTATTTTAAGTTTCTTTTATTATTTTTAAACATTCATCATCATATTAAATAGAAGGAGAAAATGAGTTTTATGTGAGGACTTTTGAAAGTAGCACCGGAGTGCAATGTCACATTTGATTGATGATAAGTAATTTTATGTGAGATTTTTTTATTAAATTTAAAATATATTTTTATAGTAATTTATAGTTAATTATGTACATAATTTTATTTTTAATGAACTTTGCAGTTTGGGTTGGAGGAGATCTCACTAGTGATACATACGGTACCATTGAAATTTCTGCTTGGAAATTGTGTATTTTTTTGGGGGGTTAATTTCAGAAAAGTATCCTATACTATTGAATTTAATCAACTAACTCCTCTTATCTCCGGATTGCCCCCTATACTTTCCAATTTCATCACCTTGCCCCATCACCCTCACATTTCAGTTAAAATAGTTAGGATTAATTTCATTTACACCCCATAAAGTTTTCTTTATCTTTAATCAATGCTCTTTAAGTTTGAAAAACTTCACTCAGACCCCTTAAGTTTAAAAAAAAATATATATTTCAGAAACAAATATATATTTCCGGAAAAAATATATATTTCGGAAAAAATATGTATTTCGAAAAAATATATGTATTTCGGAGAAAAGTATATATTTTGAAAAATAATTATATTTTGAAGAGTTTCGATTGAAGATAAAGAAAACTTTATATGGAGTATAAATGAAATTAATCATAACTATTTTGACTATAATGTGAGGTTGAGGGGGTAATGTGATGAAATTGAAAAGTATAGGGGTAATCCGGACATAAGAGGGGTTAGTTGATTAAATTCAATAGTATAGGAGGTTCTGAAATTAACCCCGCCTTTTTTTTTTATCTATTTGGATTTCAGTTATTTTTTGAGATTTATTTGAATATGTGTGACTTGAAAGTTTTAATTTAATTCAGAGATTCCAATTATCTATACTTGTTTATTTGTTTTTGTTTTTATATGCTATTAGTTGAAAAGTTTTGATTGGTTTTTTCTTCTAATAATATTGTATTATTGCTAAAAAGATTAGCAGGAATGATTGATGGGAGGAGTTGAATGAGTCATTCAACTTTTATTTTATTTGAAGGACTTGAGGATAAAAGAATAACATGAATGATTATATTAATTAATATTTGCATTATTTCATTGCATTAACAAGTGGTGGTGTGTAGTTGTAAATAGTGAAATTCAACAGGCCCAAAATGTGTTTTCAAAGCCCAATACTGATCTGGCCCATATATGAATAATTAGCCCAATAGTGATTAGGACGGGTCCATCATCCCTTAAAAAATGAGAATTAACAACCCACTACCTAGAGGTAGTGGGAAGTTAACATTAAAGTGTGTCATGACTCCCTATTTTGAGGAGCATGATCCTCTTAAATAGGAAAACTTATATGAGAATCAGGATATAAATATGGCCATTTGAGTCTGAATAAAGGATCTTTTTGATGTGAGTGAAATTTGACACTTACATTTGGCGCCGTCTATGGGAAAGATAAAATATTTTTCCACTTGCAACAATTTTATTTTTTAAAAAAAAAATGGTGTCCACACGCTCAATAAACAATGAAGTTAGGTTCGAAGAATTCATGAGGAGGTTGGAGGCTGTGGAGCAGAGAAATGCGGCCCTCGAGCAGCAAAATGCTGAGCTACTCCATCGAGTGACTCATGGCCCTTTTCCTCTCCGAAATTCCAATCCAACAGAGTGCACAGATGAGCCAGAGCCCTTCAACTCCCATCACGAGCAAGACGCATCAGCCGCCCGAAAAGATAAAATGCCGAGGGAAGAAGAAGAATCCTCTCACCCCATAACAAGGGGAATGCCAGCAATGCATGTCCCAACCCTGAACGACCTGCACGAAATGGCTGCCAAAATCCAGAGAGACGTGATGAAAGATTTGAAATTGTAGACCCCTGATGATCTGGCCATCCATGCGACAACGAACATGACTCAATATCCATTCACAGAAGAAATTGAGGCAGCAGAATTCCCGAAGAAGTTTGTACTGCCAACTTTTACACTATATGATGGTACGAAGGATCAACTCGATCATATCTACCAAGTGCAGACCAAAATGACTGTTTATGGGAGAAACCAGGCACTCCTATGCAAAGTCTTTTCAACCAGCTTGACGGAGGCACCACTTCTGTGGTTCAGGAAGCAAACTCCTGGATCCATCAACAGTTGGAATGACCTATGCAAACGCTTTATCGGTTAGTACTTCAGCAACCGAAGGCAGAGGAAAACGATATCAAGCCTTTTCACCATGACCCAGGAAAAAGGAGAGAGCCTCAAGAATTTCTTATCCAGGTTCAACGTGGAAATGTCTTCTATCGATGACTGCGACCAATTATCAGCGGTAGAAACATTCCGTATGGCAGTCATCCCTGGCACGAAATTCCACTATTCACTGGTAAAACAGCCTCCTGTCAACATCGATGAGCTCAACTCCAGAGCACAAGGGTATCTCAGAATAGAAGAGGAGGAAACAGTCAGACAAAGAAGAGCCTCACTGGTAACGGTGGAGGCAAAATCCAAAGAACGGATAAAGGATCAGAGGCCTCAACGACCCGATCCACCTCGGCAAACTTCATCATCCAGAAATTTGGACAAGCGTCAACGGACGGAAGAAAGAACCACTCCGCTGAAAACCAGCCTTGGAAAGCTCTTCCAAGAAAACAAAAACAAAGGGATTTTCATACCACCTCCACCGATCAGACAACCGATGGAGCTGAGGGACATGACTAAGCACTGTGCCTTTCACAGCGAGTATGGTCATCATACAAATGACTGCAGAAATCTCCGAAGGCAGGTGGAGGCAATGATTGCCAAAGGGGAGCTTGCAGATTACATAATGAAGGATCAGTCGGACCAGACAAACCACACAGGACATAGCCAAATAGCACTACATCAGGACAACCGGTGAGGGTTATCCACATGGTCCAAGGAGGTGAAGAGGTGTTGGAGGCCGAAGAAAGCAAAAGGTCCAAGCTGAGAAAAACACACAAACTCAGGCGAATCGGCGAAGTCTGCCAAACAACCCTCATCCAAGGAGAATCAAGGGTCATGTTTTCAAAGGCCGATATGCAGAATATCCAGATGCCCCACAAAGATCCTCTAGTAATCACTCTTCTGGTAGCTAATTGTCTGATCAAATGTGTAATGATTGATCTAGGAAGCAACACCAACATCATGACAAAATGGCCTTCGACAAAATTGGAATTGATGTATCGCAGCTTCACCCGGCTCGGATTCCTCTGGCCGGTTTTGACGGACGACGCGTTGAGCCGATAGGTGTAGTCCATTTGTCAGTATCAGTGGCACGCCGAACCCTGAAAGAAGCTTTCATCGTGGTAGACGTCAAGCCATCGTACAATCTATTGATGGGACGAGGGTGGATCCATCGGATGCAAGGTGTTCCTTCGACACTCCATCAGGTCATGCGGTGTCTCGACCCAAATGGAGTGGACGTGACAGATATCCCTGGAGACCAAGTAGCAGCGAAGGAATGCTACTCAGTATCCATGAAGGATCTGAACCCAAAAAATAAACAAGTGTTGGAAGCGCCAGAAGAGCCCCTATACAACGAGAAATAACAATTACAGTCAGACCCTTCCTCAGAGGGTCAGGAGACTCAGGCAACAACGGAACCCCTAGAAGAGGTGGAAGTTAGTCAGACGGACCACACCAAAGTCACATTTATCGGCTCATACCTCTAGAAACAAGAAAAGGACAGGTTGATTCACTTCCTCCGACTAAACTCAGATGTGTTCGCCTGGTCTCATCTCGATATGTCGGGCATGGATCCTTCGGTCACTTAGCATAACCTAAATGTTGATCCAGACATCAGACCGGTAAGGCAGAAGCATAGGAGGTTCGGGATAGAAAGGAACCAGATCATATCCGAGGAAGTGGGAAAGCTGTTAGAAGCTGGATTCATAAGGGAAGTGAAGTACCCATCATGGTTGTCAAACGTTGTGGTAGTCAGAAAGAAGAACGAGAAATGGAGGGTCTGCGTGGACTTCACCAATCTAAACAAGGCCTGCCCGAAGGATTGCTTTCCCCTGCCAAAAATTGATCAGATGGTAGATGCCACTTCAGGATATGAAAGACTCTCTTTTCTTGATGCATACTCCGACTACAACCAGATCCCGATAAATCAAGCCGATGAAGAGAAAACAACCTTTATTACAGAGGAAGGTACGTACTGATACAGAGTAATGCCTTTCGGACTTAAAAATGCAGGTGCCACTTATCAGAGGCTTGTCAGAAGAATATTCAAAAGTCAGATGGGGAAAACAGTCAAAGCCTACATAGATGACATGGTGGTAAAAAGTAGAAGGAAAGACGACCATCTCAAGCACCTGGAAGAAGTGTTCGATGCACTCCGAAAATACGGGATGAAGCTCAATCCAGCTAAATGTTCATTCAGAGTCTCATCCGGGCAGTTCCTCGATCATATCGTCAACCGAACAGGAATCGAGGCCAACCCATCACAAGTCAAGGCTCTGATAAGTTGCGAAGAGCCAAAAACAGAAAAGGAGGTCCAGATTCTAACAAGAAGGGTAGCCGCACTGAGCAGGTTCATATCCCGACTGACAGACCGCTGCAGACCATTTTTTCAGGCAATTAGAGGCGGAAAAGGGAGCATATGGGGACCGGAACAGGCCGAGGCCTTTCAAAAATTGAAGCAGTATCTCTAGAATCCACCAATCCTCGCCTCACCAAATCCAGGAGAACCATTGCATATGTACCTTGCCATATCAGCAGCCTCAACCAGTGCAGCACTTGTAAGGGATAACAAAAAGTGCCAGAAACCCGTCTTCTTCAACAGCAAGTCCCTATCCGATGCGAAAACCAGATACACTACGGCGGAGCGAGCCGTTCTTTCTCTAATCAACGCGAAGAGACGACTGAGGCACTATTTTGAAACCCATCCAATCGTGGTGCCAACCACCATGCCAATAAGAGCCATCATGTCCAAACCTAATCTAACGGGAAGAATAACCAGATGGGCGCTGGAACTCGGGACATTTGACATCACATATGTGCCACGAACAACTATCAAAGGTCAAGCCTTAGCTGATTTTCTCCTAAAGGCAGAGCCAGAGTCAATCCTACAAGATCCAGACGAACCCGAATGGACACTCTATGTAGACGGATCAGTTGGTTCAACAGGTTCGGGAATTGGGCTTGAAATTATAACACCAAATGGAACCCGAATCCAGCAATCAGTGCGTCTGGAGTTTCCTGCCACCAATAACGAAGCTGAATACGAGGCACTCCTAGCTGGGTTGCGACTAGCTCAGAGCCTTTGTATTAAGAAGCTCCGTATTTTCAGTGACTCGCAACTGGTGGTGAAACAAGTTCAAGACGAGTACGATGCAGGGGAAAAGCTACAACCCTAATGGAAGCTGGCTCAGATGGAGCTGGACAGATTGGAGCAGTATTCCCTCAGTCAGATCCCCAGAGAGGAAAATGAAAGTGCGGATTGGTTGGCCAACATGGCTTCAGTCAATGATCAAGATCTGACTAGAGTCGCCCCGATCGACTATCTCGATGTCCCAAGCATCCACCAGCCAGATATGGTGTGCGTAATACCTTGAGAGCCGAGCTGGACGGACCCCATAGCAGAATACCTCAGGAACGACACACTTCCTAATGATAAAGCAGAGGCTCGGAAAATTCGCATGAAGTCGGCCAGATATGCCTTGCTACACGGCCAGCTATATAGAAAATCCTTTGGGGGTCCCTACCTTCGATGCCTCATACCTTCGGAGGCATCATCCATAATGAAGGAAATCCATGAAGGGTCACGCGGAAATCACTTAGGGGGACGAGATTTGGCCCATAAAGTCCTAAGACAGGGATATTTTTAGCCTTATCTTTCCCATGACACTGAAGCCTATGTCAGAAGATGCAGAAAGTGTCAGTTCCATGGAGACTTCATCCATCCGCCACCAGAACTGCTTAACCCCATATTCAGCCTGCACCCGTTTGCACAATGGGGGATCGATGCAGTTGGACCACTCCCCATGGCTCTCAGATTAGTAAATCAAGCACTTATCGCAACTGATTATTTCACAAAGTGGGTTGAGGCAGAATCTTATTCCACCATCACTCACAGGCATGTAATCAAGTTCATATGGACCAATATCATCTGCAAATTTGGAGTGCCGAGGGTAATAGTGATCGACAACGGAACAAATCTGGATAATCAGTGGACCAGACAATTCTGTAATGAACATGGGATTCAGTTAAGAACCTCATCGGTCGCATACCCTCAAGGAAATGGCCAGGCCGAAAGATCCAACAGAACCATACTGAATACCCTGAAGAAGAAGCTAGAAGAGCATAAGGGAATTTGGCCAGACAAACTTCCAGAGGTATTATGGTCTTACAGAACAACATCAAGAGTCCCTACAGGAGAGACACCATTCTCAATGGCGTATGGGACAGAAGCAGTCATTCCAACAGAGCAAATAGTGCCAACAGCCAGAACATAGCTGTATCAGGAAGAAATAAACGACCAACAACTGGTTAATGGACTGGATCTGCTCGAAGAAAAATGAGATCAAGCTGCCATAAGGCTAGCAGCCTACCACCAGAGGGTCAGGAACACCTTCAACAAAAAAGTCAAAAGACGAGAATTCCAGGTGGGCGATATGGTATTAAGAAAGAAGATCGGGTTAATCGGAAAGCTCAGGGAGAATTGGGAAGGACCATACACAGTCACAGAGGTCATAGGACGTGGGGCTTACCGCCTCAGGAATAATGACGGCAATATGGAACCCAATTCACATAATGCCTCACGACTGAAGAGGTAATATCTTTGATATTTATTTCGTTCTCACAATAATTAAGCAGAGGCATCTGAGCCTAGATTTATTGATATCTTTAAAAAATTTCCATGTTCGTTATCCTGACTCAGTCAGATGTTGTTATCTTTGTAATTTCTTGGTTATAATAAAAGATGGTCATCCTTCTTGCAATCAAATAGCCTGAAATTGAAAATATTTCCTAAGTGGTGAAATGACAGAGGCTTATAAGCCTGACTCACTCCCTAAGAGGAATGAAACTAAAAATATTTCCTAAGTGGTGAAATGATAGAGGCTTATAAGCCTGACTCACTCCCCCAGAGGAATGAAACTAAAAATATTTCCTAAGTGGTGAAATGACAGAGGCTTATAAGCCTGACTCATTCTCCCAGAGGAATGAAACTAAAAATATTTCCTAAGTGGTGAAATGACAGAGGCTTATAAGCCTGACTCACTCTCCTAAAAATATTTCCTAAGTGGTGAAACGACAGAGGCTTATAAGCCTGACTCACTCTCCCAGAGGAATGAAGTTAAAAATATTTCTCAAGTGGTGTAATGACAGAGGCTTATAAGCCCGACTCACGCTTACACAGGAGAAAGTATTAAAATAGAGGCTAGTTAGCCTGATTCACATCAACAGAAGCAAAGAAAAATATCCATTGATAAAGCAAAATTTGTTGTCTTGTATTACAAAATTGCCCGAAGGATAGATTACAAAGTACAACATTACAAAATAAATATAGAAGAACCTAAACTAGCTTGGACCGCTAAAGTCCTTCCCTAAGGAATCTACATGTGTGGTCGGAGGGAAAAACTCTATAGAGGGGTTGAGAGGGTCAGCAGGAAGATACCCTTTGAGGAACTCAGTAAAAAGATTCTGAGCATAGCTAGGTTCGGGGCTGGCATATGGTGGCTGCACCCCTAACTTCTTATCCATGGCATCAGGATCTTTGATCTTCCTCCTCGCTGGGTCCTTCTCTCCAGCAATGAAGCCCTTCCTCCAGAATTCACCAGCCACTATATTATTCATCCTTGAATAGTGTTGGTGCATGTCAAGCCCTCCTTTCTTGCACATCTCTAGGGAAGATTGGGATATGCCGAACTGGTGTTGAAGAGTCTCATGATCCGATGCTACCTTCTCATTTTCACTAGATAGCTTAGCATTAAGCTCTTTTGCCTGAGCCAGTTCTTCCTCCTGTGGAGCAACCCTGGAAGGGAGGTCCCCTAGCTGAGCCTTCAGCTCCTTCTCCTGATCATCCTTCTCAGCTAAGTCTGCCTTCAGACTTTCCAGCTCCTTCACACCCGCCTCGTGAGCGAGGCATAATGCATTGACACTAAAGAGAGCCTAGAAAGGAAATTGCAAGGCAAAACGGGTCAGTATTGTATACAAAAGCAGGAATAAAACATGGGATCAAACAGAGACATACCCCCAGTAACAACCCCGGAGTTTTACGCACAATACGGTCAGGGTCGGCCTCTCTCTGCGCCTCAAGCTCCTCCGGCATCCAGAGCCCTTGTGCCCGAGTTATCATGGCAGACATGGATGTAAGGCTGGAGGTGGACTGGTCAGAGGAAGCAGAACTCTTCTCCTTACCCTTGTGTTTCCTTTTCTTACTGGGTCTATCTTCCCCCACCGGTCTGGCTCGGGCAGAAGAAGGTTGAAGCAGCTCAGGGATAGTGGTATGCACAAGTGCAGACCCTGAAGCATCGCCCGCCAGGGTGATGGTCACAGCCCGAGGATCAGAATCCAGAGGCACTTGTCCTTGACCAACTGGAGGCGCAACTATTTCCTCCATATCATCATCATCATCCTCAATCACTGGTCTGATCGAATCCATCATGATCTTATACTTGGCTCCTAACCTGGATATACCCTGTAAATTGGCAGGAGTAAACAGGTCAATGCATGACATACGGTCCGACCAGACCTTGGACTTTAAAAAAGAAATACGGGCCTCTACATCCTGAGCCATTATGTCTGCATCCCTATAACCTAAAGACTTATAAACAAAATCTGCTCTGAGCTGGTCACACCCAGAATAGAGGCAAGATTCCTTGTGGATAAAAGAAAATGGAAGAAGGGCCAGACGCTTAAAAACACTCGGGATCGACCATCTCCTAGAATATGGGTAAAACCAAGCCCCTTTTACTAAAATCATCTTCTCCTTCCAGTACTTCTCTGTTTTCTCAGTCCATGGCAGATAGCCCGACCCTTGAAGGGGTAAAAGTTGTACCTCCCCTCACAACCCTTCAAGTCCGTAATTTTATAACTAAGCAAAAGATCTGCCAAACCCAAGGATAGCTTTTTCTCTCTGTTAATCAGGATCAACATTGAAATTATCCTGAGGAAATTTGGGTTGACTTGTAAGGGGGCTATTCCTAGGGTGAAGAAAATGAAGTGAAAAAGGGGATGAAGAGGAAATCGAAGCATCTTTATCTGAAGCGCCGACAATAACACTTCATCCGAACCCACTCCGTCGCCCATCCTGAAGTCATGAGAAGGATCATACTCCATCAGGATCACCTCTTTTGGGATCTTACAGTCCCTCCTCAGACTTTTAAGGTTCACAGACTTTCTTTTATGAGCCTCAAGTGGTTCGGCTACAAATGGGGCTGACTCAGTAGAGGGTCCAACGGGAATGCCTTCAGGCGCATCGGTTCCTACCGGATTGGATATAATAGAAGTCCCAACAGGAACGATATCAAGGACATCTGCCTGATTATTCACCCTCGAAACATTTACTCCCAAGCCAGATAGGTCCCGACGACTAGGTATGGGCAAAGAGGAAGAATGAGAGGATGAAGAAGATGGATTTGCAGAAGGGGGGCTGGGAACATCAGACCCCCCATATTCCTGAGGAATATTCCCTTCGGTGGATCTTGAGGCACTAGTATCAGACATGGTGAGAATAAAATGACAACTTACACAGAAAACACCGGCGGGATGAAATAGGAACTTCCGGTAGCCAAGATAAGAACAGCGGTGAAGATCAAAGCACACTTTTAAATCACATAAAAATTGAAACAAGAAGAATCAAAAGTGAAGCCCACAAAGGGGTTTATATAGAATCAGACATACCAACAGCCGGCATAAAATGACAGAGGGGGCGCGCCGTTTCCCAAGGCCACAAATACGGTGAAAGCGGAACAGGCAGCCGCTTTTCCGAAATTTGAAATCCACACGCCTTTTCGCAATGATGAAGATGACGTCATCAGACACAGCTGTAAAGCAATCAATTCGAAATAATTCGGGTCAAGACCACGGATCCCTATACCCGACCCGAATGGGGCTAGTGTAAATAGTGAAATTCAACAGGTCCAAAATGTGTTTTCAAAGCCCAATACTGATCTGGCCCATATATGAATAATTAGCCCAATAGTGATTAGGACGGGCCCATCATCCCTTAGAAAATGGGAATTAACCCACTACCTAGAGGTAGTGGGAAATTAACATTAAAGTGGGTCATGACTCCCTATTTTGAGGAGCATGATCCTCTAAAATAGGAAAGCTTGTATGAGAATCATGATATAAATATGGTCATTTGAGCCTGAATAAAGGATCTTTTTGATGTGAGTGAAATTTGACACTTACAGTAGTATATATAAATGATTTCAAGTGAATTTGTTACCTCAATTTAGCTAATGTAATTTTATGTTTTAATCCGTGAAACCAATCTGGCTCTCCGCAGTCCGGTCCGGTTTGGTTTGGTTTGGAATGCATTAAATTGGTTCCGAATATTATGAATCCGGTAGTAGTGAATCGGATCCAAAATATCTTCAATCCGATCCGTGCCCACCTCTAATCTGAAGGACTTTTTTTGTTTTTCTTCCTTTATTGTCAGTGAAATGTGACAGTTAATTTAGTAGTATGACAACTAATTTGGTTCTGCATCAGATTTTCCTTTGCTGTAAAAACTTTTTTATTTTATTTTGTTTTGTTTTCATATATGTGGTAGTGATGACATGTAAGTTCTTATTACACGTGATAAATCGATGGTCAGCTTTCCGGTTGCCCTCTGTTTTTATGATGTGATTTTCATATACTTATATAAGAAAAAACCATACATATCAAATCAATTCAATAAAATGAAAATGATGTATGGATCCAATATGAAGAATATAATTTGGTTATGGAAGTGGATTTACTAAACTGTTTGTTTTTAGACTGCATATTAAGTCAATTCAACCCCGAACACTAATTCGAAGCATTTTCAAAGTATTTGGAGGGAATTTTGGCAAGAATTTGTAAGAAATTGATAGTTCAAAGTTTTTTAGTATATAGATTTATTTTCTATCCTTCTTTCTTTTTCTTTACTTATGTAACTAACATATTATAAAGTTTTTACAATTGCTTGGATTGGAGGAGTTTTTACAATTTGTTTGGATTGGAACTTATGGCCAACTAACATATGACAAAACAGTAAGGGTGTGTTTGGGAGCCCTGATTTTGCTTCATGATTTGATATTATTCACAGCCCAAATCACCAAAGTATTGTTTGGGAGCCCTTATTCTACTTCCTCCCTCTCGAATTAACCCAAATCATGATTTCATTTTTGGGCTGATTTTGAAATCACCATTTGAGGCGATTTTGTGTGATTGCATCCATGTAGCTAGCCTAAACCAAATCAACACATCCAACCATGCTTCCATGTCAATAGTTGATAAATAAAAATAATAAATAAATAAAATAAAATGATTAAATAATTAATAATTGACAATAATTAAATAAAAAAGAGTGATAAATAATAAAAATAGTAAATAAAATAAAACAAAAATAAAATGAATAAATAATTAATAATTAATAACAATTAAATAAATATTTTAAAAATAAATAAATATTTAAATTAGTTTAAAATTTTATTTGTTATTTAAAAATATTTAAATATTAAGTAAATTTTATTTTGATTCAATATTTGTGTAGTCACCAATTCCACCAAACATGTTCTGTTAGCTTCACCTTTCATTTTCTCAAACCAGAATTATCAACACCAAACGTGATTCTGCTTCAGAAAAAAACTACATCGCATGATTTGTTACGATTCGGTTTCATTTTGTCTTTTGTCTCGAATCACGAATCACCTCCAAAATGGGCCTAAGCCACATATTCTTTTGTCACATTTTAATTTAGATGATGAGGTACAACTTCTGATATTTATGATCGGGGAAATTCAACCTGAACATCAGTTTCGGTTTGAATTTTAGTATATTGTACTTAGGTACTGATGATTGAAAACTTAATTCACTACCTAATTTTGAATCTATTCTGTACTTATTTAAAGTTAGCTCAATTCAATACCTAATTTTGAATTTATCTGTACTTATTTAAAACTCAGTTCACTTTTTTAATATATATATATATATTTTTTATATTTATATTTTTTTAAGTACGCAAAATCTTACGTATAACATGCTTTACATTTCATATCGCCTAAGTCTTCTGTGTATTTTTGAAAGACGGGCCTGCAACAATGCATTAGAGCGAGTAAAATTATTTGAACAAACTTCAAAAATAATTTTCAGCTATTGCTGAATTAATCTCAATCCGTGTAACCATAAAATATAGGAGAAGAGAATTCTTGTGAAGTAAATTAAGGTAGAAGTTATAAAATTTTATTCTGTCATCAAAAAATTAAAATAGGTTACAATCTTTTATATATTTGCAAAAGAATGTCCCTCTTAATCATATGGCGTGTATAGATTAGGTTTATAATAAAGTTATTATGCACATTCATGAGCAAGTTTAAGCTCGGCTCATTAAGAGCTTGACTTGAGTTTTTTCGTTTAGTAAATGAGTCGAATCTGAGCACAATTCTTAGGCTCGTTTAATAAACAAGCCGAGCTTGAACATTGCTGAGTTCGGCTCGCCAAATTCGGGAACAAGCTTGTTTAAGTTAAATAATAAAATTATTTCATATTCGACAAAAGAAGGTGTTCAAATTGAAAAAATTGTAAAAAGTGTTGTTGAGAATTATATGACTGATGTAGTCCAACGTAAGAATGACTTCTGAAAAGTTCGTACTAATAAAAAAATGAATAAAAATAAACAAGAACCAAAGAATATTGTATTCGAAAAATGAAAAATATATAAAAAAAATATTAAAAACAAACATGCAACAATTCAATCTAAATGACTATTGGTAAGAGTAAAATATGTTTCAATTGAATCGAGTCGTTCGTGAGCAAGTTCGGGTTCGACTCGTTAAATCTAACGTCCGGCTCGGGCTCGTTCGTTTAGTAAATGAGCCGAACCTACACACATTTTCTAGGTTCGTTAAGTAAATGAATCGATTTTGAACATCTCAAAACTCGGTTCGGCTCGGATCGTTTGCAGCCTTATGCACAATATATGTTTTAAAGTTATTATGTAATTGGATCCACTTCTTCCAAAATAGTTATGATTCGAATTATATATAGGGTTAATTTCAATAAACTCCCATCTATTATTGAATTTAATCAACTAACCCTCCTATGTCCAAATTATCCCATATACTTTTCAATGTCAATCACATTGCCCCCGCCATCAAAACAAATATATATATAATTCGGAAAAAATATATAAAATTAGAAAATATATATATATATAATTCAAAAATATATATATATATAATTCGAAAAGATATATATATAATTCGAAACAAATATATAAATGTCAAAAAATATATAAAATTAAAACAATATATTAAATTTCGAAAATATATATATAATTCGTAAAAAAATATAAAATTTGAAAAAATATATAAATTTCGAACAAAATATATAAAATTCAAAAAATACATAAATTTCAAATATATATATAATTCGAAAAAATAAATATATAAAATTTGAAACAAATATTGTCAGTGCAGAAAAATTACACAATAGAAATTTTGTTGGAAGTCCCTTTTCATTAATCAAAGTCCTCTATTTATACAAATTGTGACCAATGGGTCAAGCCCATGTACCCAGGTTTATCAATCCCTTAAATCAAGGGATTTGATAAACCCTAACCTTTTTTGGACTCTATATACTATAATTGGGTTACTTCTTGTCTTGTGGACCACACTTTAGCTTCTAGAATTTTCCATGGGCCCATTGTTATTTTCGGCCCACTTGTTTTCAACCTGTTTGTCTTCCGGCCCATCGGTCTTTGGCCCATCCGTCGTCGGCCCATCAGTCCTCGGCTCATTCGTCGTCGGCCCATCAGTCCAGTGGCCCACCTATAATTGGGCCAAATATTTCAACCATTACACAGGCCCCTGAGGTTATGGGCTTAACATTCTTTTTAAAGCCCATGACCTAATAAATGTAAATACCTATGTATATATATAATTATAGCTTTTATGGGAAATGAAGGTAATGAGTTGGCATGTCATCATTGCCTCTTTAATGGTGTGCCCAAAACGTGAGGCCATTTCTCCCTTAAATCTCGCACCATGACGGCTTTGGCGTGCCTTTCGGACTTCGTGCAGCCTTTTTGGCTTCCTTCTCTCCTTCTATAAAAACCCCCCTATTCTTCACTTCTCATCACATTTCCATACTTTGTAACTCTATATTCTTGTCTCTGCCTTCTTTAGTTCTTCATTACTGGGATTCGTTTCTTTGTCATTGCCGCCGTTCATTCCGTCGCTCATCTCAGGTACCATAGAAACTTGCTGTTACTCAGAGCTTTCGTAACTCTTCCTTCGTCAATTAAGTAAGTCGATCGGTCTTTCTTCTTTCTTTAATTTATCACCTTTACCCCCTTCTGTCTCTTCTACATTTCTTAACGTTATGTCCGATAGTGATGATACCCGGTCGGTAGAGGAAGTAGTTTTACCTTCTGCCTCAGGTATCGATTCTACAAGCAGTGACATTCCCCAGCCTGTTTCTAAAGGAACCGGAAAGACCACTCTCGAAAGTACTAACCTTCCGGGTTCCTCAGCGACCGGTCCTGCGAAATCCAAACCTTCTGAACCTTTCGTAGTGGCCCCACTTAAGAGGACCCGACCTGAAGTGGACGTCAAACACCTTCGGGCTGAGACCCATGTTCCCCAGGACGTTGATGTGTCCCCCTATCCTGGTTACCTAGACTTTACCCAGAGCCATGGCCTAGCCCCCGGTAGCATTCTGCTGTCGGCCTCTCATCTTAGGGTTCTAATGTTTCCTCTTCATCCCTTTTTTCACTATGTATTTTTCATGCTTGGATTGCACCCTCTTCAACTGAACCCGAACAGCATTAGGATCATATCCATGCTACTGTTGTACAATAGGGATATGGATCTGAACTTAGGGCTGACCGACCTCCTCCTTTGCTATTTTTTCCAAAATGCCAGAGCGAGTAGAGGTAGATACAACCTTTTCCCCTTTCACGGCCGCAACATCTGTACCGATACTGAAAAATCGGACAAGGGATGGAAGGAACGAATGGTAGTAGTGAGTGGCAATTGGTCATACCCTTTTTCTCATATTTTCCCGATCCCCAATAAGTTCGGTCCCATTCGCCTGCCTGTCTACCGCCCCCTTCATAAGGCTTCTTGCCTCTGTGACCTTTGTGACCTTCACCGGGGGAATTATGCCTTCAAATTTCTAGGTTACGAGGACAAGGATCTTCCCCTTACCTTTATAAAACAGCGGATAGGTCTCTTGAAAACCCATGTCTGGGGCAAGACCCGATCGGCTACTGACCTGCTGACCATGGACAATCTTGAATCGATCTCTAACTTGGGCGCTGGTGTTGACAGGATGGACCTGCCTGACAAACCTATGTCCGCCAGAATCCCTCAAGTTCCCGAAGGGATTACGCCTGTTGATGCTGTGCCGTTGTCAACAGCACCGCATTTGACTTCGGTGCCTCCTCCTGTTCGGAGTCCGCCAGCACCACTAGCGCAGAACCCATCGGTTCCTCCTCCGCCTCCTGTCAATGCTCCGACTGTGAGGACCCGATCCAGTACAACTGGTGGAGTGGGTACTAAAAGGACAAGGGCACAAGCCGAGAATGTTTCTTCAAGCAAGGCTCCTGCTGCCCCTGAATCATCCCAAGCTCTGATCCCTTGGGAGCCTAAGTTTCTGCTGCCAGATGGAACTCCGGTTTGTGCTGATCAAATCACCTTTAACCATCCGGAAGCTCTTCGGGCTATGGCCAAAGGTATCTGGACACCAGCTGATAGGGCGGCTCAATCAAAAATCACCAGGACTGATCTGGCTAAGAAGACTTCGATAATGGTTATGGAGGTAAAAGACTTCAATCATCAGTTTGTGTTTTCTATTTCGTTTGTTGACCGTTATTTGTATAATAATCCAATCTTTGTTGCGCAGCTTCTCTACGGCGTTCAGGCCTACAACAGCCTCCTTGAGACTGATGTCAGAGAAATGGCCGGTATGAAGGCTCAAATAAAACATAATGAGATCCACCGGGTTTCTTTGGTCAGGGAGGCGGATGGTCTTCGCCAGACCGTTTCTGAGCAGAAGACTCTTCTGGAAACCGGTGAGGCGGAAAAACAAACCCTGATTGCCGAAAAGCTGGTTCTGGCTGCCGAGCTGGAAAAAGCGAAAGAGGTTGCTAGGCAGATGGCAGCTGAAAAAGCTGAATCTGATAAACTCTTGGCAGAATCAGAAAGGCTTCTTTCCCTGGAGCGGGAAAAGGTTGAGGTGTGCCGTCTGGGAGGGCTTGACATGTTCAAAAGATACAGTGTCATCTGTGACCTCCGAGCGGTCAGGGCCTGGAGATGTAGGCATGAAATGGAGCATATCCCTCTGGAATCTAGGGAATTCAAGACCGCAGAGGCATTCGATGCCCATATGGGAATACCCTTTCCTTATGAAAACCCTCATGCCTCTGAGAACGAGGAGCGTTTTGCTGCCATCCTGAAGGGGAAAGAATACCATCCTCCCGAACAGTAGCTAGGACTTTATATGTTCTTGTTTCCCCCAATGGGCTAATTTCTTGTAACTTCCTTTATTTTTAATGAACAAGAACTTTTATCCCTTTTTTCCAGTAATTATTCGTCCTTTGTGTGGGTTTTTATCGTTTCGTACTTGTCTCAAATCGAGCCTTCGGACATATGGCCCCTGAGGCTATTTATTATTTATTTTAACTTCACACATGTAGGAAATTTCAGGGAGTCACAAAGCCTTCGGGCAATGAGCCCCTGAGACTCGATTCTATCCGCTGATTAGTTCAAATCAGATCTGAATTCAAATACATGGGAAATTTTAGCAAATCGTGAAGCCTTTCGGGCATTTGGCCCCTGAGGCTTGATTTTATCCTCTGGTTTGTTCAAATCAGGTTTGAACTCAAACACTTAGGAAATTTTAGCAAATTGTGAAGCCTTCGGGCATTTGGCCCCTGAGGCTTGATTTCGTCCTCTGGTTTGTTCGAATCAGGTTCGGACACAAACACTTAGGAAATTTATAGCAAATTGTGAAGCCTTCGGGCATTTGGCCCCTGAGGCTTGATTTCGTCCTCTGGTTTGTTCGAATCAGGTTCGGACACAAACACTTAGGAAATTTATAGCAAATTGTGAAGCCTTTGGGCATTTGGCCCCTGAGGCTTAATTTTATCCTCTGGTTAGTTCAAATCAGGTTTGAACTCAAACACTTAGGAAAATTTCAATGAACATAAAGCCTTCGGGCATTTGGCCCCTAAGGCTTGATTTTATCCTCTGGTTAGTTCAAATCAGTTTTGAACTCAAACACTTAGGAAAATTTTAGTAAATTGTGAAGCCTTCGGGCATTTGGCCCCTGAGGGTTAATTTTATCCTCTGGTTAGTTCAAATCAGGTTTGAACTCAAACACTTAGGAAATTTTCAGTGAACATAAAGCCTTCGGGCATTTGGCCCCTAAGGCTTGATTTTATCCTCTGGTTAGTTCAAATCAGGTTTGAACTCAAACACTTAGGAAAATTTCAATGAACATAAAGCCTTCGGGCATTCGGCCCCTGAGGCTCGATTTTATCATGAAACCTTGTATAAAAGTAAACTCTATCTTTATTGAGATGAATTCGAAAATCATGAAGCAGAGGTGCCTATATCGGGCACAGATGCTTCGTAACAATGGTGTCAAAGTAAGACACAGTCTTATTTATCAATAAGAAAAATAACTATCTAAGGATAATACCTCTTTAACCGATAAGCATTTTGGGAGTTGGATTCGAGGCGGCCTGTTTCGTTCTTCCGAACCCGATAGGCCCCGCGACCGATAACCTTAACCACTGTGTAAGGTCCTTCCCATGTCTCCCGTAATTTGCCTATAATCCCAATCTTCCTTCTGAGCACCATGTCGCCTACTTGGAATTCTCTCCTTTTGACTTTCTGATTGAATCGTGCTCTTACTTGCTGCTGATAGGCAGCTAGTCTTATCCCAGCAGCTTCCCTTCTTTCCTCTAGGAGATCCAGATCATGGGCTAAATGCTGATTGTTCGGTCCTTCTTCCCATGCTTGACTCCTTAGAGTAGGTACCCTTAGCTCGGTCGGGATAACTGCTTCAGCCCCATAAGCCATGGCGAAAGGGGTTTCCCCGGTTGGCTGTCTTGGAGTGGTCCGATAGGACCACAATACCTCAGGCAATTTCTCTAGCCATGCTCCTTTTGCGTCTTCAAGTTTTTTCCTCAATGTGTCAAAAATTGTTCTATTCGTCCTTTCGGCTTGCCCATTTCCTTGCGGGTAGCCGACGGAAGAAGTGTTCTGATTGATCCCATGATTTGCTAAGAATGCTTGAACCCTTCTGTTGTCCAGGTTGGTGCCATTATCCATCATTATGGTTCGGGGTAGGCCGAACCTACAGATGATGTGGCTCCAGATGAATTTTATGACATGGCTGCCTGTTATGGTGGGATATGCTTCCGCTTCCACCCATTTGGTAAAATAATCGGTAGCCAGGAGAACATGCGTTGTACATCGTATTGCCTGAGGAAGGGGCCCCACTATGTCCATCCCCCATCGGGCAAAAGGGTGAGGGACAATAGTTGGGTTTAAGAACTCGGGCGGTGGATGAATGGCATCTCCATGAAACTGGCATTTTTTGCAATGTCTGACATAAATTTCAGCATCTCTTGCCAGGTAGGGCCAGAAGTACCCCTGGGTGAGGACTTTATGAGCTAGGGACCTTCCTCCAGAGTGATTGCCACAAGCTCCAGCATGAATCTCCTCCATGACTGCCGATGCCTCTGATGGGGTGAGACATCTCAAATATGGTCCGGAAAAAGACTTCCGATATAGTTGGCCGTTGTACAGGGCATATCTGGCTGCTTTCATTCTAATCTTCCGGGCTTCTGATTTTGACTCAGGCAATGTGCCAAATCTCAGATAATCTACTACCGGATCCATCCAACTTGGTTCCCACGGGATAACCATTACTTCTTCGTGGGGTTCCAAGCTAGATCGGACGACAAAATCTATCGATACAGTGCGAGTCATAGTTTCTCCTGCTGCGGAGGCTTGGTTAGCCAGATGATCTGCTACAGAGTTATCTCCTCTGGGAATCTGTTCAAAGTTTATTTGCTGGAACTCTTCAGCCTCCTTTAGAACCAGAGTCTTGTATGCTTCCATTTTCGGCTCTCGGGTTTCGTACTCCCCATTTAACTGTCGTACGACTAGCTGGGAATCACTTCGTACTACTGCCTTTTGGACTTGAAGGCTTCGGGCCAACCGAATTCCTGCAAGGAGGGCCTCATATTCTGCTTCGTTGTTAGAGGCTGGAAATTCCAATCTAACGGATTGTTGGATTTTAGTATCATCCGGTGTTACGAGTACTATCCCGATCCCTGCTCCGTTGACGTTGGACGATCCGTCTACGAATATGACCCATAGTCCAAGCTCACCTTCCTCTGTGGAGTCATTAGTTTCTGTTTCTAACAGGAAGTCAGCTACTGCCTGTCCTTTGATGGCCGTTCGGGGGACGTAGGTCATGTCAAAAATCCCTAGTTCAATTGCCCATTTTGAGATTCTCCCAGATAACTCAGGCTTCGCCATTATGGATCTTATCGGTGTTACAGTTGGAACTATGATCGGGTGCGCTTCGAAATAATGACGGAGACGCCGCTTAGCATTGATCAGTGATAGTACCAGTTTCTCCTGCTTTGAATAACGGGTCTCTGCCTCAGCAAGGGATTTGCTGGTGTAGAAAACCGGTGTCTGGTACCCTTTGCCCTCCTTGACCAGAGCAGCGCTGGTAGATGTTACTGAAATGGCCAGATATAGGTGCAACGGCTCATCGGCTTCAGGGGTTGCCAGGATCGGGGGCTTCGTCATGTAACTTTTGAGTTTGTGTAGTGCCTCCGCTTGCTCGGGCCCCCAGACTTCTCCTCGTGCCGCTCTTATTGCTTGAAAGAACGGCCTACACCGATTGGTTAGCCGAGAGATGAAACGACTGAGGGCCGCTATTCTTCCGGTTAGTACCTGGATTTCTTTCCGGGACTTAGGCTCAGCAGTCTCTATGAGAACTTTGACTTGTGCAGGGCTAGCCTGTATTCCCGTCCGGTCAACTATGTGCCCCAAAAACTGGCCTGAGGATACTCCGAAAGAACATTTGGCCGGATTGAGCTTCATATTATGCTTCCGGAGGGTGATGAATACCTGCTGCAGATCGGCTAGATGGTCTCCTTTCTCCTTGCTTTTTACCACCGTGTCATCGATGTAGGCTTCGATGGTGGATCCCATCATCCCTTGGAACACCCTTCTGACCAACCTCTGATAGGTAGCACCTGCATTCTTTAGTCCGAAAGGCATAACTGTATAACAAAATGTACCTGACTCAGTGATGAAGGCAGTCTTTTCCTGGTCCTCCGGAGCCATTCGGATCTGGTTATAGCCAGAGTATGCATCCAGAAAGCTCAAGCGTTCGAATCCTGCGGTGGCATCCACCATCTAGTCGATCTTTGGTAAAGGGAAACAGTCTTTTGGGCACGCTTTGTTCAGATCAGTGAAGTCGATACATACCCTCCACTTGCCGTTCTTCTTTTGGACCACCACCACATTTGCCAACCAGGAAGGATACTGGACCTATTTTATGAATCCTGCTTGCAGCAGTCGATCAACTTCTTCGGCTATGATCTGGTTTCGATGGGCACCCATTCGTCTTTGTTTCTGTCTAACGGGCTTTGCACTGGGATCCACATTGAGAGAATGCAGGGCAACTGATGGATCAATACCGGTCATGTCCATATGGCTCCACGCAAATATGTCAGCATTGGATCGGAGAAGGGATTCTATTTCCTCTTTTTCCTGTGGATTGAGGCCTGAACCAATATAGGTAAACCTCTCAGGGCGATCGTGACAAATTTGAACTTCCAGTAGTGGTTCAACTGCTACTGGTGATCCCGAACCACCCTCCTGTAATTGCTATTTGGGATCAAGTATTGTCTTGGACTGTGACTTTTGTTCCGGTTCCGTTCTCCTTTTTAAGCTTTTCATAGTGACGGCGTAACACTCCTTTGCCGCTACCTGATCGCCCCTGATATCGACTACGTCAATTCCGTTCGGATCAATGCACCGCATGACCTGATGCATGGTAGAAGGGACTCCGTGCATACGATGGATCCATCCCCTTCCCATGAGGAGATTATAGGAAGGCTTGACATCCACCACCACGAAAGTCTCTCGGAGTGTGCGCCTTGCTGCCGTTACTGGTAGCTGGATTTCCCCTATTGGTTCTACTCTCTTTCCATCGAATCCTGTTATCGGGCTTCTGGATGGGACTATCTCCTGGGGATTGATTTCCAATTTCTCAAAGGCCCATTTGGTGATAATGTTGGCACTGCTTCCTGGATCGACCAGTACCCTCTTGATCAGGCAGTTGGAGACCATGAGGGAGATAACTAGGGGGTCGTCATGAGGTGTCTGAATATCCTGCATATCCGCAGAGGTGAAAATAATTCGGGCATCCTCTTTCGGGCTTCGAAACTTGGTGACATCTCCAACCCTTCGTAACTTCTGAGCTTGCCGCATCTGTGATCTACGAGCTTCTTCCGCTTCCGACCGATTGGGCCCTCCATGGATCATGTGAATGACTCGTACGGGTTGTCCCATCGCTCCCTTGGTAGGGGCATGCGTCGCTTGATCTGATCGGGCTCCTTCCTTGGCAACATACTCTGTTAATTCTCCCTTTGCAATCATGGCTTCCACCTGTCTTCTGAGGCTCCTGCACTCATTAGCGTGATGCCCGTACTCGCCATGGAAGGCGCAGTGCCTCGACATATCCCTTTGGTCCATTGGCTGCCTGATGGGAGGTGGCGACCGGTAGATTCCTTTGCCCTTTGTTTCCTGGTACAGTTTTGCCAAGGTCACTTTCAGGGGGGTGACCTTCTCCTCAAACCTTGGTCGTTTTTCTGGGGCTGGGGAAGGAGCAGGAGGTGCGTTCGGTCTCTTCCGGTCTGACGCCCGATCCTTTACCCTGGAATGTTCGGATGCTCTGGCCTCTACTGTTGTAAAGGCAGTCCTTCTTTGTCGTATGGCCAATTCCTCTTCTATTCGGAGGTGCCCTTGTGCCCTAGAGTTGAGCTCTCCAATATCGGCTGGCGGCCTCTTGACCAGGGACTGATGAAACTTCGTTCCAGGGATTAGGGCCATTCTGAAGGCTTCGACGGCTGAATGCTGATCGCAATTGTCAATTGAAAACATCTCCACATTGAACCGTGAGACAAAACTTTTCAGGGATTCGCCTTTCTCTTGGATCATGGTGAACAGACTGGAGATAGTTTTCTTCTGCCTTTTATTGCCAAAGTATTGGGCAATAAATAACTCGCAGAGTCTGAGCCAGCTACCGATCGATCGGGGCGGTTGCTTTCTGAACCACAGGAGGGCTGCTTCGGTCAGGCTGGTGGGGAAAACTTTGCAGAGTAAGGCCTCGTTTTCATTGTACACATTCATCTTGGTATGAACGTGGTAGATGTGCTCTGTTGGATCTTTTGTACCATCGAATAAGGTGAACTTCGGTAATCTGAACATCTCCGGATAAGGCACGCTGGTGATCGAGGTGGTGAATGGTGTCTGAACGGCGTCTATGGATGCCTCAGATGCCAGATCGATTGGGGTCTGTACCTTCAGATCCATAAGCACATCCCGCTGGAATCTGGACATGATTTCCTCCAGTTTTTTCATGGTCAGGACCTCCTCCGGATTATGCGCCCCAAGAACCTGTAGGGATGACTCTGCCTGCTCCTCACGATCGTTATGGGCTCTAGCGTGTAGGTCATCCATGTGTGTCTGGCGGCCTACAGACCGTTCGTGCTGTCCGGATTGCTCGTCGTCATGGATCTCCTGTGGATTCTGTAGTTGAGCCAATTTTGCCGCCAATTCAACGTTCTGCCTTTCTAACTCGGCAGTCCTCTCCTCCAGGGCTCGTCTGATCGGATCTTCTGGTTGCTGGCCTCCGTTTGGAGGTAAATCGGTATGTTGTGAACGTGTGATTGCCATTGTTGGTACGAATCTTAGCTTTTTTGCAGAGGGTGAGAAACTTTATTGAAAAAGGATTTCAATAATCGGTTTTCCCACAGACGGCGCCAATTGTGTAAGTGCAGAAAAATTACACAATAGAAATTTTGTTGGAAGTCCCTTTTCATTAATCAAAGTCCTCTATTTATACAAATTGTGACCAATGGGTCAAGCCCATGTACCCAGGTTTATCAATCCCTTAAATCAAGGGATTTGATAAACCCTAACCTTTTTTGGACTCTATATACTATAATTGGGTTACTTCTTGTCTTGTGGACCACACTTTAGCTTCTAGAATTTTCCATGGGCCCATTGTTATTTTCGGCCCACTTGTTTTCAGCCTGTTTGTCTTCCGGCCCATCGGTCTTTGGCCCATCCGTCGTCGGCCCATCAGTCCTCGGCTCATTCGTCGTCGGCCCATCAGTCCAGTGGCCCACCTATAATTGGGCCAAATATTTCAACCATTACAAATATATAAATTTTGAAAACAAATATATAAAAATTCGAAAAACAATATATTAAATTTTGAAAAAAAATATAAAATTTGAAAAAAATATAAAATTCGAAATAAAAATATAAAATTCAAAAACAATATAAATTTGGAAAAAATATATAAATTCAATATATATATATATTTCAAATAATATATATAAAATTCGAAAAAATAAATATTTCAAAAAATAAAATTTGAAAAAGAAAATATATATATATATATATATATATATATTGGTAAAATGTCATATCTTTTCTAATGAAGTGAATCAATCTACTTACCACTAACATCAATTAGTGGTATTCTTTTATATATTTTTCCAAAATATATACATTTTTATGAAATAGATATGATATTTTTGAAATTTATATGATATTTTCGCATTTTATAAAAAAAAATCGAAATTTATATATTTGTTTCAAAATTTATATATATTTTTTGAATTTTATATATTGTTTTCTAAATTTATATATATTTTTTAATTTTATAAATTGTTTTCAAAATTTATATATATTTTTAATTTTATATATTTCTTTTCGAATTTTATATATTTTTTCGAATTTTAATATATATATTTTCTAATTTTATATATTTATTTCAAATTTATATTTTGTTTCAAATTTTAATATATGTTTTTCAATTTTTATATATATAGTTTTTCGAATTTTATATATTTTTTGAATTATATATATATATATTGTTTGAGAGTGGGGAGTAATGTGATTGAAATTGAAAAATATATTGGGTAATCCGGACATAGGAGATGTTAGTTGATTAAATTAAAAAGCATAAGAGGGCAGTCCGACACATAAGTGAGGCTAGTTGATTAAATTCACTAGTAGAGGAGGATTTTTTGAAATTAACCATTACATATATCTTACCCCGAACTTAATACGTTAATAGTTATCCACTTTCTTTAACTTTAGTTTCAAATTCTAGTACAATATTATTTTCGTGAATTATTCTTCTTTCACTAACTTTAAAAAAATATTATAAATTTATAAAATATTGAAAAATTCAAATTAGATACGAAGAAGAAGTAATATAACACAAAAGACTCGAGTTGGGTAAAGATATTGGCTTCGAAACGAACACGTTCCACAAACGCCGAATATAGAATATAGTCCAAATTGTCCTCGTCAAATATAGAAAATTGTCTAGTTGGCAAAGGTTCAATGACCACAGACAAAGTCCAATGACCTCACGCAACCATCTAAAACTTGGCCTCCAAGAAAAAGATATATATATATTCAATACGCACACACTTTCACTAAATAAAACGCCTTAAAAATCTTACCATCTAGAAACCCTGTCTTCAATTACTAAAATACCCCATTGTTACATTATTGGTTTCTTTTCTTTCCACGCCTGTAAGGACAATTTCGTCACTCCAGAGTTCTCTAGAATTTCGATAGACATTAAAAATGGTCAAAATCGTAGCATTTCTACGGTCAATTTTGGAAACTACATCAAGTCATTCCACCGCCTTCCCATACACGACCTATATATATATGTACACATATAATATAACTATATAAGTCGTTACAAGTGACGAAACAAAGAAACCAACGTTTTCTGTAACACGGTTTGTTCGATTCCGAGTTTATAGTGAATCTTCATCAAGATGATGAGTCGCGGTGCGACGAGGGTGGCCAGATCAGTGATGGGTCATGTGGGCCCACGATTCTTCTCCACTGCGATTGTCCGCTCAGCAGCCGCCGGAACTCGTGTAGATCTTTTCAAGGTTTCCGAGGTGACTTGGATCAGAGCTCCGGTCCCCGGAGTTCGGCGAGAGAGTACTGTCGCGTTGGGTGAGAATCGTAAGGAGGATGAGAAGAAAGCGCATGCCGATTCGGCCAGTGCCGACAAGGCCATTATGAGTTATTGGGGTATTGAGCCGCCAAAAGTCAAAAAGGAGGACGGGTCGGAGTGGCCATGGAACTGCTTTAGGGTAAGTATATGACAATAGATACATACATTTCTGTGTGTATATATGTATATGTTTATATTAGGGATACTGATTTGATTTTTGTTTGTGATGAATGGTTGAAGCCATCGGAGACGTACAAGTCAGACATGTCCATAGATCTGAAGAAGCACCATGCGCCCACTACTTTTATGGACAAAGTGGCCTATTGGACCGTTAAGTTACTTCGAGTCCCTACAGACATATTTTTTCAGGTACTGTCTCTTTCACCTCCTTTGCACTTTTAATTTTGGTTTAATGTTTTCAAAACGCCTCGCTAGCAATTAATTAACATAGCATGTGTGATGGTAGATTTATGTAGCTATTATTTGAGTATACTTATTAGTTTGTGACAACATCCAATCTGCATTTTTGTCAAAATGTTTGTCATTTTTATCCTATAAATGAAGAATATTTGGATTTTTCTCAAAATCCTACTCTGATGTAGTTTTTGTCATATAATTGAAGAATATTTGGAGTTTTACTCAAAATCCTACTCTAACCGAAGAGGTTGTTGGCTCGTTGAGATTTTTCATTATATTTCAAGGTGTATAATGTAATTAATATGTAATATATGACAAACATAGCCTGTATACGGAATTAAATCAATCCTCATGAAGGTCAATATATTTTATCCATATTTATTTATTTTATAGCCTGTATACGGAATTAAATCAATCCTCATGAAGGTCAATATATTTTATCCATATTTATTTATTTTTGGTTATACTTGCCGCGGCCTTTCCCCGGTCCTTTTCTTTTAGGGTGCTTAGATATGTGTATAATGTTCCCGCGAGCGTAATAGGACGAACCTTCGATGTGCCTGGATGAATTGTATCCAGTATACTGAGTGTGGGTTTGAATTTTCGTCTGCGACTTAACATTACACAAGTTGTGGGACCGGTTCGTGTAATATTTTCAAAAGACGATCTTTTTGGGATCTAGGTCCCAGGGAGATCGTCCTTGGTGGTTAGACCTAGATATGTGTATAATGAATTTGGATGGAGATACTTGATAAAATGTATTGATGGGATCCCCGGGTCTTATGGAGATTGTTAGGGTATGTATTTGATAATTTATATGGCCAAGTTTGGAGAGTGTTTTTGCTGTCTCCTGTTATTTCAAAAAACCATTGCAAGTTTTTGGGTAATTCTCTTTTTAAGTTTTTTTTTTTATCCTTGCTGAGAGTAATTAGTTTATTAAATCTCTCTTATACAAGGTATATAAAGATAATTATCTTTCGGAGTAATTAGTTAAAAAAACCTTTGAAGTTTGTAGGTTTTTCAGAACTGAAAGTATCTATAGATATTTATAGTGGAATATTACAGAGAATATGTTGACATGGTTGAATAGTAAGAACACAAGAATATTAAGCATTATCAAGTGTACATGTATATCAATCAGCTCAATTCAAGCTTTGATGGAAATGTCCATGCTTGGGATAAAACCTCTCTCGCCGCTCGCGACACAATGATCATAATTCATAGGCATTATTTCACAAAAATAACGAAATGCAGAGTAAACAAATAAAAATCTGATTACACTCGGACTTCTGCACTCAAAATAATAATTATTCTATTGAAACCAATCTTACTTGAAGCAAATTTTGCTAACTGAGAGAATTTCATTTGTGCCTTTTAGAGACGGTATGGTTGTCGCGCTATGATGCTAGAAACAGTTGCTGCAGTCCCTGGCATGGTTGGAGGGTTGCTGCTGCACTTGAGGTCGCTGAGGCGGTTTGAGCACAGCGGTGGGTGGATCAAAGCATTGCTTGAAGAAGCCGAAAATGAGAGGATGCACCTCATGACCTTCATGGAGGTGGCAAAGCCTAAATGGTACGAGCGCGCTCTTGTCTTTACTGTCCAGGGTGTTTTCTTCAACGCCTACTTCCTCGCCTACGTGATTTCCCCCAAAGTGGCTCATCGCGCTGTTGGGTACTTGGAAGAGGAGGCCATTCACTCATACACCGAGTTCCTCAAGGAATTGGACGAGGGCAACATCGAGAACGTTCCTGCTCCCGCCATTGCCATCGATTATTGGCGTCTCCCAGCTGACGCCACTCTCAGAGACGTTGTCTTGGTTGTGAGAGCCGACGAGGCTCATCACCGTGATGTTAACCACTTTGCATCGGTATTGATCAATCTTTTTTTACAACCCTAACAAACATATTGACAGTTTTGATTTTCTTTAGCCCTTCGATGTTTACTGGTTTGTTGGAATGAATTGCAGGACATACACTATCAAGGACATGAGCTGAAGGAAGCTCCAGCACCTGTTGGGTATCACTGAAGTATCGGAGATTTGGTTAATGAATTGACAGATTATGATTGAGGTGTGATATACTCAAGTATATCTAACTATGATAAAATAATGATCTAGATGGTGGTCATTCTTAATTTTCTTCTGAAGTTTCCAGTGTTTTGGCAATTATAGTGTGATACATTGGATGAGGATTAAACATGTATAGTATTTTCACTAATTTTCTCCTGTTGGTCCTATTTATTTTTGTTTTATTATTTTGTGTGTATTGTACAATTGGGGAAAATGGCAGGTAGGTGATCTCCTGCGATTGTGTTTTATGAATATTCAATTATGAAGGCCCCATTTTTCTGCTGGGAGCACTCTGGTTGTGAATGTAGTACCTATGTGATCAACTAATATGTGCTACAAAATCATTCCATGAAATAAGATTAAAGAACAGCTTCTCTTTATGAGAATTCCTTCTCAGATTAGTAAAGTTATATCCTGGATTTAGTTTTCCTTGATGCAGATCAGCTATGTTGGTTATGTTTTTTCTTCTTTTTTTCCCCTCCGACTATGAAACCGAAGTATGCTCTAGGCGAATTACAGAGAGAAGGCAGGGTAAGTGGGAGGAAAGTTGTAGCTCATGGAGATTCACAAATTGTAAGCAGATTGAGGAATGATGTAACTTGGTATATGATGAAAAAACTTCTATGGGACTTCTTTTGGATGAAAGGGAGTTTGTGAAAATGGGGGATTGGAACAGTGAATATTGAAGCAGAAGACTGGGGGAAAATGAAAAATGTTAAGAAGTAAGAACTATACCCACTCGAAAGTAAGAGAAAATGACCAAAGCTCTTGTAGCCTGATGGAATCATTTCTTCTATAAAGGGATGTGGGGGTGTGTGAGTGTGTGCGTTTAAGAGGAGATGGATAATAAATTATACGTGCATAACATTTTACTGATATTTATAATAGATGTTTTGATGAGGAGGTGACTTTTGATATTTAGGAAGCTCCTCCAAACAAGGCCAAAGTAGTTGAGGGGGACTTTTTGATTCCATGCTATAGCAAACACTACATGATACACTGCCTATAGATTTAGTTTGAATAAGCATTAGATGCCAATTTGCCTAATATATATTCCGGAGGAGGATTTATTCTATTCGGTGATGTATCAGCTAATTAGGGCTGTATGTCTGCTTTCTGACTGGAGATAGACCATACTTCATTTAACATTAATACGCAAATGATGTCATTACTAAGACTTTGTACAGCCTCTGCGTGTTGGAAGAAAATTAGGCACATGCCAACCTTTTGCATTATGTAGCACCAAGTCACACCCTCAACCATGGTTTGCAGTCTTGATATCAGTGAAAATTGAGTATCAGTATTATGTATCAGTATCGGTTAGGCCAAAACCGAACCGATTCTTGAAAAATCGGAACTGGAACCGAAACCGAAAGGGAAAGGAACCGAACCAGAACCGAACTGAAAAATCGGTTCGGTTCCGGTTCCTTCTATATATATATATTTTTTTTTAAATCTCAATTTTATAAAATAATATAATTATAAACTAGAATATTTGAATTAAAGCAAATCCAAAACCAAATATATAATTAGTGGAATAAAAAAAGTAGCTTGGATTTGTATTGTTATTGAAATTAGTTGAGGTTTATTGCTAGTCTTTTTGGTTAATAATAAAAAATATATATATATAAAAACCGGTTCCGGTTCGATTCCGCGGGGCCGGAACCAGAACCGAACCGAAATTTTCGGTTCTTGAAATTTTGGAACCGAACCCCTATGGAACCGAACCGAACCGAACCGCCGGTTCCGGTTTGGTTCCGGTTCCGTTCCTAAACACCCCTTGTATCGGTATCTTGCAAAAGTGTTATGAACCGGACGATACCTAACATATCAGACCGGTGAAAAATTAAGTATTGGACAAGTATCGATATTGTGTACCTGTATCGGCACCCTGCAAAAGAGTTACAAACCGGACGATAGCTAACATATCAGGAACCATGCTCTTAACCCAATGGAAACAATCAAAGACTATATTGAGAGCATGTGCTGCGGGAAACATCTTTTGGTCAATCAGCTGTGGTATATGCTGCCAATTAGTTTTCCTTTCTCTTCATTGCCAGCAAATATCATCAGCCTACATTCAAAGAGGCATCTAAAAAATGTAAATAATCATCCCAATTATATACTCCGAGCAACTCCTATAAATTTCCCAACTGGACATTCTGTGGTACATTATCAAGCATCCGTTGGCAAATTTCAGCAACATGATACATGCAGTATCGTCCGAAACCGTTACGTATCGCCCGGTTCGTAAAGCTTTAGCAAAATGCCGATACCGTTATTTAGCACCGATACTCATTTTAGATGCCGATATTATCCGAGTCCGTTACACCGATACCGAAACCGAAACAGCAATGGTGAACCATGGATACAGATTCATACAAATGATGAAAATTACAGCAACAGCCTCCCTCACAATAACCATTCTAAAAATCAATGTATCTGCAACAAGGTGATTTCCAAATGGCAATATCTAGATGAAGGGGGACACAGTGACACTGCAATATGCCTTTGAGAAAAGGTGATTCAGGATAATCTCCTGACAAATTGCCATATCTATTCATACTTGACGTATACATGAGCCAACCTCATTGAGGGAACCATGTCCACCCCCAAAAGTAGTTCCTACTCCAAACTAAATCACACCTAAGTCGCAACCTCTTTCAAGACACTAGTGCATTACATCCTTTAGAAGGACGCTGAGGTACTAGGGTTTTTAGACAATTGGTCATCACATTTGCTAGACATCCAATACAGGTTTATTGTATGTCCGTTTATACCGTGTATGAGAAGTATCGGTGAAATTCGATCCCCACTCACTATCAATGTATTGATCAAAAGAAAGCTGATGGTAAAGTTGTGATTACACACGTAGAAGGAGCTGATGAAACATAAATATGGATTGCTTAAATGTGCTACGCTTTATAAAAAATAAGTGAAACCAAAGCAGAATTCATAAGGATTGAAGACAAGAATAAGGCTTTCTATATCAAAAACACTTTATACATACATACACCGCCAATTCAAAACCCTTTAAATGGTCAGTGAAGACGAAAATTGATCATTTGCCCTGGTGGTGAAGTCGAATTACACGAAAAATGAGCTGAGGTACGTATCATGCAGACAAGGCTAACCATGCTTAAATGTGTTGTGCTATATAAGGAAATAAGATAATGAAGAAAAACTGTCAATAAGTGAAAACAATGGCGGAATTCATTAGTATCAAAAATAGTATAAGGCTAATTTCTACATCAAATCCCTTAAAATTTTATACATGGGCGGCTGCAGAGATGAAATTTAATCATTCGCCCATAAAATTCTTTGGCAGAGAACATGGGTTATGATAGAAATGCACAAACCTAATAATGGATGGGCATCATCACATGCAAAGCTAGAGGCACAGGCATCATAACGAAGGCAACGTTTCTTCTGAAGCTGGATTGCTGATGATGGATTCACATCCAGCAACTTCTCCATCCTCTCTCCATTCGGTTTATTCAGCATCTGTTCACAGCAAAGGTAGCGGATATGTGATTGTAATTCATACTAAAAATTATTCCTCTCTTCTAGGAAACTGCAGAAAAGAGAAATTCCCAGCTAAGTAATTTCACCTTTTCAGATTAATGAACAAACCAGAAACCCCCTGAATACTTGCAAATCAAACAACTCTAATCAAGCTAGACAGATAAATGTAAAGAGAATTTTTTACTTTCCTGTTTTTTTTTATTTTTCAGAACAGGGTATCCGAGGTTTTGCCTCGACTAATTCCAGGACCAGTGCAAAGCGCTCCCTCCACACAAATCGATAAAGCTCAGAGCCTCAGACTTCGTCTGCGGTCCTAGCCCAAGGGAAATCGAATTGAGATGATGTATAGAGAATGTTGTGATAACATATTATAGGATTTTCAGGCAAGTGTTCCGTGCTTTGCCTCCTATTTACATAGATAGGATTCAAAGTGCTTGCAAAAAGTCAAGAACAGTAGTAGCAATATCAAGTAAGCAACCCCGAGAACTCTTATTTGTTCAAGCTTCCAAAGATACTGATATAATACTCTTAGAACAGTTTTTTAGTTCCTTGTAATCTCTTGCCATTTTTGAGGGAATTTAAGTAGTGATATGGATCCATTCTCCATGAATTGACCCAAGAACAAAAGTTTAACAGTTACCATTTGGCCACAACACAAAACAAGTAAACAAAAAATGCTCCAAAAATATAATTTATACCTTTTGAATCTTGCAGCCACAACCTTACATAAAGGCTCCATTTCTGAAATAACAAGATTCCCCACAGCAGACTTGTTTTAACCTAACTCATTACTCTATACGTTATCTTCATCACTGTCATCTTCGTAGTCAGAATCTGATTCATAGCTTCTGGGTTCCATTAGAGTGTTCATGTCAAATGATGAATCTGTTTCCATCTCTTCCATGTCAATGTAGTCATAGTTCATCCGTTCCTCAAATTTCTCATCAGAACAATTAAGAAGCCATGCAAGAGAACATTTCAACCCCTTCTTTGCAACTATTTGATGTCTTGGCTTTATAGTTGACTCCAGACTATAAGTAAAGAAAGCTGGGAAAGCAACCAAATCATCCAATTCTCTACCCATCTTAGTGTTGAAGTAATCGAAACTGAGTTTCATGATGTCAAGATTCAAAGCAAGCAATTGGGGACACCCCATAACCATGTTCCCCACTTGTTGCAAGGAAAAGCCACAAGCCTTGAGGAAATCTATATGCTTAACAATAGATGTATTACTGAGGCTGACGAGCTGCGGCATCTTCTCAACAGTTCTCCCAAAATCTTCAGGACTCAAATCAATTATTGAATTGAGAAAGCTCTGTTGACTGAGAAGCTTTGGCTTCAGGTCAATTCCTATAATTTCTGGATACTGTGCAATCACAGAAGCAAGTGACTTTTCTCTAACATGAAATTCTAGAAGGGAATTGACATTTGGTTTAATTCTTTCTTCTAGCCCGAATCCAAGAATATAAGGCCGCTTCTCGATCAATCTAGACACAGCTAAGTTTGGTATTCCCAAGATTTCAAGATATTCCACAAAAGGTTTGATCACCCGACCTACCCGCATCCCCAATATCTCTGGGTATCTAGTTAAAACACCACCAATTTCCCTTCTTGAAACCCCAATACCCACCAAATAAGCCACCGATGTGCTCATGGTCCCCTCAAGTTTAAATCCCAATACTTCTGGATACCTTTCTAGAACCCGAGGAATATCATTAGGCTTGATGTCCGTCCCTTGAAGATACTTAACCACTGGAGCAAGATCCACTACAACACTAGCATGAAGGACTTGCGGATATCGTCGCAAAAAATCAGTAAAAGTAGATTTCCTGACACCCAATTTGCCAAGATAATCAAGCACAGGAATCATGTTTTTCTTAACACTGCAGCCAAGAACAAGCGGGTAGTTGTTAATGTCTTCAATTGTGAGCCCTAATTTATGAAGGAAGTCCACACGTTCTCTCATAACTTCAACTGTCACGGGAAGTTCTAATCCATCAAGCTCATCAGGCACAATACCAATTCCCTTCAAGAACTCATAAACACGGGCCCGATTTTCCAACCTCTCATTTTTCATCTCTAATAAACTAGGACGGCTATATAAGGACGAGGAACTTCCTTGTACTCGACGCGAAGGACTTGTGTCTGTTTTGCATAAAGATGAACCTAAACGGCTGACAGCAAATGTTCTTTTGAAAGCAAAACACTGAAATTTTGTCGTCAGTCCAATTCTCTTCTCATGGTTACTTGAAAGCCGTAGAGTTGATGCAAGCAAAATGTGGGATCGACGAAATGTACAGGCAGGTAACTCATAATTTACAAGCATAAAACTGGGTTTTGCAACGCTCGTACAGCTTACGATCTTCATGTCTGAAAGATCATGTACAGTTAAAGAATCTGCACCGAGCAAAATGCATGATCAGCACTCAATAGAGTTTCAAAATTATAGACGATAGGAATTTGGCAAAACTAGCAAATAAATATTGGTGAAAAACTGATAACAAGTAGCTAAGACTGCATCTGGGACTCTGAATATGGATTTGAGCTTGAATTTCGGATCATTGGAATAAAAATCTAGGACAGCCCGCCCGGCTTCGTCAACAAGTGGGCAAAGGAGCACTTTTTTGTTGCTCTAAGGGTAAGCGGATCAGAGTAAATTCTATCTTTTCAGCACATTAGAATTTCTTTAACACCTCATCACATTATTAAGTCGAAAACCCAAAAACTTAATATAAATTGAAATAAAAAGTGCCATCCGATTTATCATTGTTTAAGGGATTTTATTCGGCAAGAATTTCTGCTAAATTTCCTGCATCTGTAAAAAATCATATCCACCCACTCCTTTAGAAGTCGCTAAATAATAAAAATAATTATCATTATTTTATAAAATTCTCAATACCAATAACAGAGCAATATGATTGAGGTATACCACCGTCTCTCTAGTCTTTTTCTTTTTTCTGTCAATATTATAAAATATAGCATCACAAAACCCACAATCTGATCAAACAGTACAAGTAGTAAATATCATAAGAAGCGTAACAGAAGACATTGAAATAACGAGAAAAGAAGAAAACTAACTTATGTATTCTAATTTCCATTCATTAAACAGTAGGGATTCAAAGTCAAAATTGAGTCGTTAATAATTGGGAGATGCAACAGAAATCCCCAAATCTCTCCAAAACTTGTGTTCCCCAAACCCCAAAACGTTTGAATTTCCACCACTAACATGATAATTACAAACAGTGTTCATTAAAGTTCACCACAATATGAGCAAAAACTACAAAAATAAATAAATAAAATAAAAGTGAAATACCGGATATGGGTCAAAATGAAACGAAATGGAGCTTCAATGAGTGGTCTGAAGCTTCAATGGGTGGTCTGAAGCTTCAATGATGGCTTCGCCTGTTAGGGTTTGGGTAGGTCAATGAATACTAGGGTTGAGTTAGAGAGAGAGAGAGAGAGAAGCGAGAAATTGTAACCAGATAAGAGAGGTGGTGATGTTTATAGTAGACTGATAATCGCAGTGGGTGGTGAAAGGAGAAAATGTAGGGAAGCTAGGGCTGGAAATCAATTTTTATTAACAGTTAAATATTGGGTTAATTCCCCCTGGACCCCATGAGATTTGTTAATATTTCACATAGAACCTCTTGATAGTCTTGATTTTCAATAATCCCATCAAGCCCCCTGAAAATTTGTCCGGTTGTAGCCAAGAGAAGAGAACCCTTCTATTGGTACGTCAGTTTACCAACGGAAATGTAGTGATCTCATCATAAATAAGGTCATGTTTGGTTATTGTTTTTGTTTGATATTTTTTATTTTTTTTGTTTGTTATTATAACTGTTTTTCAAACAAAAATATGTTTAATTCTCGTGTTTTGTTTTGATTAATAAAAAACGTTTATGTTTTTTTAACCTCCTGTACATGTGAGTTTTCCCTGCCCATATAAAAGTCTCGTCCCGACCGGATCGATCCAAGAAAGGTCCGAGATGATGATCCGGTCATTGTACCAACAACATAACCCGACCAACACGTCAGCCTTGTGGTCCGTCCCGAGATTCGATTACCAGGCCCATCTTACGGCCCGACCTGAAGAGAATTCCATAAGAAACTCGAAGATTCTAGAAGAGACTTGCAGCTCAAGATAACGGCATAGTATAGGGACAAAGTAGCTGACGTGTAAAGTAAGGACAAATTTCCAAAGTAGAAAATGTTGCCTTAATGGGCCAAAGGCCCAGAGGAAAAATGTATATAATTCAATGAAGAGTAATGAGAATAGATCTTTTTTTTGTGTTGTACAAATATTGTATCTACACAATGGCGCCGTTTGTGGGAAGTTAGGTCATCTTTCCAACCATCTTCCTATCTCAAAAAGCTGAACAAAATCCTGATACCACAACCAAATCCTCAACATCATCTTCTCCGTCCAGATCTAACCATGTCGGTGACCAGATCCCAGTCAGATATACAGATCCCCGGTGACAGACCACCAAGTGCTCCGCCAACGATCGAGCACCTCTTGCGGCAGCTTGTCGAAGCCGAGAAGCCTAGCGGCGGAGAAAAGGAGCGAGGATCTCCTGGCGAGATTGAATCAGGCGACTATCCTTCCGGTAGTTCCCGATCAATCGCAAATCCAAGAACAAGCTGAACCACGGGAAAAACACGATGAAACTTCTCACCGACCAGGCAAGGCCCCCGCTGCGGACGAGGTTCCAGTCACCGATGAACCTCTGACATCGCAAAAACGTCAGGAGATGATGGCGGAATTCCAAAGAAAGGTCATGAGGGATCTGAGGGCCCGATCTACTAATGACCAGGCCCTCCAAGCCATTGTCGATTCGGTTCAGTCACCGTTCACTCTAGAGATCACCCGGGAACCCTTCCCCAGGAAGTTCGTCATGCCCAGATTCACTCCCTACGACGGGACGAAGGATCCCGAGGAACACATTTACCAGATCCACTAAAAAATGACCATGTATGCCGAGAACAAGGCCTTGTTGTGCAAAGTATTCTCGACCAGTCTCATCGACGAACCACTCCTCTAGTTCAGGAAACAGCCTCCGAGATCCATAGGCAGTTGGCAGCAACTGTCCGACCTCTTCGTGGCCCAGTACTTCGGGAACAAGAGGCAAAAGAAGACCATCTCGAGCCTCTTTACCATGACTCAGGAAAAAGGCGAATCCATCAAGAGTTTCCTGTCCAGATTCAATGTCGAGTCGTCTTCCATCGACAACTGCGACCAGCACTCAGCCGTGGAAGCCTTCAGGATGGCACTGATTCAGGCAACCAAGTTCCACCAGTCACTTGTAAAATGACCACTCTCGGGAATCGGAGAACTCAATTCTAGGGCTCAGGGCCACCTGAGGATCGAAGAGGAGGAGGCAACCTGAATGAAGAGAGCGACATTGATCAATGTGGAAATCAAATATAAGGATAAGGCTTCGGATACATCTAGACAGATGATCAATCGCAAACGCTCGGATCCCCCGATCCCCGCTTCATCTCAGTTTCCTCCACAGCCCGAGAGAAGTGCTAGATTCAAAGAGAAGATCACCCCATTGAAAGTGACCCTTGCCAAGCTCTTCCAGGAAAACAAAGCCAGTGGAATCTTCCAAACTCCTCCCCTAATCAGGCAGCCCCTCGACCAGAGGGACAGATCAAAACACTGAGCCCTCCATAGTGATTTTGGCCATACGACAAATGATTGTAGGAACCTGAGGCGCCAGGTCGAGTCAATGATAGCCCGAGGAGATTTGAAGGACTATGTTCAAAAGGATGGTCATAGGGCCCATCAACCCGCACAGAACAACCAACGGAAGCAAGCCCCAGCACACTCGGTCAGAATCATCAATATGATCCATGGAGGTCCCGACCCACGAGGCGGCGAAGGGTCGAGACGATCACAAATGAGAAGGGCACATCATGTTAGCAGGATAGCTGGGATAAACGAAGTCCACCACCGAACGGGGCAGTCTCAGATACTTTTCTCCCAAGATGACCTCCGAGACATCCAGGTCCCACACGACGACCCATTAGTCATCACTCTGATGGTCTCGGGATGTCTTGTCCGGAGGGTCATGGTTGACCCAGGAAGTAGTGCCAATATCATGACCAAGTGGGCTTTCGATAAATTGTAGATAGACCCGAGGGACATTGTGACTTCCCGAAATCCAATTGCCGGGTTTGACGGAAAACAAGTTGAACCCTTCGGGGAGATCAGCCTGCCCGTGTCAGTAGCCCAGAGAACTCTGTTCGAGACCTTTGTAGTGGTGGACGTGAAGTCCTCTTACAATCTGCTTATGGGAAGAGGATGGATTCACAGGATGCAAGGCATACCATCAACTCTCCATCAAATGATGAGGTGCGTCGGGCCAAATGGTTACGACATAATTGATATCAAAGGGGATCAAGTAGCGGCCAAGCAATGTTACGCCATCACTATCAAAGGAATGAAGGATAAGTCCGATAGAAAGAGGTCCCGAGAAGAGGATCAGGATCTAGACCTGCAGCCTAAATAGCAACTACAGGACGGGGAGTCGGGTCCCCCGATCATCGTAGAACCTCTGCGGCCTGTATCTGTAATGCCCGACCAACCCAACAAGGTCACCTATGCAGGTACAAGCCTCACCACAAGTGAATTAAACGAACTGACAACATTCTTATAGGATAATCAAGATGTCTTCGCATGGGAACATATTGATATGCTCGGCATTGACCCCTCCATAGCCCGACACACATTGCATGTTGATCCAAATCTGAGACTCGTCCGACAGAAATAGAGGTAAATGGGAGGCCAAAGAAACTATATCATAGCTGACGAGGTGTCAAAATTACTCGAAGTCGGGTTCATTAGGGAAGTTCAGTATCCCGAGTGGCTAGCAAACGTGGTGGTTGTGCAGAAAAAGAACGGGAAGTGGCGAGTCTGCGTCGACTTCACTGACCTAAACAAAGCCTGCCCGAAAAACAACTTCCCCCTACCCAAAATAGACCAAATGGTGGACGCAACCGCAGGCTACGAGAGACTAACTTTCCTGGATGCCTACTCGGGATACAACTAGATCCCAATGGACCCGGCCGATGAGGAAAAGACCTCCTTCATTACCGAGACAGGTACTTATTGCTTTAAAGATATGCCTTTCGGACTAAAAAATACAGGAGCTACATTTCAGAGACTGGTGAACAAGATCTTTAAAGGAATGATGGGCACAGTGGTCGAGGCCTACATAGATGATACAGTAGTCAAAAGCAGAAAGAAAACCGACCACTTGGAGCATCTCCGGAAGGTGTTCAACACCCTGAGGAAACACGGGATGAAACTCAATCCGACCAAATGCTCCTTCGGGGTGTCTTCGGGTCAGTTCCTCGGGCACATTGTTAATCGATCAGGCATACAGGCCAGCCCGACCCAAGTGAAGGCTCTGCTCGAAACAAAAGAGCCAACCACTCACAAAGAAGTCAAGATTTTGACCGGAAGAGTTGTAGCTTTAAGCAGATTCATCGCAAGACTGACCGACAGATGCCGACCCATTTTTCAGGCGATCAAAGCAAAGAAGGGAGAGGTATGGGGGCCCGAACAAACTAAAGCCCTATCCCGATTGAAAGAATACATGCTCAAACCTCCCATTCTTGCGACACCCGAGCCCGATGATGTCCTACTCTTGTATCTGGCAGTATCATCAATGTCAACAAGTGTTGTACTCATCAGAGAGGAAGGGAACCTCCAGATGCCCATCTTCTATACCAGTAAGGCACTGGCCGATCCTGAGACCCGATACAACAAACAAGAAAAGTTGGTTCTCTCCCTGATCAATGCCAAACGACGCCTCGGGCATTACTTTGAATCTCACCAGATCGTTGTCCCCACTACCACTCCGATTCGTGTACTTATGGCGAAACCCGATCTCTCCAGAAGGATCTCCAAATGGGCCATTGAGCTAGGGATTTATGATATATCCTAGGTTCCCAGAATCTGGATCAAGGGGCAAGTCATGGCCCATTTCCCATTGGAAGGAGAAACCGAGGAAGTTGATCAACCCGTTGAGTTAGAAACGTGGAAATCATTCGTGGACGGCTCGGTGAGCGCCAATGGAGCAGGCGTCGGGCTGGAAATCCATACTCCCGACGGGACTAAGATTGGCCAGGAGCCTGCAAATACAATCCCTATCCGTATACAGTGACTCCCAGCTGATAGTCAGACAAATAACCGAAGAGTACGAAACCAGAGACCCCAAAATGGAATCTTACAGAGCGTTAGTACTCAAGGAGTCCGAAGGTTTTCAAAAGTTGACATTCAGCCAAATCCCTCGAGAAGAAAACACCTCGGCTGATAACTTAGCTAATCAGGCGTCTGCAGCTGGTGAGGATATGACCCGAGTAGTACTGACCGACTTTATCACTGCACCAAGCATTCGAGAACCCGACGAACTGATATGTCTGGTTCCCCGAGAGCCGAGCTGGATGGATCCCATAATTGACTACCTCAGTGTCGGGACGGTACCCACTAATAAGGCAGAGGCAAGGAAAATCATAATGAAGTCAGCTAGATACTCGATCATCCAGGGACAACTCTACAGAAGATCTTTCTCGGGTCCATATCTGAGGTGCGTAACTCCTTCCGAGGCAGAGACAGTAATGCAAGAGATACATGCTGGAGCATGTGGAAACCACTCGAGAGCCCAGTCTCATGCCCACAAAATCCTATCCCAGGGTTACTTTTGGCCCTACCTGTCCCGGAATGCAGAAGAATATGTGCGTAAATGTAAAGCATGTCAGATGCACGGTGATGCTATACTTCAACCACCGGAATTCTTGAACCCGACAATCGTTCCACATCCTTTTTCCCGATGGGGAATGGACATAGTCGGACCACTCCCAAAAGCCATCAGGTCAAATACCCATGTACTCCTGGCCACCGACTATTTCACCAAATGGGTTGAAGCCGAGGCCTATCCTTCTATAAAGGGCAGCCACGTAGTCAAGTTCATATGGAATCACATCATCTGCAGGTTGGGGTGCCTCAGACCATCATGATGGACAACGACACAAATTTAGACTGTGAACCGGTCAGGTCGTTTCTAGCCGAGCATGGAATCAATCAGAATACCTCTTCGGTAGGGTACCCACAAGCCAATGGACAAGCAAAAAGGACCAATCGTTCCATCTTCAACACCCTGGCAAAGAAACTTGAGAAGGCCAAAAGGGCATGATTGGACAAATTACTAGAGGTACTGTGGTCGTATAGAACCACTCCCCGACAACCAACTGGTGAGACACCATTCGCTATGGCATTTGGGGCGGAGGCCATAATCCCGACGGAGTATGCTGTCCCGACATTGAGATCACTGGCCTAGGATGAGAAAACAAATAACCAACGCTTAGCTCACGAGCTCGACCAGCTGGAAGACAAGAGAGAAACTGCCGGGATAAGACTGACAGCTTACCAACAACGAGTCAGGAATCACTTCAATAAGAGAGTAAAAAGAAAGGGATTCCAAGTCGGGGACATGGTCCTTAGATGAAATATTGGACACGTGGGCAAGCTCCAAGAGCCATGGGAAGGACCCTACACCGTCACTGAAGTGATAGGGCGCGGGGCCTACAGACTACTCAGGAACTCTGACAACAGAAGGGAGCCCAACACATAAAATGCATCCCGACTTAAGAGGTATTATCCCTAGAAATACTTTGATTTGACTGTTGTAAAGAAAGGCCACTAGAGCCCAAAAGATTGCAATAGAAGTTCCATTTTTCCCCGATCATCTCCACGAGAATCGAAATCACCTAAGTGTCGAATCCTCTCCATAGGCCCAAAGTGCCCGAGAGATCTTCACGGACCCACCAGTGGTCGGGTTTTACAAAATATCAGTTTAAAAACCTAAGTGTCGAATCCTCTCCATGGGCCCAAAGTGCCCGAGAGATCTTCACAGACCCACCAGTGGTCAGGTTTTACAAAATATCGGTTTGAAAACCTAAGTGTCGAATCCTCTCCATGACCCAAAGTGCCCGAGAGATCTTCACAGACCTACCAGTGGTCAGGTTTTACAAAATATCGGTTTGAAAACCTAAGTGTCGAATCCTCTCCATGGCCCAAAGTGCCCGAGAGATCTTCACAGACCCACCAGTGGTCGGGTCTTACAAAATATCAGTTTAAAAACCTAAGTGTCGAATCCTCTCCATGGGCCCAAAGTGCCCAAGAGATCTTCACAGACCCACCAGTGGTAGGGTTTTACAAAATATCAGATTGAAAACCTAAGTGTCGAATCCTCTCCATGGGCCCAAAGTGCCCGAAAGATCTTCACAGACCCACCAGTGGTCGGGTTTTTCAAAAATATCAGTTTCAAAACCTAAGTGATGAATCTTCTCCATGGGCCCAAACGTGCCCGAGAGATGACCACTGGCCTGACGGCCGTCGTTCTTTATTGTTAATCCCAATTCTAAATCCCGACTGTTATTGCCTGTTGTTATTGTTATTCTTACCAAGTAACAATTCAAAGTCCCGATTTTTATTATCGTATCAAAAGAAACGAGTATGGATCATACAGATCCCCAACAAAATATGAATAAATAAATTTATTTATATTGAAAGGGCCCCGGTGGCCAAGGCTAATACAATGAAGTGTTGTTAAATTGTTACAAACACAAGATAAAATAAAAAAAACAGATGAAGGGGCAAAAAGCTGAAGGAAAAGCCCTATTCCACCACGGGAGGATCTACATTACCACCTGAGCCTTTGGTCCCGAGGGACTGTGCTTCTGTGGCTTTAGGCTCATCCATGCCAGGACGAGAAGACGGAGTAGGCAAGTCGTCCTGAAGGAATTCGCCAAAGGCCAGGTCCTCGGGTTCCATCTCAGGATCATCATACAGAGGCCCAACTCCTATGTTGCGGTCAAGATCCTCAATAGTCGGGATCTCCCTTTCCTCTTCAGGCCTTTGAAGCTCCAATATGCATTCCCGCTAACCCTGCTCATAATGGTATTTGCAGGTCAGCTCAAAGCGAGAGATCATCTGATTACCACCCTTGTGGCACATCTCTACCCGAGATCTCTCCACGCCTAAGGTGTTCTCGACCTCGACCTTCTCCCTAAGCAACTGCTGCCCTGAAGTCTTTAACTTCTATAATTCTTCAGTCAGGGCCTGCATTTGGAGAGTTAGAGCTTCCCGAGCCTGGGCCTCTCGACTAGCCATCTGTTCAGCCTCCCGAGCCTTGCCCTCAAGTTCTGAGATCGTCGCCTTGGTAGCTGCGAGCCCTTCCTCAGCTGCGACAACCGTATATGTCAGGGACTGAATCTCGTCATTAGCCTTCTTGACCTGCTCCAGAGCCTTGGCACACCCAGCTTTATTAACCTGAACATCCCGAGTCAAGGCATTTATGACCCGGGCATCATCCTCAAGCTTACAATTGTACGCCTGAGTAACATGAAACATCTAAAATAAGAGTGTTAGCATAGAAGATAAGGGGCAGAATGAAAGCTAAGTATAAAAAATGTATAAAGACTATATTACCCTCATTGCAAGCTCAGGCCAGTTCAAGGCTAAGCTCATCCTGTCATACCGCCCCATGGCCAACCTATCAGCCGGAGTCCATACCCCCAGGGCCATCTCCCGCAGGGCTTCCGAGTTCCCAATCGTCTGATCCCCCACAGACAGATATGGGTGGCCCTTCCTAGTATCCAGCTTGAACGGGGGGCCATGGGGAACCTCTTTCCCACTTTCAGCAGCTTTTTCAATCTCCCTATGATCTTGTTTCCTGACCATACGTGAGATAGCGGTGCGCAACTTGGTAGGTCGGGATTGACCCTGATCCTCTTCATCAAAGCCTATGTCCCGAGCATCTGACATCGAGGCAGGAACCCCCAGTGCCATACTACGGCTAGAGCCGGGTCTGACTAAAAGATCGGCCTGGGATGGATTCTGATCCAAACCTGCAAAGCTCGGGACCAGAGCATGATCATCCCCGACCTCGACCGCATCTGATGCACCCGTTTGCGGATCATGAGAAAACGGAGGCGGGGGCGTGACCGGAGGAGGAGGAGGGGGCATGACAGCAAGGCCTCCAGTCGGTCCTGCTGATTGACTGATTGAAGGGTTCTCGGGGACTGGAGGGACATCAACCCCACAAACAAAGGATGTGGAGCCGGTGTCAGCCTTTCTGGCCTTCTTGATTGAAAGCTTGGGCATGGTAACTGCTTTCCTTTTCTACTGGCCCCCAAACATATTTCTCTTGAGTTTTTTGGTTCCTGATGACTTGGACTTCAGTTTCTTCGACCCTGACGTAGTCGTAGCAGAACCCGAGGTGATTGTCGATGCAGATGCTCCCGATGTAAGCTCCTGCAATATAGACCCAGTCAGGCAAACCTGGCTATCCCATAAATCCTGACTCCATATTCTGGCCTGCAACAGTTCAAATCGGGATCTTATATACCCGACCTCCCTCTTCTCCCGAGGAGCCTGAAGGAAACCCATCACTAGCATACCCAACTTATCGTTACATAGGTCGCAATGGCAAGAAGCTTGGGTATGAAAACTCTTAAACTCGGGAAGTTGGGTCGGTTGGAAAACATGGCTGACAGGAATGCTCATAACGTCGGGATGCCTCCACTGACCACTCACTACTATCATCCTTTCTTTCCATCCCTTATTGGAGGTCGAGACGTTGTCACACAATTTCCTCTTAACATACGAGGTTAGGTTGTACCGACCCCTATTATCCTTCTGTTCTTGAAGTTTATACGAAAACAGAAGCTCGGCCAAACCTAAGTCTAGGTTCAATTCTTTGTTAATCAGTAGGATCATGGCCAGGATCTTATAAAAATTGGGGCCGACTTGAAGGGGGGCCAGACCCAAAGTCGCTAGTGCCAAGAAGAAGAAAGGATGAATTGGAAACTTTAGTATGACAAGGTGGAATGAGGAGAGCAATATCTCCCCGTCCTTCAGCCCCTCACCAATCCTAAAGTCTTTGTACCGAGGATAATGTCTAACCTTCACCCTTTCGGGAACCCCGAGGCTCTTAAGTTGAGTGTCTTTCCTGTATTTGGCTGGGAGAGGGTCAGTACAAAAATTATCCTCTTCCTCAACATCCTGATCAATCCCAGCATCACCCTCTACAACTCGACCCCTAGCATCCTGAGTAACTTCTGGTGGACTAGACCTAGTGACTCGGGTAATCTCTATGGATGGGGTGCTTATTGAGGCTTCGGGATCAGTAATGGTCAAATCGGTGTTAGTCAGTTGCAGGTCACTAACCGACCTAGTGTCATCACTCCCTAACATATTTGATGAAAGGTAGAAAAGTGAGAAGAATAACTTACAAAAAGGTAAAGAAGACACCAGCAGTCCCCCCCTTGTGTTTTTTCTCCGGCGAATGATTTGCAGAAACCGACAGCTGTACCAACAGGCAAAGATGGGTGCGTCCGGTCAAACACTTTGCAGTAGGGCTCAAAACACTCCACACAGTGAAATACTCAACCACGATCACTGGGATTTGCAGAAATTGGTGAGACAAACTGGGGATTATGTGGATTTGAAAATGGATTTGAATTTGCACAGAATGCTTGAGGATATGGCTAAGAGAAAGTGATGAAGAAAGAACAGTCCGAAAATAGTACAAGTGTGGCGTATTGAACGATATACAGGTTATATAGGCATGACGTTTTAGCTACCCAGGTCAGGGCACCGGACCGACATAACCTGGCCCATCTCACGCATACCTATGCCATCTCAGCCGAAAGTTCAAAATTGCAATGATGGTGACAACTGCAACATTAAATGCGTCTCCGCGTCATCAGGCACGCGTCTTGCGCACCAACTTTAAAGGCTTTTTGATGGGTCTTAAGATTCTTTCATCTAATGGGCCCATTAAAAAGAAGGCCCATGAGCTAAAAGAGGGCCTGTGTACATGTGAGTTTTCCCGGCCCATATAAAAGCCTCGTCCCGACCGGATCGATCCAAGAAAGGTCCGAGATGATGATCCGGTCATTGTACCAAAAACATAACCCGACCAACACGTCAGCCTTGTGATCCGTCCCGAGATTCGATTACCAGGTCCATCTTACGGCCCGAACCGAAGAGAATTCCAGAATAAACTTGAAGATTCTAGAAGAGACTTGCAGCTCAAGATAATGGCATAGTATAGGGACAAAGTAGCTGACGTGTAAAGTAAAGACAAATTTCCAAAGTAGAAAATGTTGCCCTAATGGGCCAAAGGCCTAGAGGAAAAATGTATATAATTCAATGAAGAGTAATGAGAAGAGATTTTGTTTTTGTGTTGTGCAAATATTGTATCTACACCTCCGTTTTTTTTTTGAGAATTTTTTTTAACCTCCTTTTGCAAACGAATAAAAGGTGTGCTTTTTTTTTTTTGCTTTTACTATTCACTCAAAAAAAATAAAATATATATATATATATATGTATTTACACCACCACCGTTGCCGCCACTGCCACCTCTTGCCACCACCGCCGCCGCCTCCGACCACGACCACCATATTCCTTTGCCCCAAAACACCACCACCACAATTTTTCTTTGCCCCAAAACACCACATATACATATGTATATATTTACAGCAAAAATATGAATACCAAACATGCTTCTATTTTAGAATCCAACATTCCACAAACACAAACATGTTGTAGATATAATTTTTGCTCTACTCTCGAATGAATTTTATTGAGCCTCTCACGGCCATATTTATACAAATTAAGATTGGGCTTTTTTGGCCCATCTTAATCAGATCAGATCCCGTAATTATAGGGATATGATTTACCTTACATATTTCCTTCAATTATCTCATAAATGGGATCATGACTTGCCCACAAAGAAAACCCTAGATTGTTCTCCTTAACGGGCTGGGCTTTTAACACTCGCACTCTCAATAATTGGCATTGGGCTTACAATATCATTGGGCCTTAATTTTGGGCCCTTACACTAGCCCATTCGGGTCTGACCCAATGTCTCATGGGCCTGACCCAAATACTTATGTTATGGAACTGTTCGCATTTTGACAATTGTATGTGAGTTGGTGGGCTGACGTCATGGTAATGATGACCCATCTTTCGTGTGGGTTTCAATTTTGAAACGGCGGCTTGATTCCCTTGAACATCGCACTTGTCCCTCTTGGAAAGTTGTAATGTCTCCAACTTCATCAAATGCGCTGATTGAGTATGTCTTTTTTTTACTATAAATATCTCATTTTTTTTGAAACTTTGAACTTCTTCATTCTCAGAAATTCTTTCTTGCTCTTGCTCTTACTCTTGTAGTCTTTTATGCATTTTTATTTGCTCTCTATTGCTTTAAAGCTTTCTTTGGTGACTAACTTCAACAACTTTCCTTTATTTAAGTAAGTGTTTTTAATCTTCTTCGCCTCCTTCTTTAATATGTCTTAATCAAGCATTGTCAGGTCTGAAGATGGCCTTAACCCTCAATAGGAGGGTAGTGTAGAGGGTGTTGAGTCTCATGTCGTTGAAGATCTCCCCGTTATACCCCCCTCTGACGAGGGTGGTGATGAAACCCTGGAGCCTCCCCCTATAATCCTGACCATCTTTCAGCAGATCAGATGAAGACTCCCAATATAAATTCTCTGAAAAAGCTTATCAAACCTCCCAAGAGGGTGGTTCTGAAAGCTTATGACCCCGATTTTGACTTCACCCTGGGGGAGGGGGTTGGACCCCATGACCTGCTTCTGTCATACAACCAAGCCAAGCTTGTTAGGTTCCATCTCCACCCCTTTTTTCACTTTATATTTTTCACTCTTGGTCTAGCCCTTCTCCAGGTTAACCCAAATTTATTTTGCATTTTGTCCATGTTGATCTTAGCCAATCGTGACCATGGGTTGCAGTTGGGTTTTGATGACCTTCTTTTGTGCTACCAAATACTAGATCTGGTTGGCTGCGTGGGCAGATACATTTTTTTATCCTTTCAAGGGCAGAGGTATTTATACTAAAACTGAGAAGTATGAGAAGGACTGGAAAGAGAGGATGGTTCTGATTAAAGGACCCTGGGCCTACCCTCAGTCTTTTGTCTTCCCTATTCCCGACACCTTTGGCCCCATCAAAATTCCTGAATACAACATCCTCCATGGTCATACTATAACTTTCCTGTGACATTTTTGTGACCTTCACAGGGCTGAGTATGTCTATGAGTTTTATGGCATAGGGAGCAAGGTGGTTCATTCCAGAGGCATTTGTAACCGGGTTAAATTGTTAAATAAGGTCTGGTCTATGAATCTTTCTTGTGCTAAACTTCTACTCCCTGCCTATTTATAAGATATATCTGAGCTAGGAGCCACTGTAGACATGCTTTATCTGAACCGCCCTCATATTTTGGATGATGACATGGAGGAGGTTTCTAACCCTGCCACTCAGGCATGTTCTTCTTCATTTCCTACAACAACCTAAGGGACTGGGCCTGCAATGGTTCAAACTACCCTCCCCTCCCTCCCCTTAGCCCTTTCTTCCCACACTCGCCCTACTGCTGAAGATAGGGCTTCCAAGAGGAACAAACTGAGGGGGAAAGCTATTGAGGGGGGAGGCAGTGCCCCCATCCCCACTTCTATGGAGACGCTGACTACAAGAACCAAATCCCTCTGAAGCCCTGAGGACTTGGCTGCTTTTATGGCTCTTGATAGCCCTGACTTACCTAACAAAGTCACGGGCATGATGATAAGGGTATGTTTTTCTTCTTTGTTGTTTCTTATGTATTGTTCTTTACTTGGGCATTATTTTCATGGTCTCTAACAATTTATGCCTTGTACTTTCTCCAGGCATTTTATATTGTGGGTGCTCTGTGTTATGCGCATGAGTCCCATACTAATGAAATGGCCCGACTCAGGGCTGCTCTAAATTTGTCAAATAGAAGGGAGACCCTGCTGACTAAAGAGGTTGCAGCTCTAAAGGAAGATAATGCGACTCTGAAGGAAGGTAGGGCCAAGGTGAATGTCCAGATTAAGGATCTCAATTATCTGTTGACCCCTTGCCCACTCCCAGCTGGAGGTCTGCAAAAAGGGCGGGCTGGATATGCACCCTCATTATGAAGATATCAACAACAATGTTACTGGTGAGTTCTGGCGCAGTGGCTTTCTAAAACCCTTTTCTTGGAGTTTGTTCCTGGGACCTTTCCTGCAGATCATCAGAATCCAGAGGTTCCATACTTCACCCCAACTAAGGTTGTGGATTCTTTTGGACTTGAGTTCAGAGCCAAGTCCAAGACCTAGGGCTCCTTCTTTTCTTTTTTGTTTTGCCTATGGGCATTTATAGCCCCTGAGGCAATTTAAACTCATATTTTAATGAAATTTTTGTTCTGCCATAATATATGTTATGCTTAATTCGTTTTGTTCCAAAGAGTGAAAGTTGAATCTGCCAAGGTTGTATGCCTTTATTGATATTGCCTATATCAGTGTATGCCTCAGGCATATAACATTTGGCTAATGTAAAGTTTTATTTTTATTGATTTAAGCGTCTGATACTGCCTATCTTGTAGTCTCTGTCAATTTTGGTATTTAGGAATTTGATTCCTCTCAGTTGACTCAGGCATATGCCTCTGTCAAATTTGTACCTTGGAATTTGATTCCTCTCCGTTGACTCAGGCATATGCCGCTATCAATTTTGTACTTAGGAATTTGATTCCTCTTAGTTGACTCAGGCATATGCCTTTATCAATTTTGTACTTAGGAATTTGATTCCTCTCAGTTGACTCAATGATCGGTGTCTTAGGTCGGTTAAAATAAAGGTTAATAATAAGACTATATTGACCTAGTTTTACCTATCGCAAGTGCATAAGTCGTATTATAGTATAGTACGGCTTGAGATAGGTTTATTAAACCCAAATGACTAATTTGTACTCTAAATTATAATAAAATAATATTCTTGAACTGTAAAGATATTTTTATTTGGATTTTTATATTAAATTAATTAAATAAACAACTAAACTAAGTAAAATAATTAAAGATATATTGATAAAATTCAATAGAAAGAAAGTCTAGGGTGTATCTCTAGCGCCACCTCTAGCCTTATAATGTAGACACTCCACTCATTTTCTCATAAAAGGGAGACACAACTCTCGTGAATTAGACTAGTACTACTACAAGCTAGCACCTAGTCCCCAAAAGAATACATTTAATCGGACTCAACCACACACCATATTCGGAGTAAATATTATTAGTACATGCGATTACCCTACACTACTCCTACCATGCATTATAATAAAGGGTTAATTACACCTAGACCCCCTCAAGATATGTCAAATAACAAGTAGAACCCCTCTCGTTTGCTAAGTTACAGCTAGACCCCCTGGTGTCTATTTTCGATGACCGGTAATATGTAATTACATCTTTACCCATACCTACTTGAGAGTATTTAAGAAATTTTACGTTTAAAAAAGTGATTACATCAAAATTGACCGAGTTTAACCACACCGAAAGTTCAACATCAGGTGGTATTTGTTACAACTTACAAACAAGAGGGGGTTTAGTTGTAATTTACTAAACAAGAGGGGGTTTACATGTTATTTGACATATCTCGAGGGGGTCTAGCTATAATTAACCCTAAAATAAAATATGCATATTTCATTTATCCTTATCATGGTCTGTCCGAGTCAAGATCTCCTGTTTTAAGTACCATCATGTAGAAAACTACCATCCTAACCTTCGGAGTTCTAGCTCATAGTGGTTAAGCGGAGTTATGTAAAATCAAGCATTACATCAATCTAAGACAAAAAATAGAATAAATGCAAAACTTTATATAAAATGCTAGAATGTTCTCTCATCTACATGATTATCACGACAGTGTTCTTTAGCTTCCCCTTTTACTATAGAAACTAATAAAAGTACATTCTACATTATTTTTGCTAGGGTTTACTAGAAACCCTAGATACCGTTTAGTTGCCCATATCTGTCGGAGATAGCATCGTTGGTGTTGAGCCAAAATCCATGGACCTATTGGTGTTTTCCTCTATTTTCTCTTGGTCTTCTCTTATTCGTCTCTCTAGATGTGTTCTTCTACGCACTAATTATTTGTTGAGAGAAAAAGCCCCCTTTATTCTGATGTATGTGGCATTTTATAGAGAAACTAACAACACTCCTAAATGATTTGGGAAATCTAATAAAAATAAACATATTTACTAAAACTAACTTAAAAACAAAGTATCTCTAAAAATTCTGAAATAATTACAGAATAATACTAATTAATAAATAAAACTAATCCTAAACTATCATCCAAATTGGAGCTTATATTGACCACCAATAAAAATCACGAAGTGTTCAACAACCTTCCTAACTGTAATAAAATCGTGGGTTTGTGGCCTTATATGAAGCATTTTGGCCCAAAATCATCTGGGTCCACTGTCTTCAGTGGGTTTTATTTTTTTGGCCCGTTTCCACTTGAAACTCTATCCTTTCTTGCTAAATTCGGACGTTCCGACAATTTATACAAAACCTATAGTATTAGTCTATCTACATGCGACATTTTGCTTATTCAGCCATTTTCTTTAGTTCCTTGGCGGTCTCATCTCTCGAATGGTCTTAAGTCGGCATTCCAATTAACTCGCCGAAATTAACTCATTTTCCTCATAATGTACCTGAAACACACTAAACAAGACAAACCATATAAAAGCACTCAAGTAATGAAATAATTAGACTAATAATGACAAGTTAGGGGCCTAGAATACATAATATTCAGTACCTAACACTCAGGCATATGCCTCTATCAATTTTGTACTTAGGAATTTTGATTCCTGTTAGTTGAAGAAGGATAAACGCTAATTAGTAGATTACTTAAATATGAAATCAGGCTTCAACCTCTTTTATTGATTGCATATGAAATGTTTAATAAAAGGGTCTTAGGCAAAATGCGCCTCTGTTTATATGCGAAATGAAAATTTTCCTAAGGATAGTACCTCTTCGGTCTGGAGGCATTCTGGGAATTGGGCTCTATGCGACCGTTGGATTTCCTCAATCGGTAGGCCCCTTTTCCTATGACCTCAGTTACAGTGTATGGACCTTCCCAGTTTTCCCTAAGCTTGCCAATAACCCCGATCTTTTTCCTGAGTACCATGTCTCCGACCTGGAACTCAAGTCTTTTTACTTTCTTATTATAGCTTCTTCTAACCCTCTCGTGATACTCAGCCAGCCTAGTAGCTGCCTTATCTCATTTTTTCCTCTAGAGTGTTAAGAGCGTGCACCAAGTTCTGGTTGTTCTGATCTTCTTGATAGGCTTTAGTTCTTATGGTTGAAACCACATTCTCCGTTGGGATTACAACCTCTACTCCGTATGTTAAGGAGAATGGGGATTCTCTTGTTGGGATCCTTGGGGTTGTCCTGTATGACCAAAGTACCTCAGGCAGTTTATCGGCCCAGAGTCCTTTTGCAGTTTCCAACTCCTTCTTGAGAATGTTCAGAATAGTTCTGTTGGATCTTTCTGCCTGACCATTGCCCTGTGGATATCCAACAGAGGATGTTTTGAGCTTTATACCATGTTGTTCACAGAAAGCTCTGATCCATTTGTTGTCTAGATTTAATCCATTATCTATCATGATAACCCTGGGGGTCCCAAAACGACATACGATGTTGGTCCAAATGAACTTTATCATGTGCCTATCTATGATTGTGGCGTATGATTCCGCCTCCACCCACTTTGTGAAGTAGTCTGTTGCGATGAGTGCTAGCTTAATTTCCCTTAGAGCCTGCGAAAGTGGACCTACAATATCAATCCCCCACTAGGCAAAAGGATGTGGATTAAGTGTGGGGTTCAGAAGTTTTGGTGGAGGGTGAATACTGTCGCTGGGAATTTGACACTTCTGGCATCTTCTAACAAAAGCCTCAGTGTCTTAGGAAAGGTAGGGCCTGAAGTAGCCCTGATTTAGTACCTTATGAGCAAGGGACCTTTCTCCTGAATGGTTTTCGCATGCTCCCTCATGTATTTCCTTCATGATTGTTTTAGCCTCTGAAGGGGTGAGGCACCTGAGGTAAGGTCCTTTAAAGGATTTTTGATACAACCTCCCATTGATGAGAGAATATCTGGAAGATTTCATGTGGATCTTTCGAGCCTCAGACTTAATTTTAGGCAGTATTTCATCCCTCAATTAGGACACGATCGGGTCCATCCAACTGGGTTCCAATGGTATTATATAGATGTTTACTGGCCGCTGAATAGTGGGGATATCTAGGTAGTCTATTGGAGCCACCCTTGTCAGGTCCTGAGTATTGGATGATGCCATGTTGGCCAATCGGTCTACATTCTTATTCTTCCCCCTAGGCACCTATTCAAGGATGAACTAATCAAAATGGCTCAGCTCTGCCAGAGCCAAGGCTCTATATGGTTCCATCTTTTTTCCAGTCTCTTACTCTCCATTAATTTATCTTACTACAAGTTAAGAGTCGCTGTATATCTTTAGTCGTTTGATCTGAAGACTCTGGCATAACCTGATGCCTGCCAACAGTGCCTCATGCTCTGCTTCATTTTTGGAGGCTGGGAATCCCAAATGAACTGACTGCTGGATTTTAGTACCGTCAAGAGTTACGACCTCTAGTCATTTTCCAGCCCCTGATACCCCAACTAACCCATCAATGAACACACTTCACTCTAGCTATTCCAACTATGGGTCCTCCTGCTCTGTTTCTGCTTCTAAAATAACATCTGCAAGTGCCTACCCTTTGATGTCTATCCTTGGTACATATGTGATGTCGAAGGTACCCAACTTAATTTCCTAGCTAGAAATTCTTCTCGTCAGGTTGGGGTTGGACATAAATTCCCTGATGGGTAATGATGTTGGAACAGTGATTGGGTGTGTCTCAAAATAGTGTATGAGCCTCCTCTTAGCATTGACTAATGATAGGATGACTCACTTAGCAGTGTTGTACCTAGTCCCAAGGTTTGATAAGGACTTGCAGGTATAAAAGACTAGAGTCTGACATATTTTCTCATTTTTTACCAGCGTAACACTTGTGGAGGTGACTGATACTGCGAGGTAAAGGTGCAACGTTTCACCTAGTTCTGAAGAAATCAGCACTGGAGGGCTTATCAGATACTCCTTTAATTTCCGTAGTTCTTGGGTATGTTTTGACCCCCAAACATTGCCTTTCCTTGCTTTGATGGCTTGAAAGAATGGTTTGCATTTATCAGTGAGTCTGGAGACGAACCTACTTAGTGCAACTACCCGTCCTGTTAGAGTTTGGATTTCTTTATGAGTTCTGGGCTCTTCTGTGTGCATGAGTTCTTTAGATTGAGCCGGGCTGGCTTGGATCCCTGTAATACCCCATAATTTTCATACATAGGTTAGCCAGGCCTATACCGAAAACTAAAGCGCATCAAAATTAAATAATAAACAAGCACATAATTAAATGACATAATGAATAAATAATGGAGTCTCAAATACTCAGTTTTCTCATAAATTAATCAAATGAATAATTCAAATCCTCAAACGGTACAACTCGGGAATCCCGTATCTATGGACCCCTAAACCATAAACAAAAACATAAGTCCTAAAAATAATATTAAATTATGTTCCTACACTGAAATAGTGTGACAAGCTGAACCACTGGAGAAGGAAAGAGATAAGCCCTCAACACTGTGGTTGGAACTGCCGAGGACCTAAAATATTAACAACGATGGGTCAGACCAACAAGCAAGTAGACTCTACATGATCCCAAATAAAGTACTAATAATCCTATCAAGTAACCCAACCAATGTAAAAGAGTAAAAATTATAATTCCTATAACTTAAGTACCACTTCTAAATAAATATCCTCCAAAATAAATAAATAAATAAAGAATGAGGCAAAACAAATAAAGCGAAAGCATAATTAAATCACAAGTCATTAGACAAAACAAATAAAGTGCAACCATAATTAAATCACAATCCAATTGAAAAAACAAATAAAGTAAAACCGTAATTAAAACTCAAGTCAATAGGCAACTTAACCCTGTCTAACCATAACCACTAACCCGACACTTATTCATGTCATGACTAGTCATCTGTTACCCGGTGAAGTCTTGAAGTAGGCAGTGGCATGCCAGTGTGACATGGGAGGATGGCTTGTAAAGACATGGTTTAGCAAGGCCATGGGCAAGCCATGTCTAAAGCATGTATAGGGAAGTTTGTTGGCTTGTAAAGACATGGTTTGACATGGTTCGGTGGCACGGTTGGCAATGATGGCTCGGTTAGACACCGTGGACTGTGTTGGAGCATGCATGGCTTGGCAAGCCATGTGTGCATACCCACGAGTGTGCCAACTTACCTTTAGCAAGGTGATGTCTTAGCTTGGCATGCATTAGTGTGCATGGAATACACTTGGCTCGGCAAGCCATGTGCACACCAAGCTTTGGCTTGGCCAACTTGTCCTTGGGGCAAAACTGTGACACGAGACATGTAATGGTTGGTGTTGATTTAAGACATAGGCATGGCGCGACATGACCTATGTGTCAAGGAAATGACAGAACCAAGACATGGGTGTGGCTAGGTGCTAGCTTAATGGTGAAGGCATTGGTTCAAACTTGGTAAAACTATCAAGTGCGTGTAGGCTTGAGATGAGTTGGGATAAGGCATTTGGGTCAGGAAAGGCAAGCATTATGCAATATTGGCATATGCTTGGCATTGAGTTGGCTCAAGATGGTGCATCATGGTTCAGACTAAGGCAAGACAAAGACTGGTCAAGGCCAATGTGTGACTCAGACATGCAGTTTGGGTAGTTTGGTGACACACAACTGACTCTAACCATCAAGAGACAAGGTGGCATTACAGGGAGATGCCACAACATCCTGACAATTGGGAGTGCAACTATGTGATAAGTGTTGGCAGCCTCTGATTGGTGCCAACACAACCTCGGTGGATGGGATTGTCATCCACATCAGATATAGGCAGTTTTGTATATTGGCCTATATAAGCACATATGTATGACATTGTATAGGCAACAAATTTCAGAGAGAATAAGTGATTGTAAATGTTGTAGTGTGGCCTGAGTGAGAGAGAATCCTTGTACTATTTGTGTTTAATAGTAAAGGTTGGGGAACCATTGATTGTGGTTGCCTGTAAATTCGTGGGTGTTGTTATCATATTGTATTTCATATATTGTGTGTGTGTGTGTTTGTGCAAGACTTAGTGTAACTCAAGGGCACTAAGTGTGAGAATTGGTTGACTTGGTTGGTGTCAAATGCCATCATAGGGTAAAATTTCATGGTGAAACTTGACCCCTATGACTGTTGGTATCAGAGCCCCTTTGAATCTCATAATGGCTGGTGGAAATGCTACAGAAGCACTTTGAGAAAGAGTTGCTCAGTTGGAAACCTTGGTGGGGGGTCCATTCTCTGGAAGTGATGACCCTTTATTGGTGCAAACCAACTTGTTGACTGTGGAATTGTAGACCCTGCACAAGTTGATAGAGGAATACATGACTAACATGAATTCCAAGATGAAGGTTGTCTTAGAAGACTTTGTTGCCGATGTTGATGTCTTCAAGGAAAATGTTAGGGATCTGGAAGGGGAGTATGTGTTGATTAAGCGGGTTGTATAGAACCAGACAATGGCGAGGGAGAAGCCATCGTCAAAGATCAAAATCCCTGAACTGAAGGCCTTTAGAGGGAAGCGGAGTGCTAAAGATCTGGAGAATTTCCTATGGGATGTGGATCAATAATTTTGGGTTGCCCATATTCTAGAGGAAGGTCAAATTACAATCACTAACATGTATCTGACTGGTGATGCAAAGTTATGGTGGCAAACTCGCTTGGAGGACGAGTCACGTCCAATAATCAATTCTTTTGCAGAATTGAAGAAGGAACTCAAGGAGTAATTCTTGCCAGAAAATTCAGGTTGGGTGGCAAGTGAGTGCCTAAGAAATCTCAAGCACACTAGTTCGGTGCGTGAGTATGTGAAGGAATTCACATCGTTGATGCTGGACTTCAAAGACATGTCAGAGGGTGACAAGTTGTTCAATTTTATGGTTGGTTTACAATCGTGGGCTCAGATCGAGTTAAGGAGGATAGGTGTGATTGACCTCTCTTCTATCATTGTTGCATCAGACAGGTTACTGGACTTGCGGATGAAGAAGTTCGATCCTAACCCAGGCAAGGCAAAGAAAAAGGGAAAGTTCGGTGACAAGCCAGGAAGCCACTGGTTGAGGAATACAAAGGCAAGGCTGAGGCAAAAATGAGTCAACATAAACTAAGATATGACTCGGGTCACTTCATTTGCAAAGGACTACATAGGGCCATAGATTATCCAAGAAAGAAGAAAATGAATGCCATGACAGCGGATGGTCCAGACGAGGGAAATTCTGACTCGAATGGGGGTGGTGGTGCTCCTATTCGACTTAGTCCACTAATGGTGGTGGATGATGGGCAGACTGGAGGCTAGCGTGCCTAAAAGTGAAGCAGGGTAGCTGTGGTGAGTGCGTGGCAGCGAGGAAAGGCTGTGCAAGGATACTCACCAGAAAAAGATGACATTACTACTGATTTAGTAATGTTAATTTCCTCAAGTTTATGTTTTGTTATGATGGGCTGCTGATTGCAGAAACAGAGTCCACGTTGTATATATGTTTGACTTGACAAGGGTTGATGCAGAGGTTGAGACTCTTGATAAGGCGTGGCATTGGTGATGGTTGGGTCATAATTGAAGCGGATGATGGGATTCAGACAAGTCATGGTGTTGTTTGTGAAATTTTGGTCATAATTGATGCGGATGAAGGGATTCTTGACTAGCATTATTTGATTGAAAATTGGCCAGAATTGATGCGGAGGACGGATTCGTGGCTAAGGAATATAATACACTTGTTCCGAAATTGATGCAGAGTTCAAATTTGTGATCAAGTCAAAGGTGCACCTATGTTTGTTGCAGAGATGTTGTTTGAAGTTGTGCATGGAGGTGCTGACTTTTTACTGATTCAGAAACTGAGGTTAAGGTTTCGGGCAACAATTGAATTGTAGAGTGTTGGGTTGTGGCCACAGAGGTTAATCACATAATGGATTTGCTCCAACGAAGATGTTGGAATTCTTCAAGTGGGGGAGGTTTGTTACCTGGTGAAGTCTTGAAGTAGGCAATGGCATGCTAGTGTGACATGGGAGGATAGCACAATGGTAATTTTGGTAAATAAGTCCAACTTTGGAAGTCGGGCTTAGGAGTGTTGGAAAATTATGGGAATTTAATTGGAGATGCTCTATATCATAAGAAGATGACATGTCAAAGAAAATCCAGATTTGGAATTCGGGAGCTTCAAAAAAGGCCATTATAACTCCTCAAGTAGGGTTAATATTTGTTTTGGTCAAAGCTGTATTTGTGAATTCTGTATATATATAGGGAGGGGTGGGTCTCTGACCCAAGTAGGCATTCAGCCACTTAGCAAGGCCATGGGCAATCCATGGCTAAAACATGTATAGGGAAGCTTGTTGGCTTGTAAAGACATGGTTTGACATGGCTCGGTGGCACTGTTGGCAAAGATGGCTCGGTTAGACACCGTGGACTGTGCTGGAGCATGCATGGCTTGGCAAGCCATGCGTGCATACCCACGAGTGTGCCAACTTACCTTTGGAAAGGTGATGTCTTAGCTTGACATGCATTAGTGTGCATGTAATGCACTTGGCTCGGTAAGCCATGTGCACACCAAGTTTTGGCTAGGCCAACTTGTCCTTGGGGCAAGACTGTGACACGAGACATGTAATGGTTGGTGTTGATTCAAGACATAGGCATGGCACGACATGACCTATGTGCCAAAGCATTGGCAGAACCAAGACATGGCCGTGACTAGGTGTTGGCTTAATGGTGAAGGCATTTGTTCAAAATGGGCAAAGCTCTCAAGTGCGTGTAGGCTTGAGAGGAGCTGGGACAAGGTATTTCGCTTAGCAAAGGCAAGCATTATGCAATATTGGCATATGCTTGGCATTGAGTTGGCTCAAAATGGTGCAGCATGGTTCAGACTAAGGCAAGACAAAGACTGGTCAAGGCCAATGTGTGACTCAGACATGCAGTTTGGGCAGTTTGGTGATACACAACTGACTCTAACCATCAAGAGACAAGGTGGCATTATAGGGAGATGCCACAACATCCTGGCAGTTGGGAGTGCAACTGCGTGCTAAGTGTTGGCAGCCTCTGATTGATGCCAACACAACCTAGGTGGATGGGGTTGTCATCCACATCAGATATAGGCAGTTTTGTATATTAGCCTATATAGGCACATATGTATGGCATTGTATAGGCAACGAATTTCAGAGAGAATAAGTGCTTGTAATTGTTGTAGTGTGGCCCGAGTGAGAGAGAATCCTTGTATTATTTGTGTTTAATAGTAAAAGTTTGGGAACCATTGATTGTGGTTGCCTGTAAATTCGTGGGTGTTGTTAATATATTGCATTTCATATATTGTGTGTGTGTGTTTGTGCAAGAGTTAGTGTAACTCAAGGGCACTAAGTGTGAGAATTGACTGACTTGGTTGGTGTCAAGTGTCATTATAGGGTAAATTTCGTGATGAAAATTGATCCCTGTGACATCATCCTTGGTACATATGAGACTGGGTTAATAGTCAGATCATCGTGGTTCCTTCCATTCCACAATAAAATAATAATAATACCAATAACAATAAAATACACTATTTGTCTCACGTGTGAGAGTATTTAATAATTCCTCCACATAATATTATAGGTCACTAATTCAACACCTCATTACTAAGAGGTTTACAGAACACGTCATTCCACTGCCACTTTGCACTAACAAAGTAACAAGGCCCATCACCAATGCAGATATTGCCAATACAAAGTGAAAAATTCAAATTTCATTACTACAGTCCAAACATATACCTTTGTTAGTATATAGGTACCTCTATATAGGAACCAAATATGGACTATTTTTAATTAACATTGAGTGACGAAACAAACTTTCACTACTACAGTCCAAACCTATACATCTATTATTATATATGTACTTCTATATAGTCACCCATATAAATCATTGAATTTATTTGTCCCAATAATCCTATTTCATCAGACAATCAGTAGGTAACAATTCAATTTATCACACCAACAAAGCACTAGGTCACCTAATACATGCGTACAAGTCCCCGTGCCCCATGTGCCTAATTGGACGTCATACAAATCAACAGCACGATATACATATATATTAACACAGTTTCCTGCTACGACATATATAAGCTTGAAAGAAACCACAATAGTTCACAGTATAACACAGTAACAAAATTACACTTTGCGTTAACCACCGACTACCCTAAAAGCTTTAGTTATTAAAGATGGTATGCCCTCTCATGTGTGGCATTTAACTCTAACACGTGGAACAATAATTTCAATAAAGGATGACGGTGAGGTTTGAACACGAGATATTTGGCTCTGATACTATGTTAACAACCAACTTCTCTAAAAGTTTAAGAAATTAGAGAGGGTGTAACTTAAATATTTTATATCCTTCAGTATGCCCCCTGTGGCGGTGAGTTTTGAACATGAGACATTTGACTCTGATACCATATTAATAACCAACTACTCTAAATGCTTAAGTTGTTAGAGAAAGTGTAACTTAAATATTCTATATCTTTCAACACGCCCCCTCATGTGTGGTCTTCAAATCTAACACGTGAATTAACAATTTCAACAAAGGGTGGTGGTTGTTGAAAATAGTTTGGAAAAAATAGTAATTAAACCCAACTTTGAGCTTAAATAATTATGGGACCCGAACTCCAATTTTAACGGGACCAAGCACTAATGTGTTCTCCTTGATAAGGAGATCAAGTTGGTATAATTACATGTTTAAAACTATTCATTATTGAATGAAAAATTATCTCTCAAAGTGACCCACTTGAACTTGGGTAAGAATGTTTGTCCCACATTGGAAATAAAGTGAAGTGTAAAAGTGTTTATATATGGTTGCATTGAATGGGTGACTTGAATAACTAGAGGCATGGGAGGAGAGCTAGACCATGCATGAACCATGCAAGCCTTAGCCTAACCACACGCACGCGCCGCCCGCCCGCCGGTCCGTGGCGCGATGCGGTTCTACCCATTTTAATTTTATTTTTTGCCAAAACAGCAAACATCTCTTCTGAAGAGATACGTATACAGTTTTGTATGCAACTAGTGTATATACAGTTTATACACCTATTGGATTGGATACCTATACAGTTGATATACCTCTCCATTCTCTATATGTATAGGCTATTGCAGTCTATTCAAAATACGTTTTTTATTCTGCCAAAAAAATACTCTCCCTACATTCGTATATACACATATACATATACACACAGGGCTCGGATTATTTCTGTTCTTCTGCGATTATTGTATTTTCGGGTCAGTTTCCTTTAATTATTACAATATATATATTTGTATGCGTGATATCTGTTTATATATAAATATATCAGAATAACATGTTTTTGTAACAATCTTAAGGCAAAATTTTTATTTCTATTTCATATTTTGTTATATTTTATATATATATATATATATTTCGTACATATATATCTACATTAATACAGTACATAGTATATACATATTATGTTCACAGATTGTATCGTATAGGTTTATAATTATACAGTGTATATACTTGTTTTCCATATTTACATATATATACGTGTCACACTGTATTTATATATGTATGTTTTTGTTTAAATGTAGTATTGTATACATATAGGACTATCAATTACAAACCACAGAATTGTATCAGTCATAGAATTGTATTAACCACATATTACCATATTTGGAAAACAATATAAACCACATCATTGTCATATCATTTGAGTGTTGTATTTCAGATTTGTTTTGTGTTGACCACTGCTTTCAATTTTGTATATTTGTTTTCGTATATATATATATATATTGTAAGTTTATTCTTTCCTATATATATATACGTTTATTCTGTTATATCTATTTACATTCTCAAATTCTGTTATATATATATATATATATACGAATATTCTGATATTGTATTCTATTATATATATATATATTCTGATATTCTGTTCTATATATATATAGACATTCTGTTCTGATTATATATAAACTGTATTCTGAATTTTATAGATATATATTCTGTATTTGTATTCGGACTATATATATATATATTCTGGTTTATATATAAACTGCATTTTGTGTTGTATATATCTTCTGATTTATATATTCTGAAATATATATCTATTCTGTTTTATATATCTATATATTCTGAAATTGTATTATAATATATATATTCTGTTATTCTGATATATATATATATATATATATATCTATATATATTCTGTGTATATAATATTATATATATATATATATTCGGTTTTATATATATATATATATATATTATTCTGAAAATAGCACATATATATATATATATTTAATTATATTATATATATGTTTTGAATCAAGTTCATCATATATTGGGTATCTATATATTTTACTGGATTTTTTATTTTTCGGAATTTTATATATATATACATCCTGTTTGTTTTATTAAGTATAATTTTGTGTTATTATATTATTGTGCGGGAAATAGTATATAAAGCAGATTTCTGTTTTTGTAACAGAAATGGCTACTGGTAATCCAACCACAATCTCTGTCCCACATGGGGAAAAGCCTGAAAAATTCAATGGCTCTGATTTTAAGCGTTGGCAACAAAAGATGTTGTTTTATCTCACTACATTGAATCTGGCAAAATTTTTAATGGAAGCAATTCCAACAGTGGTCGAGGGTGAAACTGATAAAGATAAACTGGTTGTAGTGGATGCATGGAAGCATTTTGATTTTTTGTGCATGAACTATATCCTAAATGGATTAGATAACACACTGTATAATGTATATAGTGGTGTGCAAACTGCAAAGGAATTATGGGAATCATTAGATAAAAAGTATAAAACTGAGGATATTGGCACGAAGAAATTCATTGTTGGCAAGTTCTTAGATTGTAACAGTGGTGAAGTTTGAACACGAGACTTTTGACTTTGATACCATGTTAACTACTAACTACTCTAAAAGCTTAACCTATTAAAGAGGGTGTAACTTAAATATTTTATATCCTTCAACACGCCTAATATTTTATATCCTTCAACAGTGTATAGATGATACTATTATGGGTTCAAAGGGGAAGAGAAGAACATTCTACTTGCCTGATTATTGGGTTAAATCACGCATGAACTGTACGTTGATCAATTCTCTCTTCTACGCGACTCTACTCTCTCCCTCTACTTGTCTGACAAAAACGGAGGACTATCTTAGGGTTTCTTTTTATTATATAAATATATATGTTTAATCCTTCTAATGGGCCCAAAAATATATAATAGACCGTTAATACTTATATAGTAGTCCATTGGCTAATTAGCCCAACTAAATGATTTATAATTAATTAATTAAATATATTGAATTTAAATAAATAAAATAATGAGGTATTACATTCTCCCCGCCCCTTAGTAAAGGAATTCCGTCCCCAGAATTCACCACATACCTGAATTAAATAACTCTGGATACTTTGCACGAATTTCATTCTCCCTTTCCTAAGTGGACTATGCCTCATTGTGATGACTCCACTGAACACGCATAAGAGGAATGATCTTCGTATAGAGTACGTGATCCTTATGATCGATAATGCGATAAGGTTGCTCCACATAAGTCACATTCGGCTCCAACTCAATCTCTCCCACATCAATATGCTGATACACATCCTCATCTCATAAAAATTTCATGACATAGAGACATGAAAGACATTATGAACCCTGTGCATATGATCTGGCAGTACTAACCGATGTGTCACTGATCCAATCCTGTCAATAATCATAAAAGAACCCACAAAATGAAGTGGCAATTTCCCTTTCTTTCCAAACCGCATTATTCCCTTCATGGGAGACACCTTAAGTTAAACATGATCCCCCACTCTAAACTCCAAGGCTCGAGTCCGACGATTAGCATAACTCTTCTGCCTACTCTGAGCAGTCCTTATACGGTCCCGAATAAGAGCAATATTTTATGAGGTGTCCTTGATAAACTTAGTACCTAGTAATCTGCAATCTCCGACCTCGAGCCTTCCCTGGATGATATTCCTTCACAAATTTTAGCCATCTACGCTGCCTCATATTCAACTCCCTCTATGTAAAAAGATATTGCAAACTCCTATAATCACTGAATAACCTGAAAGTCTCACCCAAAAGGCAATGTCTCCAAATCCTCAATGCAAAAACCACCGCTGCGTGAACCATAAGATACTGTCTCTCCTCCAACATCAACACACAACCTAGACCCTATAATGATGCATCGGTATAAACAATATACTCAAGCCCACTCTGTGAAATGGATAAAATAGGTGCAGATGTCAACTTAGTCTTTAATTCATCAAAAGTTGTCTGACAGTGATCATCCCAAATAAATGGCACACCCTTTCTAGTCAAGTTGGTAATCGGACTGACAATCTTGGAGAAACCCTGAATGAACCTATGGTAATAGCCTACCAAACCCAGAAAACTATGGATCTCTGAAAGTGAGGTAGGCTGTCCCCACTCCAGAACCGCTGAAAACCGCAGAAAATTTTACCTCTCTTTGCCAAAAAGCACACTTCTCAAACTTTGTATACAAATGATGTTTTCTAAGGGTCTGCAACACTATCTGTAGATGTCTAGCATGCTCTTCCTCAGACCTAGAGTAAACTAAGATGTCATCAATAAACACAATGACAAACTGATAAAAAAATGCCCTGAATACTCTGTTCATCAGATCCATAAATACAACTGGAGTGTTAGTCAACCCAAAAGGCATAACACAGAACTATTACGACACATATGTAGTGAAAAATGTTGTATTGGGCACATCCTGCTCACTAACACGAAGCTAATGATAGCCTGACCTCAAATTGATCTTCGAGAAGTAGGTGGCTCCCCTTAACTAATCAAATAAATAATCAATCCTAGGAAACGTATACTTGTTACAGATCGTGACCTTATTCAACTCCATGTAATCGATACAAAGACGAAGAGAGCCATCCTTCTTCTTCATGAACAACACTAGTGTTCCCCAGGGTGAAGTACTCCTGCAAATAAAACCCTGATTAAGAAGCTACTTAATATGATCTTTCAACTCCCGCCTCTCCATCAGTGCCATCCTGTATGGTGCCTTAGCAGCTAGCCTGGTGCCTGGAGCTAAGTCAATAACAAAATCAATCTTATGACTCGGTGGCAACCCTGGAATCTCCTGAAACACATCCTGAAAATCACGCACTACATGAATACTATCCATAGATACAGTAATCTCCTCTTGGGTCTTTGTATCAATGTAAAACATATGTGTACTAAAACCTTCATGTGGTCGAGACATAGCTATCAAGTACATCTCCTGACCCGGTATCTCAAAGACTTTCGCCTTACCATAACAGTCCAACTGAGCATGAAAGTACGATAATCAATCCATTCCAAGTATCACATCATAAATATGCATATCAAGCACCAACAAATCAACTAGAAATCTTAGCCTTCCAATCTCAATAGGAACATGTGCACAACTCATACTCTGCAACAATCATATCTCCTTACTGTAAATAGAGAACCTCTCTCTTCTTAGCCATCTTAACTGCGAATGGGAACTATTTCTACTGAAAACAAGCCTAAAATTGAGCATAAGTCAATGTGTCCCTCTCCTATATAGTGGTAACTGACTCCCACCACTGCAAAACATCACCAACCAATTTAAAGGTAACAAACATCTACTTCTAAACCTCTGTACATTTAACCATATGGTGATAAAGCTCAATATCCTTCCGCCACTGGTGAATAACTTTCACTCAGTAGACCCCAAAAAAATTAGTGGATGTCTCTTAGTGAAAATGTTCCTAACCTTCTCCCATGTGACATGTTTTACTACTTATTAAACAACATGAGCCTATGAGGAGGCGGCGGATGAAACTATTGATTCTAAAGTGCGGTCGCCACCCCCGTAGCAACATCCTGAGCAATGATGGTTGCTGGGTTAGGAGGAAATTCGGCATTGCCATCCTGAGCATTGCCCTAGCCCTGATTCAAATTTATTCTCCTACGAGGCGGCATGCTAAAATAACAATAAACACGAGATGTCAATACCACAACAACGAACTTAAAAAGAATACAACGAGTACTACATTTAGGCATTATGAATCAGAATACACAACGCGAAAAACCTAGTGAAAACATCCCTAGGACACTTGAACCTGGAGTGCTCTGATACCAACTATGATACCCCCTAATTTTCATGCATAGGTTGGTCATGCCTATACCGAAAACTAAGGCACATCAACATTCAATAATAAACAAGCACAGAATCAAAAGATATAATGAATAAATAATGGAGTCTCAAATACTTAGTTTTCTCATAAATTAATAAAACGAATAATTCAAATCCCCAAATGGTACAACTCGTGAATGCTGTATCTATGGACCCCTAAACCATAAACAAAAACACAAGTCCTAAAAATAGTACTAAATTGTGTTCCTACACTGAAATAGTATGACAAGCTGAACCACTAAAGAAGGAAAGAGATAAGCCCTTAACACTTTGGTTGGGAAGAGAATAACATTCTACTTGCTTAATTGTTGGGCTAAATCACGCATGAACTGTAGGCAGATCGATTCTCTCTTCTCTCTCTTCTACGCAACTCGCGACTCTGCTATCTCCATCTACTTGTCTGACAAAAACGTAGGACTATTTTAGGGTTTTCTTTTTATTATATAAATATATATGTTTAATCCTTCTAATGGGCCCCAAAATATATAATAGACCATTAGTACTTATATAGTAGTAAATTGGCTAATTAGCCTAACTAAATGATTTATAATTAATTAATTAATTAAATTAAATATATCTTATTTAAATAAATAAAATAATGAGGTATTACAATCCCCGTCCGATTTACTATGTGGCCCAGGAATTGTCCAGACGAGACCGCAAATGAGCATTTGGAAGGGTTGAGCCTCATCCCATAGTCTCTAACTATTTGGAACACTTTTTTCAAGTGTTGGAGGTGATCTTCCTTCCTCTTTCTTTTGACTACTATGTCATCAATGTATGCCTCCACCGTGTTGCCCATCTGATTTTCAAAGACTCTTTTCACCAACCTCTGGTAGGTAGCACCTGCATTTTTTAGTCTAAAAGGCATTACTTTATAATAAAAAGTACATTCCTCCATAATGAATGATGTTTTATCCTCGTCGGCAGGGTTCATAGGGATCTAGTTATATCCAGAATAGACATCGAGAAATGACAGTCGCTCATACCCTGCTGTTGTGTCCACCATTTGGTCAATTTTTGGCAGAGGGGAACAATCCTTCGGGAAAGCTTTATTTAGGTTGGTGAATTCAATGCATACTCTCCACTTGCCATTCTTTTTTTAACGACTACCATGTTGGAGAGCCAGGTCGGGTATCTGACCTCCCTAATAAATCATGCTTCTAGCAATTTCTTTACTTCCTTAGCTATGATCTAGTTCCTTTCTATCCCAAATTGCATCTGCATCTGCTTTACTGGTCTGGCGTTAGGATGGACATTGAGATTGTGTTATGTAATTGAAGGATCTATACCTGGCATGTCTAAATGTAACCAGGCGAATATGTCAATGTTATCTTGTAGTAATTTAATTAGATCCATATTCTCTACTATTGAAATGGTAGAGCCAATGAATGTGGTTCTTCCGTCTTCAGAGGGACTAATGTCTACCTTCTGGAGTGGCTTTGTTGTGACCTAATTATCTCGACCTTCTTCAAATGGGTCAATCTATAATTGTTATTTCTCATTATACATGGGACCTTTCTGTCCCTTCTTTTCCTCTGGCTTGGTCCATTTACTCAAATTCTTTATGGTGATTGTGTAACACTCTTTTTTTCTGCCACCTAATCCCCTTGGATATCTATCACATCTATCCCATTTAGGTTAAGGAATCTCATGACCTGATAAAGGGTTGAGGGGACCCCTTGCATTCTGTGTATCCATCATCTGCCCATCAATAAATTGTATGATGACTTGACATCTACTAATACAAAATTCTCCCTCGGGGTCCTTCTGTCAGCTGAGACGGACAGCTGGATGACCCCAATTGGTTCTACTCAACGCCCATCAAACTCGGCGAGGGGGACTCTGGCAGGATGTATCTGGTTAATATCCTCGCTAAGCTTGTCAAAGGCCCATTTAGTCATGATGTTTGTGTTGCTGCCAGGGTCTATCATGACCCTCTTGACGAGGTAATTGGCTAGTAGAAGTGATATGACCAAAAGGTCCTCGCGGGGCACCTATACGTTCCTCAAGTCAGACTCGGCAAAGCTTATCTGGTGTTCCTTTTTTTTGTTAGACGTTTGGTACACCTCATTAATTCTTCTGAGTTTATGCGTCTGACGTAACTAAGACCTCCTGCTTCCCTCTATTTCCTCAGCAATATGCCCACCCTGAACCATATAAATCACCCACACTGGTTGTCCTACCGGGGAATTGGTCTGAGAGGGGTGCCCCTTACACTCTGTTCGGGTATGGTCTTTTTCTATGTAGTTAGTCAGCACTCCCCTCACTATCATGGCCTCCACCTATCTGTGGAGGTTCCTGCAATCGTTGATGTGGTGTCTGTACTCGCTATGGAAGACACAATGTTTGGTCATATCCCTCTACTCCATAGGTTGTTGCCTGGGTAGAGGGGGTCTGAAGATTCCTTTGTTCTTCTTTTCCTGATATAGTTTGCCCAGGGTGGTTCTGAGAAGGGTTACCTTATCCTCCACCCTCTGCTTATTTTTCACTGGCTTGCTTGAAGATAGCAGAGGCGCTGAGCGGGATGACTTCTAATCCTTGAGGCGCTCCTTTGTACGGGCATCTACTGTAACTAAAACCGCTCTATTTTATCGAACTACCTCCTCCTATTCTATTCTGAGGTATCCATGGGCTCTAGAATTGAGTTCCCCAATGTTACTGGGGGCCACTTCACTAGGGATGCGTGGAACTTGGTGCCTGGAATTAGGGCCATTTTGCATGCTTCAACAGCCGATAATTGGTCGAACTAGTCAATGGATGACATTTCTCTTGTGAATTTGAATAAAAAACATTATAAGGTCTCTTCCTTCTTCTGTGTCATTGTGAACAAACTGGAGATGGTCTTCTTATGTCTTTGGTTACCGTAGTACTGGGCTATGAAGATTTCACACAGCTTATTCCAACTATCAATGGACCCAGGTGGTTATTTTCTGAACCATAACAAGGGTGCCTCAGTTAGGCTGGTGGGGAAAATGTTGCAAAGAAGAGCCTCGTCCTTCTTCCAAGCGGTCATCTTTGTTTGGAATTGGTAGATGTGGTCGAATGGATCATTGGTTCCATCATATAAGGTGAAGGTTGGCAATCTGAACTTCTTTGGATATTCTGCTTGATCAATCATGTCCGTGCAGGGGGATCTGATCATGTCCACGGCAGGATGGGCTGCCAAGTCTTTCATTGTGGGATTTTGAGCCTTCATGCTTTCGAGTACTTGCCTTTGGATCTTCGTAGCCATATCTTCCAAATCCTTCATGGTTGGGGGTTGCTGGAGCAATGGGTTCCTGACTACTAGGATAGCGATCTCCTCTTGGTCATTAAACGTTTTGCTTCCAGTCCCTTCCCATCTATTGTGCTCATCATCTTCATGCCTGGGTGGATTTAGTACACCACCTCCGTTGGCCACACCCACTGGAATTGGCATCTAGGTTATTTGTTGACGCAGATCAACATTATGTTGTTCAAGGTCCTCATTTCTCTTCTCCACTACCTCCAATCACTGCATGATTTGTTCGATCAGAGCATTTTGGGTGGTGCTAACTCCTCCTACTGCTGTTGCAGAAGATCTAGTTTCTACCACCATGGTTACTTTTTCCAGGTATTTGGTGCTAAGAAAAGGGGTTAAGTATGAAAGAAAATCAAGAAAAATTCACGTCCCTCCCACAGAGGACGCCAAAGTGTAGACACAATTTTTTGTTATACTCTCGAATGAATCTTATTGAGGCTTTCATGACCATATTTATACAAGTTGAGATTGGGCTTTTTCGGCCCATCTTAATCGGATCAGATCCCATAATTATACAGATCCGATTTACCTTACATATTTCCTTCAATTATCCTATAAATGGGATCATGACTTGCCCACAAAGAAAATCCTAAAATGCTCTCCTTAACTGGCTAGGGTTTTATCACTTCCACTCTCAATAATTGGCATTGGGCTTACAATATCATTATGCCTTAATTTTGGGCCCTTACACATGTATTTGTGTTTTTCTAAATTCCACAGCACCAAACACAAACAAAAGCCAAATAGGGCCTAAGTGACCAAATGGTCTATTTTTCCCTTCAATTTTATTGAATGCCAAATTTATTCTTATTAACTCATGTAAAATTACAAAATTAAACTTAACTTATTAATGTAAATAGACAACAATGCCATAATGTGTGTGTATATATTAAAAAAAATGAGAAAATTAATTTAACAATAAAAAGATATATAATTACAAATATAACGATAAATAAATTTTATTTACAACAAATAACGAAAGTATAAACTTATTTATAGATTACATAAGTTGACCATAATATCCTTTAACATTATCTTATTTTACTAAATTAACATAACATTACCATTTTACTTATTTAAGTATAATATTTTCCGAGACCAACATACCCTTACTTAATTAATAGAATATTACTAAATTACTATATACATATTATCCTCACTCCCTCTCCCTCTCCCTCCGTCAACTGCTAACCGCCAACCGCCAATTCTCGTTAGTTCTTTATTTTTTTTATCAATTCCTCTTGCTCTCTTCTTATCACCCCAATCTCAAACCCTAACCCTAGCCCTAATTGTAGTCCTAACTTATTATCCATCACCTTATACAATAACCCTAACTTAAACTTAACTTCCATCAAGGAGTTGATTCAAAAAACAAATCAAAATTTATTCGGTAAGTCTCAATTATTCTCTCTAGTTTCTTCATCCATAATTTATGAACTATATAATGCTTTGTTCATCCCACCGCGAATTGCCATCCTTTTCCTCTAATTCTAATTTGATAAAGTATCATTTGAATTTTCTGTCATCCCTACACGCTGAACTCTGAAATCATTTGATAATTCTTTAAATAAAATAGTCTAAAATTTTGTCATGCATTATAGACGTGAACATTATTCAATCAAACAAAAAAATTGTTATTTGATATATATATATACACACACGCACACACATATATAATGCTTCTAGATGTAGATGTGGCATTGATCTTGATGATAAAATTCTGAGAGATAAAATAATCATCAATTACCACTATTGGTGCTAGTTATAGAGAAGAATCACAATTTGTAAGTAGAGCATGTGGAAGTGTTCATCGTAACTTGGACATATAATTAGAGTTAATTGTAAAAACGAAAAATCATTATCAGTTTGACATGACAGTCATATATGAATTTCTAAACTGAATAATTAAGAAGCTTTATAGGCTTAATTCACTTTTTTTTTCCAATGAAAATTTGGCAAAGATAATGTTGTACTTTTAGATACTCATATCTTCTACAACAATGTTGTTTCTCATGAGAAATTATTTGTGCGACCCCATTGTCAATATCTCTCATAATCTCCTCCAGACTTTTTAAGTACCTTTTTCACTCTTTTATACATGTAATATACAATTTTAGTTGCCCTTTGTGCAATATCTTTATATTTTCAAGCATCCTCTCTATATACCATGTCAAAATAAATTTCAAGTTGTCCCAATGTTATTTCATGATGTCAAAATCAAATTTCAAGGTGCTAGAATTTCATTTTACTTTGTCAAAATTATTTTTCAGGTGTTCGAATTTCATTTTACCATATCAAAATTACTTTTCAAGATGTCCAAATTTTATTTCACCATGTCAAAATAAAATTTCAAGTTGTCCGAAATTTATTTCACGATATCAAAATTAGCTTTCAATATATATGAATTTTATTTCACCATGTCAAAATAAAATTCCAAGCTGTCTGATTTTCATTTCACTATGTCGAAATAAATTTTCAAATTGTTCGATTGTTCTTTCATGATCTCAAAATTATTTTTCAAGGTAGTGTAAAAATTACATTTCATTTCACCATGTCAAAATAAATTTTCAAGTTGTCGAAATGTTGTTTCATAATGTCAAAATTACTTTTCAAGGTGTCCGAATTTTATTTCACTATGTCGAAATTAATTTTCAGGTGTTAGAATTTCATTTCACCCTATCAAAATTAATTTTCAAGGTGTTCGAATTTCATTTACCATGTCAAATTACTTTTCAAGATGTTTGAATTTCATTTCACCATGTCAAATTACTTTTCAAGATGTCCGAATTTTATTTTACCATATCAAAATAAAATTTCAAGTTGTCCGAAATTTCTTTCATGATGTAAAAATTACTTTTCAAGATATCCGAATTTTATTTCACGATGTCAGAATAAAATTTTAAGTTGTCCGAAATTTGTTTCACCATATCAAAATTAATTTTCAAGATGTTAGAATTTCATTTCACCATGTTAAAATTAGTTTTCAAGGTGTCTTAATATTATATCACGCTGTAAAATATATTTGTAAAGGTATCCAAATTTCATTTCGTGTCAAAATTAATTTGTCAAAATTAATTTTTAAGGAATATTAATTTGTCAAAATTACTTTTTAAGGTGAATGAATTGACGTTAAAACAAATATTTTCAAGTAAAAGAAATAAATTTGTCCAACATTGTAGCAAAATTAAAAAATTAAATATATTTCAAGATTTATTATAAGATAAAAGAAACTAAATTGTTTCATGCAATCTGCGCACGAATTTTATTTCCCCATGTCAATTTTTATCTTCAAAGTATATGAATTCCATTTAGTCTCAAAATTACTTATTAAGGTGAATGAATTGACGTAAAAATAAATTTCAACTAAAAATAATTAAATTTGTACAAAATTATAAAACAATAAAAAAATAATTTAAAGATTTTTTATGATAAATGCATATATATATATGGCAAATGGCGTTAAACCCCCTATAGTTTGAAAAGTGGGCACAAAGCCCCCCTATCCTTTGAAAAGTGGGCGAATACACCCCTCCAAAACCTTTTCCGGTACCTGAGTTGTGAATGTACTAGTTTACCCTTAAATTAGGGTTTTCTATTTTTTTAAAAAAATAATAATGAAATGTAAAAAGACATTTCTAGCCCTTGCCCTATACAACATGTGTTTGGATATACACTCAGACACTCTTTGTCTCTCATGTTACACTTACACTTAGAACACAAAACGATTTAGGGTTTTTTCAAAACTCATTTCACTTCATTATCTCTCTCTCTCTCTCTCGATCTCAGAATACACTTTCCCTCTTTCTCTATCATGTAAGCCGTTTCTAGGGTTTGCGATTTTCTGGGTTGCAATCATTCTCTCTCTTTATCTCAGATTACACACACACTCTCTCTCTATCATGTAAGTCATTTTAGGGTTTGCGATTCTCTCTCTGTACTCACAAAGCAAGAACCTTCTATCTCTTCAACGAAGACGAACAAATCCTACAATTTAGGGGTTTTTTTGTGTGTTTTTTTTGCGATTATCTCTCTCTATACTCATGAAGCAATAACCAAGTCTCTATTCAACTAAATCAAGCTCCTTTTGCGATTATCTCTATAATTTTGGATATTTTGTTCCTCTTTTCAATATTAGGGTTATATGCATATTAGGGTTTATAATATATATTTTTTTTGAATATTCTTCTAGATTTTAAGGTTTTGTGAATAATGAAAGAGGTGGGCCTAAAATTGTCGGATTAGCATGAAATTGCTTGAATTTTTTGTTGCTATTGTGGTGGGTCTGAAAAGCCCTAAATTTTTATGCAATGTGAGACAAAAATTTAGGGCTTTTGTTGGTTGTGGTATAAAAAGGGTATTTTTAACCTTTTTGATGAATTTGACAACTGTTGTGAATATGGTGTTTGATGATGTGGATAATTTCTCTGTTTTATATATATAACTCATCTTTTTTTATTACCATAACATTAAAGTAATGGTGTCATATGTGGTTATGGTCCCTAGGTGTCTAAAGTGGTCCTATTTTATTGAATTTGCATGCATTTGTTTTTAGGAAATGGGAAAGCTGTACAAGATGGAATTCCACTATGGCGGGTATTTGACATGGACCATAACTACATGTATGGAAATGTTGAGCTGAATGAGAATGTAGACATTACTAGGTTAACATATTATTCTTTTTTACCATTGATGGTAAAATTGAAATTGCACATGAATAATACTATTTACTATAAAAACCCCTGTGATGGAGTTGGGAGACCAATACCCTTGAAATGTGTTGTTGACACTTCAAAGCTTGCTAAATTGTACAAATCCTTCTCAATGTTTAAATTTTATGTGGTATCATCTCAAGTGGGTAATGAAGTTGAAGGGGATCAAGAGGAAGTTGAAGATGAAGTTGATGAACCTGAAGTGGGGGGTAGTGCTGAAATGTGTGGTGAGGATTCTGGACATAGTTATGAAAGTGGTAAAGATTTTGGGGATGGTGATGAAAGTGGAGGGGAGCGTGATCATCTAGAAAAATTGGATGATGTTTCTATTTATGCACCCAGTGATGAACTTAGGAGTTTGCATGGGTCAGATTCTGAAGGGGAAGTAGCTAGTGCTAGAAATAATGAGTTTATCCTTAGAAAGGACTTGGGGAAGAAGGCCTTAGAGGTAGGAATGAAATTCACATGTGCTGAGGACTTTAGGGTAGCATTAAGGAACCATGTTATACTGAACATATTTGACTTTAAGTTTTCATAGAATGAGAGGATAAGAGTGACAACACTTGGTGTAAATAGTTGTGGGTGGAGAATTCATGCTTCTTTGAACACACGTGACCATAGCTTTGAGATAAGGACATTCAACTCAGTCCATAACTGTCCACCAGTGGATCATTGTAAGCAATTAACCTCTAGAGTCCTTGCTTGTATATTGAGCAATTTAGAATTGATCCAACTTGAAAAAATGTTGGAGTATAAGGCCAAGTTATAAGTGATTTTGATTTGCAAGTTTCAAGGTACCAAATAGCTAGAGCAAAGAAGCAAGCCCTTAGAAACATTGAAGGCACTCATGAGGATTATTTTAGTAAAATTGAAGAATATGGTGATTTGTTGAGGAGGTCAGATCCTGGGGCTGTGGTGAAAGTGCACTCATGGGTTGATGTTGCTGGTAACAGAAGGTTTCATAGAATGTATTTGAGTTTTTCTACCATGTGGAAGAGTTGGAAGGAAGGATGCAGACCATTCATTGGGTTGGATTGTTGTTTCATAAAGAATCATGTAAATAGTCAACTCTTGAGTGTAGTTGGGACAGATGGAGACAAACATTTCTTTCCTATAGCATTTGGATATGTGGAGTTAGAGAGTAAAGAAACTTAGCAGTGGTTTGTTGATGAGTTGATGGCATTGATTGGTGGTCCTGTTGGCTTGACTTTTATATCCGAGAGATAAAAGGTAAATTTACTTCAACTTTTACTTTACCTTTACTTTATTTATAAAAATTGTTGCATAATATTAAGTACTATTAAGCACTGTTGATAATTATATTAATGTAAAGGACTGTTTTAGATATTAATTACTATTATTACTGTTAATTACTATTAGGTTAATTAAGTACTGTTAATTACATGATAATTATATTTAATTAATTAATGTCCAAATGTGTGATTTTAAAGGGATTAGTTGATACATTGGAGAAGATATCTGATGTGAGTGACCATAAATACTGTAGTAGGCATTTACATGAGAATTTTAGGAAAATGTGGCCTTGTTTATTGTTGAAAACTAAAATGTGGAGTGTTTCTTATACATACACATATTCTGAATTTGAGCAGCACATGACAAAAATTAAGGAACTAAACAGTGATGCATTTAATTATTTAAATGCAATCCCTTATCATTTGTGGTTTCTCACACACCTCTAAGTGTAGGCTCAATAGTAACAATATGTGTGAGTCATGGAATGATCAAATTACACTAGCTAGGGAGAAGCCAATCATACACATGCGGGAGATGATACGTAGATACCTAATGAAGAGATTTGAGTTGAAGAGAAAGTATATGGAAAGCAAGACTGGCCTATTATGTCCCAACATTCAAAAAGAAGTGGATGAGTTGAAAGTGACAGCAATGAAGTGCATTATTAAGCTTGCAGGTAGGATGTTGTTTGAGGTGTACATGCATGGGTTAAATGATGCAGTTGACTTGGAGAAAAGAACATGCACGTGCAAGCAGTGGGAGATAAGTGGTATTGTTTGTGAGCATGCAATTGCTTGTTTGATGTACAAAAGGTTGGTTGTGGAGAAGTATGTGCATATTATCATTCAACATTTATCATTTAGAGAGTCAGTAAAGTTTCCATCAAATCCAGACATCTATCCACTAATTGGAAAGAAAAGGGCTGGAAGACCCCCAATAGAAAGGAAGAAGGCCAGTGGTGAAAGTACTTTAAAGGGTAAAAAAAAGTGCAAAAAATCTAGTGCAACTGAGGTAGATGAAACTAATGTGGTTTCAAAGAAAACTAAAGTGAGATGTGGAAAATGCAAGGACCTTGGACACAACTCTAGGAGTTGTAAAAATTAGCCTGTTCAACCCACACCACAAATTAGTAAAGGAGAAAGGCCTAAAAAGGTTAAAAACTATTCTCTACATGTTACAAGTGGTAGGTCAGCTTCTGTCAACACAATGGGCACTGGTCAACAGCAAGATAGGGTACAATATCTAACTTTTGATACATTTAATAGTTTAATATTTACATAAATTCAATGTTGATGGTACAATATTTAACATGACAGCTTGTATTCAATGTTGATGGTGCATCAACAAGTGGTCAAACAACAATGAGTCAAGTCAGTGAAGTAAAAAGAAGTTCAAAACTTGACAGTGGTGAATTTATGTGAACAAGTATAATTTGATTTGCATGCCTTCAATATTAGATAAGGAACACTCATCAAGATACAAGAGGAATCTTGGAGATCAAGTGAATGGCACACAAGAATCAGTAAACAGGTATTATCCATTTTTCATGCTTCTTTTTCCATGTATGATTGGTTTTCAATGCTATTGCTTACTGTAATAGTCAAAAAGTATATGGCCCAATAAGGATGGGCCACAGGACTGATGTGCCGAAGAAATAATGGGCCCATAGAATTCTCTAGAAGATGAGTGATCCATAAGTCAGGGAGTTGTCCTACTTATGGAAAAGAGAGTCCAAAAAACAAAAGAGTTTATCAAATCCCATGATTTAAGGGATTGATAAACTTGGGTAAATGGGCTTAACCCACTTACCAAATTGTGTATAAATACATGGCCAAAGATTGAATAAAGGATCCAATTTTGAACCCAATTATTATTGTGTATTTTCCTGCATCTACACAATTGGCGTTGTTTGTGGGAAAGACTTTTATTGAAATCTTTCTTTTCAATAGCTTCCCGTTCTCTACGAAGAGCTTAGATTTACACCATCCATGGCAGTTATCACCCGTTCGCAGCACTCCGAGTTGCCCTCGAATGGAGGCCAACCTTCACAAACCGAAGATCCAATCAGGCAAGCCTTGGAGGAAAGAATCGCCGAATTGGAGAGGCAGAACACCGAGTTGGTGACCAAACTGGCCCTGTTGTAAAATCCTCGAGAAACCCCGAATGGCAAACAAACCAACCAGCAGGAGCGGTCCATAGGCCACCAGTCAGAAAGGGACAACCAGCATGCGAAGTCCAACAACGATCAAGAAGAACACGCTGAATCATCCCTGTAAATGCTCGGGACGCACAATCTTGAGGAGACTCTAACCATGAAAAAGTTGGAGAAGATTATGATCAGATTCCAAAGCGAGGTGCTTAAGGATCTGAAGATTCAGACCCCAAACGATCTAGCTTCCGAGGCATCCATCGATGTCGTGCAGACTCCGTTCACCCTGGCGATCACTAGCGTGCCCCACTCAGAAAGGTTCAGACTACCAAAATTTATCTTGTTCGATGGCACAAAGGATCCGACGGAACACATCTACCACGTCCATACAAAAATGAATGTCTACAATGAGAACGAAGCCCTACTCTGCAAAGTCTTTCCCACCAGCCTGACCGAAACAGCCCTGCTATGGTTCAGGAATCAACCGCCCCTATCAATTGGAAGCTGGCTCAGACTTTGTGAGTTTTTCATTGCTCAGTACTTCGGCAATAAAAGATAGAGAAAGACCATCTCCAGTTTATTCACCATGATCCAAGAAAAAGGTGAATCCCTGAAAAGCTTTGTCTCGCGTTTCAACGTGGAGATGTCTTCAATTGACAATTGCGATCAACATTCAGCCGTTGAGGCTTTCAGAATGGCCTTGATCCCTGGAACCAAGTTCCATCAGTCTTTGGTCAAAAGGCCACCTGCAGACATCGGGGAACTCAATTCCAGGTCGTAAGGGCACCTCCGGATAGAAGAAGAAATGAGCATACGACAAAGAAGGACAACCTTTGTAAGCGTAGAGGCAAGAGTATCCGAACCAAAAATTAAGGATCGGGCAACCGATCGGAAGCGGCCAGGTGCTCCTCCTGCACCCTCCCCAGTCCTAGAGAAGCATCAGAAATTCAAGGACAAGATTACTTCATTAAAGGTTACCCTGGCCAAACTGTATCAGGAGACTAAGGGTAAAGGAATCTTTCGGTCACCACCACCCATCAGATAACCAATGGACTAAAGAGATATGTCAAGACATTGTGCCTTCCAGGGCTGAACCGGAAGGAGAATCACGATCCAAAGCGGTACCCGATGATCAATAGCAATTACAAGAAGAGGGTGCGGGGTCATCAATAACAACTGAACCTTTGCTTGAAGTTTATATCTACCCTGATCACCCTAAAAGGTTGACTTATATTGGTTCTAGCCTCAATGCACAAGAAAATGAGGAAATGAAGGCCCTCCTACACTCCAATGCTGACGTATTTGCTTGGGGCCATATGGATATGACTGGCATCGATCCGTCAATAGCCCAGCATTCCCTAAACGTGGATCCCAAAGCAAAACCTGTCAGACAGAAACAAAGGAGGATGGGGGCTCACCGAAATCAGATCATAGCTAAAGAGGTTGATTGACTTCTCCAAGCAGGATTCATTAAGGAGGTACAGTATCCTTCCTGGCTGGTGAACGTTGTTGTGGTTCAGAAGAAGAACAGGAAATGGAGGGTGTGCGTGGACTTCACCGACCTAAACAGAGCATGCTTGAAGGATTATTTTCCCTTACCAAAGATCGATCAGATGGTAGATGCCACCGCAAGATTTGAGCGCTTGAGTTTTCTAGATGCATACTTTAGGTATAACCAGATACGAATGAACCCAGATGACGAGGAAAAGACTACCTTCATAACTGAATCAGCTACATATTGTTACACAGTTATGCCTTTCAAACTAAAAAATGCAGGTGCAACCTTTTAGAGGTTGGTCAGCAAGGTTTTCCAGGACATGATGGGATCTACCATAGAAGCCTACATTGATGACACGGTGGTCAAAACCAAGGCAAAAAGTGGTCACCTGACCGATCTGCAGTAGGTATTCGATACCCTCAGAAAGTATGAGATGAAGCTCAACCCATCTAAATATTCTTTCGGAGTATCATCAGGTCAATTCTTGGGACACATAGTTGATCAGACGGGAATACAAGCTAGCCCAACACAGGTCAAATCTCTCATGGAGTCAGCGGAGCCAAGGTCCCGGAAAGAGATCCAGGTACTAACCGGAAAAGTAGCAACCCTCAGCCTCTTCATCTCTCGATTAACTGATCGGTGTTGGCCATTCTTTCAAGCTATAAAGGCGGCAAAAAGAGTGGTCTGGGGGCCGGAACAATCTGAAGCCCTGAAAAAACTCAAAAGCTACATGGCAAAACCTCCTATACTCGCAACCCCAGAAGCAAACGAGTCGTTACACTTATATCTAGCCATATCTGCGACATCTACCAGCGCTGCTCTAGTCAAGGAGGGCAAGGGGTACCAGATACCAGTCTTCTACACCAGTAAAGCCTTGCTGATGTAGAAACACATTATTCAAAGCAAGAAAAGCTAGTACTATCACTAATCAATGCAAAACGACGTTTTTGACATTATTTTGAAGCACATCCGATCGTAGTGCAAACTGCAACCCCGATCAGATCCATAATGGCGAAACCTGAGTTATCGGGGAGAGTATCCAAATGGGCAATAAAACTCGGGATTTTTTACATAACCTATGTCCCCCGAATTGCCATCAAAGGACAAGCGGTAGCTGACTTTCTGTTGGAAACAAAAACTATAGATTCTTTAGAAGAAAATGAACTTGGTTATGGGTTGTGTTCGTGGACGGATCATCAAATATCAATGGAGCAGGGATTGGTGTAGAGCTCATGACACCAGATGGCACTAAAATTCAGTAGTCCGTTCGATTGGAGTTTCCTGCCTCCAACAACGAAGCCGAGTACGAGGCCCTTCTAATAGGGATTCGGTTGGCCTGAAGCCTTCAAGCACAGAAAGCAGAGATACGGAGCGATTTCCAGTTAGTAGTACGACAGTTGAATGGGGAGCATGAAACCCAAGAGCCTAAAATGGAAGCGTATAGGAATTTGGTACTAAAAGAGGCCGGGGAATTCCAACAGTTGACATTTGAACAGATCCCCAAAGGGGATAATATCATGGCAGATCGTCTGGCTAACCAGGCCTCCGTAGCAGGGGAAAGTATGACTCGAATAGCACCAGTGGACTTCATCGTTCGATCAAGCTTGGAGCCCTCCGAAGACGTGATGGTCATTCCTTGGGAGCCAAGCTGAATGGACCCCATATCAGATTATTTGAGGACCGGTGCATTACCTTAGTCAAAACCAGATGCCCGAAAGATAAGAATGAAAGCCTCCAAATATGCTCTATACAACGACCAACTATACCACAAGTATTTCTCCGGACCATATTTGAGATATCTCACGCCCTCTGAAGCTTTTGCGGTCATGGAAGAAATTCATGCAAGATCATGTGGCAATCATTCCGAGGGGAGGTCTTTAGCCCATAAAGTTCTCACCCATGGATACTTCTGGCCTTATTTGTCAAGGGACACAGAGGTCTACACCCAACACTGCAAAAAGTGCCAATTTTATAGAGATGTCATTCATTCACCACCGAAATTACTGAACTCAATAATTATCCCTCACCCATTTGCCCGATGGGGTATGGATATTGTGGGTCCTCTCCCACAAGCTATACGATATACCACTCATGTTCTTCTGGCTACGGATTACTTCACCAAGTGGGTGGAAGCTGAGGCATACTATACTATTAAAAGTAGCCATGTTATAAAGTTCATATGGAGTCACATCATTTGTAGATTCGGTCTACCATGAACTATAATGATGGATAATGGCACCAATTTGGATAACAGGAAAGTTCAAGCGTTTTTGGCAAAGTATGGGATCAATTAGAACACTTCTTCCGTTGGTTATCCGCAGGGAAATGGACAGGCTGAAAGGACAAACAAAACAATTTTCGATACACTCAGGAAAAAGCTTGAAGAGGCAAAAGGGGTCTGGCTTGAGAAATTGCCCGAGGTCTTGTGGTCCTATCGAACTACTCCAAGACAGCCAACAGGAGAAACTCCTTTCGCCATGGCCTATGGGGCCGAAGCCGTTATCCCGACCTAATTAAGAGTGCCTACTTTAAGAAGTCAAGCTTGGGAGGAAGGTACAAACAATTAGCAACTAGCCCATGATTTGGACCTACTAGAAGAAAGAAGATAAGTTGTCGGGATAAGGCTAGCAACCTATCAGCAACAAGTCAGGGCACAGTTCAGTCAAAAAGTCAAGAGAAGAGAATTTTAGGTAGGGGATATGGAGCTCAGAAGAAAAATTGGGATTGTTGGCAAGTTATGGGAGACATGGGAATGACCTTATACAATAGTTGAGGTCATTGGACGCGGTGCTTATCGGGTGCGAAAGAACGAGACAGGCCGCATCAAGCCCAACTCTTAGAACGCTTATCGACTGAAGAGGTATTACCCTTAGGTGGTTTCTTTTTCTTGTTAAAATAACAAAATAAAACTATGTCTCGCATATGACACCTTTTTACTGGTTATAATAAAGCATCAGTGCCCGATGTTCGGCACCTCTGCCTCGTAATACTCAGTTTCTTTTGAATAAAGATACAGGGTGCGTTTGGAAAACCTGTTTTTTGTATTTGTTTTCTGTCTTCAAATATAAAAACTGTTTTTGTATTTGTCTTTATTTTTTCAGGAAAAAACTAAAAACAAAAAAGCGTTTGGATGAAGGTGTTTTCACCACTTTTATTTGGTGAAAATTGTATTTTATGAATTTGGTGTTTTCATTGTTTTTAGCACCTAAACAGTTAAAAAACTAAAAAAACAATTAAAAGTTGTATTTGGTGTTTTCATCACTTTTACACACTATTCACAGAAAACTGTTTTCTTGGGGAAAAAACAGTGAACAGTAAACGCGTTTGCCAAACGTGTTTTTTTTTTTAGTCTTGTGAACAGTAAAAAACCAAAAACAAAAAACAGGGTATCCAAACGGACCCACAGTCTATTTTTATACTCATACTCATACGAAGGCTTCATAATTGATGGAAAAATTCCTAAGTGTTGAGTTCAATCCTGATTTGAACTAACCAGAGGGCAAAAACAAGCCTCAGGGGCCATATGCCCGAAGGCTCCATGTTTAAAATGAAATATTCATAAATGTTGAGTTTAAACCTGATTTGAACTAACCAGAGGGCAAAAACAAACCTCAGGGGCCATATGCCCGAAGGCTCCATGTTTAAGTTGAAATATTCCTAAGTGTTGAGTTCAAACCTGATTTGAACTAACCAGAGGGCAAAAATAAGTCTAAAGGGGCCATATGCCCAAAGACTTCATGTTAAATTGAAAATTTTCGTAAGTGTTAAAGTTCAAACCTAATATGAACTAGCCAGATGACAAAAAACAAGTCTCAGGGGCCATATGCCCGAAGACTAAATATTGCAGGAAATTTTACTAAAACAACAAGAATAAAATAAACACTGATCTGGGAAAATTCTTTTTCAATAAAAAAGAGAGAAATTACAAAAACACCCTTCTGAAAAGGGTAAGTACAGATAACTTAAAATCCTATTATACTCAGGAGGATGATAGTCTTCTCCCTTCAGAATAGCAGCAAACCGCTTCTCATTTTCAGAAGTCGATGGGTCCTTGTAAGGAAGAGACACTCCCATGAAAGCATCAAACTCCTCAACAGTCTTAAACTCCTGATCTGCCAAGGGAATGTGCTCTATTTCGTGCCTTTCTAGCCATGCTCTGACTGTTCGGACATCACAGATGGTGGTGTACCGGTTGTGCATGTCCAGACCCCCCAAACAACACACCTCTACCTTAGACTGCTCAAGAGCCAGAAGATTATCTGACTCCGCCTTTTCAGCAGCTATCTTCTGGTAGGCTATCTTAACCTCTGCAAGCTCAGCGGCTAAAGCTATCTTTTTGGAAGCTAAAGCCCTATTCTCCACCTCTCCGGTCTCTAGAAGGATTTTATGTTCAGAGACGCTCTGGCGAAGACCATCCGCCTCTTTAACCAGAGTAACCCGATGCTTATTATTTTGCTTAAGTTGGGCCTGCATATTGGCCATTTCCCGGATATCAGACACCACAACATTATTGTAGGCCTGGATCCCATAAAGAAGCTACACAGAAAGAGGAAAAAAAGGCATGTTAGTACATAAGGAAGTGAAGATAATGAATCAAGTTACAAAATAAAAATGAGTTACCAACCTCCATGACCATTGTGGAGCTCTTCTTTAGAAGCTCAGTCCTGGAGATTTTTGACTGAGTAGCCCTATCGGCCGGAGTCCAAATCCCTTTCACCATAACTTGAAGAGCTTCTGGCTGGGTGATAGTGAGCTGATCGGCACAGACCGGAGTCCTATCGGGTAGAAGAAACTTTGGCTCCCAGGGAATAGAAAGATTGGGCGCATCCTGAGCCTGAGGAGTTTCGCTCATCAAGGCATCAGTAGCTTGGGTCCTGGGTCTTTTATTGGCCCCACCACCACCTATACCTGATCGGATCCTCGTGATTGGAGGATTTACAGGAGGAGGCTGAGGTGGATCTACTAAACTTTGTGCGGGTGGAGGTACTTGAGGCGTATGGGGTGTTGTTGAGAGCGGTACAACGTCAACCAGGTTGATCCCTTCAGGAACTTAAGTGCGTCTGGCAGAAAGGGGTTTGACGGGAAAATCCATCTTGTCAACAGCAGCACCCAAGTTAGAAACCATCTCTAGATTTTCCTGAGTCGGAAGGGTAGTGGCAGATCGGACATTGCTCCAGATCTTGGCCTTCAGAAAGGCTATCCGTTCTTTTATGAGGGACGGGGGAATTTCTCTATCCTAATAACCTAGAAACCTGTATGCGTATTCCCCCCGATGTAAATCACAATACTCACAAAGACAAGAAGCCTTATGGAGGGGGCGGTAGATAGGTAAACGAATGGCACCGAAGGTGTGTGGGATCGGAAATGTAAGAGAGAACGGGTAAAACCAATTACCGCTAATAATTATCATTCTCTCTTTCCACCCTTTATCAGACTTTTCTATACCAGAACATATACCCTTACTTTCTCTGGCATTTTGGAAAAAATAACAAAGAAGTAAGTCAGCTAAACCAAAGTTGAGGTCCGGATCCCTATTGTACAATAGGAGCATGGATAAAATCCTAAGGCTGTTCAGGTTGAGTTGAAGCGGGTACAGACCTAACATGAAAAATACATAATGGAAGAAAGGGTGAAGATGTAATTTTAAAACCTTAAGGTGAACAGCCGATAACATAATGCTACCTGGTTGAAGTCCCTCACACTTAGAGAAATCTAAATAGCCTGGATAAGGGGCCACATCAACATCCCTAGGAACGTGGGTCTTAGCCCGAAGATGTTTAACATCTACCTCAGGCCGGGTTTTCTTAAGAGGAGCAACTATGAATGGTTCAGCAGGCTTCGGGTCCACAGATTCATCATTATCATGAGAATCCCTTGAAGCAGGTGTTCCCGGATTCGTTGACGAACCCGGAAGGTCAGCATTTTGGGGAACTATTTTTTGGACAGGGGCCCCTTGACGGGTAGAAGGAGGGCTACCACTACTGGTAGGGTCAGTGTCAGTTGCAGAGGACATAACGACCTCCTCTACTAACCGGGTATCATCGTTGTCAGACATAATTCCAGAAAGGTAGAAGAAATAGATGGGGGGCAGAGATGAAAATTAAAAAGAGGGAAGTACTGTTCGACTTACTCAGATGATAATGAAGAGGCATGAAGAGCTTCGGGTAGAAGCAGACTTCTATTCTGATGAAGGTTCTTAAATGACCGAAAGAAAAGAGTAAAAGAATGAAGGAGAGACGAATTCCAGGAGCAAAAATTGAGAGAGAGATGCAGGAGGAAAAATTTTCAAATGAAGAGAATGAAGAAAATAAATGGTAAAGGATGGGTTTTATAGAAGGAAAGGAGTATGCCAAAGGACAGCACTAAGCCCAAAGGTCACACGTTGCACGATGAGCCGTCATCGTGCAAAGATTAAGGAAGTTATGGCTTCTTATTTTGAAATACAATTAAATGCATGCCAACTCATCACCATCATTTCCCATAAAAGCATCAATGTATATATGTGCATGTATAGATTCGGTCATAAGCTATGAATTGGCCCATAATCCCATAACCTCAGGGGCCTGTGTAATAGTCAAAAAGTACATGACCCAACAAGGATGGGCCACAGGACTGATGGGCCGAAGAAATAATGGGCTCATAGAATTCTCTAGAAGATGAGTGATCCATAAGTTAGGGAGTTGTCCTACTTATGGAAAAGAGAGTCCAAAAAAGAAAAGAGTTTATCAAATCCCATGATTTAAGGGATTGATAAACTTGGGTAAATGGGCTTTACCTACTTACCAAATTGTATATAAATACATGGCTAAAGATTGAATAAACGATCCAATTTTCAACCCAATTATTATTGTGTATTTTTCTGCATCCACACTTACATTTGTTTTTTAATTTCAGGTCATATGTTTTTAATCTTAGCAACTTGAGGAGGAATGAAAATGAGCAGTGACATGTGGTCAAATTTAAATTTTTTGTGAAGGACAATTAAATACATGCATATTTTGTGAAGGATAGTGAAATACATGCATATATTGTGAATGACAGTCATCTTTTGTGAAGCAATTTGAAGTTTTTGTAAAGGACAATGATATTTTGTGAAGTTATTAGAACATGTAATGTATGACACAATTGGGTAGATGAACATGTAATGTAATGTACTCTTGAACATGTGGGAGATATTTTTGTACCCTAATTTATTTGAACATGTTAAGCATGGGCATGTCAACTTGAACATCCCTTGCATGTAATGTAATGTTTTCTATCTATATGAAGGAGTTGGATGCATGTGTTTTTTGAATGTGAGTGCTTATTTCAAAGTAAGTGTTATATCTAGAACCTGAAGTTGGAAGCATGTGATATTGTAGTAACTTTATATTGCAGTTTGAAGGAGTCGGATGCATGTGTCTTTATGAGTGCTCTATATTGTAGTTTGAAGGCATTGATACTGCAGTTTGAAGGCATTGATACTACACTCAAAACTTTCATCCACAAAAACTGACCCTACTCAAATACTAGTTCCAAACTAATCAAACTCTACTAAAGAACATTGCATTTAACAAACAGAAATTACAAACTGATATACTAGTTCCAAACTGAAATAACTCAAATTAGCAAAAGAACATTGCATTTAACAAACATAAATTACAAACAAACAAACAAGCAAACTTGTTTCAACCTAAAATTATAACTACAAACAAACAACACAAAAACCCTAACAAAAATATAAAAAGGAAACACCAAATACTACTTCTAGCATTCTGATCTCTAAGGATTTGAACATCCCTTTCCAACTTTGCAACTTTCTGAACAAGTTCAATGTCTTCACTTCTCCCTCCACGATCTTGCAACTCATTCACTTCAGCTAATAGATTTGCAACAAAACTTCGATAATACTCAGAAAGTGGCTCATCCTCCCACCTGCAGAATTTGCACCTCTTGTTTGACCAAAAATTTGCACATCCATAGAATCTTCTTCCAGGATTCAGATCTGTAAATGAAGTGGTTACGGGAGTTGGAGTATTACATTTTCATTTTACTATTCCATTTGGGCGAGATTTTTTGAGCCTATTAATTCAACTAGAAGAAGAAGACATATTTCTTTGCTAAAGAGAACAAAAATTAGGGTTTTCAGAAAATTGGGTCTGCAAAACTGAAATGGAGCTGTAGAAGAGAGTGAAGGGCCAAATTTGAGTTGAAGAGAGAGAAAGGCCGAGAGAAAGAGAGAGATTTGATGATGAAGGAATGTTAAAAAGAGAGAGAGAAAAACGAACTGAAATGGGGTTGTAGAAGAAGATAGAATAGAAGCATTTCTTTCCTATATACATATATACCTATATTGTTGAGAGGGGTAGTATTGTAAGTAGCCAAGGGCATTTTCGGAATTTAGGTAAAAAATTAACGTGTGCCTGTCATGTGCTCAAATTTCGTCCAAAAAAGTTACCGGAACAGTGTTACAAGGGGTCACCTTACACATTTTTCCAAACTAGTGGGGGCTATCTGCACAAAATGAAGTAGAAGGGGGGTTTTCTGCACACCTTTCAAACTACAGGGGGGTTTAGCACCATTTTCCCATATATATATATATATATATAAACCTGCACTAAAATTGAGCTCCAGTTGCGCACGAGAGCAGACATGTATTTTTCGGAACCCAACTTTATACAAGATTGCCATCCCACCTGCTCATCAAGCATTACTAATATATTATATTTGGCAACGGTGGTTTGATCTTTCAACAACAAATGGGTGGATGAATTCTTCACATATGCACACTCCTGTATATATATATACATATTCATATATATATATATATGTATAGATCAGTTTTTCCTTTTATTTTTGGAATATTGAATACACTTGTAAATGCAGAAAAATTACACAATAATAATTGGGTAAAAAATTGGATCCTTTCTCATTCATTAAAGTCACGTATTTATACACATTTATGGAAGATGGGTCAAGTCCATGTACCCAAATTTATCAATCCCTTAAATCAGGGGATTTGATCAACTCTAACCTTTTTTGGACTCTTTATTCTATAATTGGACTACTCCTTGTCTTGTGGATCACTTAATTTCTAGAACTTTACATAGGCCCATTTGTTTTTAGCCCATCCGCATTCGGCCCATCAGTCATTGGTACATCAGTCATTCGGTACATCAGTCCTTGGGTCAGATATTTTTGACTATTACACAGGCCCCTGAGGTTATGGGCTTTTGTGATCTTTCTTTTCTCAAAGCCCATGACCGAAAAATTAAAACACCATTATACACATATACACATACATGCACTTTATGGGATATGAGGGTTAGGTGAGTTGCCAATCAATTATGACCATTTATTGACATTTCAAATGAGTGGCCATCACTCCCTTGATTCTAGCTCCATGATGGCTCATCGTGGGTTGCGCGACCTTCGGACTTCGTGCAACTCTTTGGCATCCTTCTCCACTTATATAAAAACCCACTCCATGCATTTCATTTCTACATTCATACTTTGCTAATTTCCTGCTCTTGCCTCTCTCTTCCTCAGCTTCTCTTTTCTGGAATTTTATTTCCTCATTATCACCGCAGTTTTTCCCGTCGGTCAGTTCAGACCTTTCGGTAGGATAAAACCTTGCTGCTACACGAAGCTTCCGTGACTCCTCGTTCACGAACTGAGTAAGTCGACCGGTCTTCTCTTCTCCTTTCTTTCTTTAATTTTCACCCCTACCCCCTTCTGTCTCTTCTACCTTTCTTGACATCATGTCTATAGTGATGACACCCGGTCGGTATAGGAAGTTGTTTTGTCCTCCACTTCGGGCACTGACCCCACTAGTAGTGACAATCCCTGGTCCACTCATAAAAGAGCCAAAAAGACAACTCCTCAAAGTACTGACCTTCCGGGTTCATCAACGAACGAACCTGTGAATCCCAAGCCCTCCGAACTATTTGTAGTGACCCCACTAAAAAGAGTCCGACCTGAAGTAGACGTTAAACACCTTCGGGCAGAGACCCACGTACCTGGGGACATTGATGTATCCCCTTACCCTGGCTCCCTAGACTTTACCCAAAGCCAGGGGCTAGCTCCCGGCAGTATCCTACTATCGGCATCTCATCTTAGGGTTCTAAGGTTCCCCCTTCACCCTTTCTTCCACTATGCGTTCTTTATGCTAGGCGTGTATCCCCTTCAGTTGAACCCGAACATCCTTAGGATCATGTCTATGCTTCTGTTGTACAACAGGGACTTAGATCTCAACTTAGGTTTGGCAGACCTACTCCTTTGTTACTTCTTCCAGAATGCCCGAGCGAGTAAGGGTAGATACAACATTTTCCCTTTCCAAGGCCGTAGCATATGTACCGATCCCGAAAAATCGGATAAGGGATGGAAAGAAAGAATGGTAATAGTGAGCGGCAACTGGTCTTACCCTTTCTCGCGTATATTCCCGATCCCAAGAGTCTTCAGTGCCATTCGTCTGCCCATCTACCGTCCTCTTCATAAAGTCTCCTGCCTTTGTGAACATTGCAGCCTTCATCGGGGAGACTATGCCTACAAATTCCTGGGTTATGAAGATAGGGACCTTCCCCTTACTTTCATGCATAGACCTCCTGAAAACCCATATCTGGGGTAAAGCCAGATCTGCAACTGACCTGCTAACTTTGGAAAACCTAGAGTCGATTTCTAATTTGGGCACTACTATTGACAGGATGGACTTGCCTAACAAACCCCTTTCCGCCAGAATTCCTCAGGTTTCCGAAGGGCTTACCCTTGTTGACGTTGTGCCATTATCAACAGCACCGCCTACGGCTTCGGTATCTCCCCCTGCTCAGAGCCCGGCAGCGCCACCAGCACAGAACCTAGTGGCTCCACCACCGCCTCCTGCAAATCCTCCGACTATCAGGACCTGATCCAGTACAACTGATGGAGTGGCTACTAAAAAGGCCAGGACTCAAGTTGATAATGCTTCCTCAAGCAAAACTCCTATTGTTCCTGAATCATCCCAAACTTTGATTCCCTGGGAGCCGAAATTCCTGCTGTCAGATGGGACTCCGGTCTGTACTGACCAAATCACCCTTAATTAGCCAGAAGCTCTTCGGGTTATGGATAAAGGGATCTGGACACCAGCTGATAGGGTCGCCCAGACCAAAATCACCAGAACTGATCTGGCAAAGAAGACTTCAATAATGGTCATGGAGGTAAAAATTTTGTTCACTCTTTTGTACCTATTTCTTACTTTCCCTTTCGTGTGATAATCATTTCTTTACTGTGTAGCTTCTCTATGGCGTCAAGGCCAACAACAGCCTCTTGGAGACTGATGTCAAATAAATGGCCAGTCTGAAGGCCCAGGTTAAACAAAATGATGCCCATCGGACTACTTTGGTAAAAGAGGCAGATGGTATTCGCCAAACCGTCTCAGAGCAAAAAATCCTTATGGAGACTGGCGAGGCAGAGAAATGGGCTCTGATGGCTGAAAAACTGGCCATGGCTGCTGAGCTGGATGAAGTGAGGGCAACTAATAAAAGGCTGGCAACCGAAAAGGCAGAATCAGATAAACTCCTGGCAGAATCTGAGAACTTGCTGGCTCTTGAACGGACCAAAGTAGAAGTGTGCCGACTAGGAGGTCTAGACACGTACAACAGATACTATGCCATATGTGATCTTCGATTATCCAGAGCTTGGCGTCAGAGGCATGAAATGGAGCATATATTTTTGGAATCTCGAGAATTCAAGACCGCGGAGGAATTTGACGCCCATATGGGAGTGTATATGCCCTACAAGACTCTTTCTGCTTCTGAAAATGAGAAGAAGTTTACAGCAATCCTGAAGGGGATAGAATATCATCCTCCCGAACAGTAGAATAGGCTTTAAGTTTATCCGCACTTGCCCCTTCTGAAAGGGTATTTTTTGTATTTCAACTCGTTTATTAATGAAAAGGATTTTCCCCATCTTTAGTGTTTTTTGTTTTTCATGTAATATTCAGTCTTCGAGCATGCTTCAACACCTATAAAAATTTTTAATAAGCATGAAGCCTCTGGGTATTGAGAGCCTCTAAGGCTTTTTCTTATCATCTGGCTAGTTTGAATAAGATCTGGACTCAAACGCTTAAGAGAACTTTAATTATGAGCCTTCGGGCATTTGGCCCCTGAGGTTAGAATTTATCCTCTAGTTAGTTCAAACGAGGTTTGACTCAAACACTTAGGAATATTTTAGTTAAATGGAGCCTTCGGGCATCCGGCCCCACAGACTGGATTTCATCATCTGGTTAGTTCAAATCAGGTTTGAACTCAAACACCTAGGAATTTTTTAATGAAAAATTAAGTCTTCGGGCATCTGGCCCCTGAGACTGGATTTTATCCTCTGGTTAGTTCACATCAGGTTTGAACTCAAACACTTAGTAATATTTTAATGAAAAATTGAGTCTTCGGGTATCTGGCCCCTGAGACTGGATTTTATCCTCTGGTTAGTTCAAATCATGTTTGAACTCAAACACTTAGGAATATTTTAATGAAAAATTGAGTCTTCGGGCATCTGGCCCCTAAGACTAGATTTTATCCTCTGGGTAGTTCAAATCAGGTTTGAACTCAAACACTTAGGAATATATTAATGAAAAATGACACACGTATAGAAGCAGAATGTATCTTTATTGAGATGAACTTAAAAATCACGAAGCAGAGGTGCCGAACATCGGGCACAGATGCTTTATAAAAAGGATGCCATAGAAAGACACAACTTTATATTTTAACAGGAAAAGTAACTATCTAAGGATAATACCTCTTTAACTGATAAGCATTCTGAGAGTTGGACTCGAGGCGGCCTGTCTCGTTCTTCCGAACCCGATAAGCGCCGCACCCGATAACCTCAACAATTGTATAAGGTCCTTCCCATGTCTCTCATAATTCTCCCACAATCCCAATCTTTCTTCTGAGTACCATATCGCCAACCTGGAATTCCCTTCTCTTAACCTTCTATTGAACCGAGCCCTGATTTGCTGCTAATAGGCAGCCAATCTGATCCCGACAGCTTCCCTTCTTTCTTCTAGGAGGTCCAGATCATAGGCTAGGTGCTGATTGTTCGGACCTTCTTCCCATGCCTGACTCCTTACAGTAGGTACTCTTAGCTCGGTTGGGATAACTGCTTCGGCCCCATAAGCCATAGCGAAAGGGGTCTCCCCAGTGGGTTGCCTTGGAGTAGTCCGATAGGACCACAACACCTCAAGCAATTTCTCTAACCATGCCCCTTTTGTTTCTTCAATTTTTTTCCTCAATGTGTCAAAAATGGTTCTGTTTGTCCTATTGGCCTGCCCATTTCCCTGTGGATAGCCGACGAAAGAAGTATTTTATTGATCCCATGCTTTGCCAGGAATGCTTGAATCTTCCTGTTATCAAGGTTACTGCCATTGTCCATCATTATGGTTCGGGGTAGACCGAATCTACAGATGATGTGGCTCCATATGAATTTTATAACATGGTTTCCTGTTATGGTGGGATATGCCTCAGCCTCCACCCATTTGGTAAAATAATCTGTAGCCAAGAGAACATGTGTGGTACATCGTATTGCTTGTGGGAGAGGACCCACAATATCCATTCCCCATCGGGCAAAGGGGTGAGGAACAATTGTTGGGTTCAAGAACTCTGGCGGTGGATGGATGGCATCTCCGTGAAATTGGCACTTTTTGCAGTGCCGGCTATAGATCTCAGCGTCCCTTGCCAGGTAGGGCTAGAAGTATCCCTGGGTGAGAACTTTATGAGCTAAGGATCTTCCTCCGGAATGATTTCCACAGGTTCCTGCATGGATCTCTTCCATGACCGCCGAAGCCTCAGAGGGCTTGAGACATCTCAAGTATGGCTCGGAGAAAGACTTGCGATATAATTGGCCGTTGTAGAGAGCATATCTAGCTGCCTTCATTCTTATCTTCGGGGCTTCCGATTTTGACTTGGGTAATGCACCAGTTCTCAAATAATCTGCTATAGGGTCCATCAAATTCGGTTCCCATGGGATGACCATTACTTCTTCGGGCGGCTCCAAGCTGGATCGGACGATGAAGTCTATTGGTACCGTACGAGTCATACCTTCTCCAGCCACGGAGGCCTGGTTATCCAGATGATCGGATATGGAATTATCTCCTCTGAGAATTTGTTTAAAGGTTACTTGCTGGAATCCTTCAGCCTCCTTCAGGACCAAATTTTTGTATGCTTCCATCTTTGGCTCTCGGGTTTCATACTCCCTATTTAACTGTCGCACAACTAGCTGGGAATCATTTCGTACCTCTACTTTTTGTACTTGAAGGCTTCGGGCCAATCGAATTCCTGCAAGAAGGGCCTCGTATTCGGCTTCATTGTTAGAGGCTGGAAACTCCAATCGAATGGATTGCTGGATTCTAGTGTCATCTAGTGTTACGAGTACTACTCCGATCCCTGCTCCGTTGATGTTGAATGATCCGTCCACGAACACGACCCATTGTCCAGGCTCACTTTCCTCTGTGGATTCTGCAGTTTCTGTTTCTAACAGGAAATCAGCTGCTGCCTGTCCTTTGATGGCCGTTCGGGGGACATAGGTGATGTCAAAAATCCCGAGTTTAATTGCCCATTTTGATACTCTCCTGGATAACTCAGGTTTCGCCATTATAGACCTGATCGGGGTGATTGTTGGCACTATAATCGGGTGTGCCTCAAAATAATGTCGAAGACGTCGCTTTGCATTGATCAATGATAGTACCAGTTTCTCCTATTTTGAATAACGGGTTTCTGCATCAGCAAGGGCCTTGCTGGTATAGAAGATTGGTGTCTGATACCCCTTGCCCTCCTTAACCAGAGCGGTGTTGGTTGACGATGTTGATATTGCCAGATACAGATGTAGTGGTTCATCTGCATCTAGGGTTGCCAGTATCGGAGAATTTGCCATGTAACTCTTGAGTTTTTTCAGGGCTTCTGCTTGCTCTGGGCCCCAGACTTCTCCTTTTGCCGCCTTTATTGCTTGAAAGAACGGCTTACACCGATCGGTTAATCGAGAGATGAAGCGACTGAGGATTGTTATCCTCCCGGTAAGCACCTGGATCTCCTTCAGGGTCCTTGGCTCTGCTGACTCTACGAGAGCTTTGACTTGTGTCGGGCTAGCTTGTATTCCCGTCCGATCAACTATGTGCCCCAAAAACTGGCCTGAGGATACTCCGAAAGAACATTTGGACGGGTTGAGCTTCATATTGTATTTCCTGAGGATGTCGAACACCTGCTGCAGATCGGTCAGGTGGTCTCTTTGCTCCTTGCTTTTGACCACCGTGTCATCGATGTAAGCTTCTATGGTGGATCCCATCATTCCCTGGAACACCCTTCTGACCAGCCTTTGATAGGTAGCACCTGCATTCTTTAGTCCGAAAGGCATAACTGTGTAACAAAATGTACCTGAATCAGTGATGAAGGCAGTCTTTTCTGGGTCCTCCGGGTTCATTCGGATGTGGTTATACCCAGAGTATGCATCCAGAAAACTCAGGCGTTCGAAACGTGCGGTGGCATCTACCATTTGATCGATCTTTGGTAAAGGGAAACAGTCTTTCGGACAGGCTTTATTCAGATCTGTGAAGTCTATACATACCCTCCACTTGCCATTTTTCTTCTGGACCACCACCACGTTTGCCAACCAGGAAGGATACTAGACCTCCATTATGAATCCTGCTTGAAGAAGTCGATCAACCTCTTCAGCTATGATCTGGTTTCGATGGGCCCCCATTCGCCTCTGCTTCTGTCTAACGGGCCTTGCGCTGGGATCCACATTGAGAGAATGCAGGGCTATTGACGGATCAATACCAATCATGTCCATATGGCTCCATGTAAATATGTCAGCATTGGATCGGAGAAGGGATTCCATTTCCTCTTTTTCTTGTGGACTGAGGCCTGAACCAACATAAGTAAACCTTTTAGGGCGATCGGGGCAAATTTGAACTTCTAGTAGAGGTTCAACTGCTACTGGTGACCCCGAACCGCCCTCCTGTAATTACTATTTATCCTCGGGTGTTGCCTCGGACCGTGACCCTCGTTCCGGTTCTGCCTTTCTTTTTAGACTTTTCAAGGTGACAACATAACACTCCTTTGCTACTGCCCGATCGCCCCTGATGTCAATCACGTCAACTCTGTTCGGGTCAATACATCGCATGACCTAATGCATGGTTAAAGGGACTCCGTGCATACGATGGATCCATCCCCTTCCCATGAGGAAATTATAGGAAGGTTTAACATCTACCACCACAAAAGTCTCTCGGAGCCTGCGCCTTGCTGCCGTTACTGGTAGTTGGATCTCTCCCACTGGTTCCACTCTTCTATCATCGAATCCTGCTATCAGGCTTCTGGACGACACAATCTCCTGAGGGTTGATTTCTAACTTCTCAAAGGCCCATTTGGTGATAATGTTGGCGTTACTCCCAGGGTCAACCATCACCCTTTTGATCAAGCAGTTTGATACCATGAGGGAAATCACCAAAGGATCATCGTGTGGCGTCTGGATGCTCCGCATATCCGCATAAGTGAAAATTATTCGGGCATCCTCTTTCGGGCCTCTGAACTCGCTGACCTCACCAACCCTTCGTAGTTTCTGAGCTTGTCACATTTGGGACCTCCGGGCCTCCTCTATCTCTAATTGACTTATTCATCCATGGACCATGTGGATGACCCGTACGGGCTGTCCCATAGCTCCCTTGGCAGGTACATGTGGCGCCTGTTCTGATAGGACTCCTTCCTTGGCAACATACTCGGTCAGCTCTCCTTTTGCTATCATGGCTTCAACCTGTCTCCTGAGACTTCTGCATTGGTTGGCGTGATGCCCGTACTCACCATGGAAGGCACAGTGCCTCGACATATCTCTCTGGTCCATCGGCTATCGAATGGTGGTGGTGATCGGTAGATTCCTTTTTCCTTTGTCTCCTGGTACAACTTGGTCAGGGTCACCTTTAAGGGGGTGACCTTGTCCTCAAACCTTAAACGTTTCTCTAGGACTGGGGAGGGCACAGGAGGAGCGCTCGGTCGCTTTCGATCTGATGCCCTATCCTTTACCCTGGAAGGTTCGGGTGCCCTTACCTTTATTATTGTAAAGGCGGTCCTTCTTTGCCGTATGGCCAACTTCTCTTCTATTCGGAGGTGCCCTTACGCCCTGGAATTGAACTCTACAATGTCTGCTGGTGGCCTTTTGACAAGGGACTAATGGAACTTGGTTCCAGGGATTAGGGCCATCCTGAAGGCATCGACAACCGAATGCTGATCGCAGTTGTCAATCGAAGACATCTCCACATTGAATCGTGAGACAAAGCTTTTCAGGGACTCGCCTTTCTCTTGGATGATGGTGAACAAACTAGAGATAGTTTTCTTCTATCTTTTATTGTCGAAGTACTGGGCAATGAATAACTCGCAGAGTCTGAGCCAGCTTCCAATCGATCGGGGCGGTTGTTTTCTGAACCATAGGAGGGCTGCTTCGGTCAAGCTGGTGGGGAAGACTTTGCAGAGTAGGGCATCGTTCTCGTTGTAAACATTCATCTTGGTATGAACATGGTAGATATGCTCTGTTGGATCTTTTGTACCATCGAACAGAGTGAAATTCGGTAATATGAACCTCTCCGGATAGGGCACACTGGTGATCGAGATGGTGAACGGTGTCGGGACGGCGTCGATGGATGCCTCGGATGCCAGATCGATAGGGGTCTGTACCTTCAGGCCCTTAAGCACTTTCCGCTGAAATCTGGACATGATTTCCTCCAATATTCTCATGGTCAGGACCTCCTTGGGGTTACGTACCCCAAGAACCTGTATAGATGACTCCGCGTGCTCTTCACGATCGTTGTGGGCTCTAGCTGGGAGGTGGTCCTTGTCTGTCTGGCGGCCTATAGATCGTTCACGCTGGTCGGACAACTCGTCATCATGGTCCTCCTTTGGGTTTTGTAGTTGAGCCAATTTTGCCGCCTATTTTGCTTTATGTCTCTTTAATTCGGTAGTCCTCTCCTCTAGGGCTCGTCTGATCGGGTCTTCTGGTTGCTGGCCTCCGTTTGGAGGTAATTCGGTATGTTGTGAACGTGTGACCGCCATTGATGCTATGAATCTTAGCTTTTTGTAGAGAGTGGGAAGTTTATTGAAAAAGATTTCAATAATTTGATTTTCCCACAGACGGTGCCAATTGTGTAAATGCAGAAAAATTACACAATAATAATTGGGTAAAAAATTGGATCCTTTCCCATTCATCAAAGTCACGTATTTATACACATTTATGGAAGATGGGTCAAGCCCATGTATCCAAATTTATCAATCCCTTAAATCAGGGGATTTGATAAACTCTAACCTTTTTTGGACTTTTTATTCTATAATTGGACTACTCCTTGTCTTATGGATCACTTAATTTCCAGAACTTTCCATAGGCCCATTTGTTTTTAGCCCATCCGCATTCGGCCCATCAGTCGTTGGTCCATCATTCGTCGGTCCATCAGTCCCGCGGCCCATCTTGGTTGGGTCAGATATTTTGACTATTACAACACCCATAATAATTATGCGCCTCATACCTAAAGACTGAATCAAGTTTTGTTTGCACCCATAATAAATATGCGCCTCATACCTAAAGATTGAATCAAGTTTTGTTTGATGACCTATTATATATATACACACATAGAGGCGAGAGGAGGGAGAGGCGAGAGAGTGAAAGGGGATATTTGGGACAGAGCGACGGAAAGACGGATGCGAGCGTATTATGATTTAGATACTTGGTTAACCCCGGTTGCAATCAAAGTATTATGGTAATTATACATATTAAATATTATTTTATCAATTAATATAAAGGTTAGTTTGGGAACAAAAGCAAATATAATTTTATATGTATATAAAGTAGTTTAAGGGCATTTTAGTTATTTAAAAAAATATGTGTGTTATGTTTGTAATTAATTAGATAAAAAAATATGTAATATGTAAATAAGTTCTCTCTCATTATATTTGTAAGGGTTAATTTCATTTATATTCTTTAAGATTTGTTTTTATTTCAATCAGATCCTCCAAATTTAAGAATTTTCATTTACACTTTTTATGATTTCAAATTCACATTATATAAACTCCCTCAGACATGACATCATCCTCAAATTTTATTTTAATACCTAAATTATCCTCAATATGTTATTCGGATTATGTTTGGAAACAAATTTATTCTCCTACCCAAAAAAAACTTTATTCACGTCTCCAAACAATAACAGGCATCTTTCGATAATAAAAATGCTGCCAATTTCTGCTTTTGCCCCTCCGTACAGGCTATTAGGTTAAAAAAATTATGCATATCACGGATCCACTTATCAGCCTCCAATGCATCCAGTGTCCTAGTAAATGATGTAGCACCAGGTTCCTAAGTTCTCGAACCATGCTAGACAATGACACAACTCTAACTGATTGAGCACATACTTTCGTTACATGTCATGGTGGTGGGTCATCCACCCTGAATCTTCCTTGCTGAGTGGTGCCTCTGCCCTAACATCCTCTCGTTGTGCTGGTGTACCTCCCTTAGTTCCCATATGGTGTAGGGTATACTCCAAGGTCCTATCATTATCAGCCAATGCTCTAATCATTTCCTTCATCTCAGCTAAACTACGACGACCTTTACCTATTCCTCTTACCAATGCCCTTCAACAATGCAAAATCTATTAGTCTCACAGAGTTACGACCTTAAATCAGGTTCTCACAGACAATTACGACTATTGATCACTATCGCGGTCTGCGGTCTCACACAGAGTTACGACCGTAAATCACGTTAACCCGATCTCACACACGATTACAATCAGATCTTCTCATCCTGATTACGATCGGATCATTTTATCTCAGACTTTTCGCGTTCAACTCCTCATTGACAATTAAAATTACCAACTCAACCTTCTATAAGAGATCAATTGCTATCTAAATCCTTGAAAGCCCCAAATCCTTGTCTGTGTCCGGTTCCTCAGTTGACGTCAGCCCTCCCCCTAACTAGTTTTATTTTTTGTTAGGAAGCGAGAGTCCCCACTGAGCGATTTTCTATTGATAATTGTGACTGATGATACACAATTTAGCTTCTAAAACTTTATTGGACTCTAACGGTAATGTTTGGTCCCTAAGCTACGGATACCGAGATGCCTTTGACTGACTTATTAATCACACTCCTTAAGAGTTCTGAACAAATATTGTAAATGCAGAAAAATTACACAATTATAATTGGGATAAAAAAAATGAATACTTTCTCATTCATTAAAATCATATATTTATACACAATTGTGGAAGATGGGTCAAGCCCATGTATCCAAGTTTATCAATCCCTTAAATCAGAGGATTTGATAAACTCTATCCTTTTTTGGACTCTTTATTCTATATTTGGATTATTCCTTGACTTGTGGAACACTTATCTTCTAGAAGTTTCCATAGGTCCATTAGTTCTTTAGCCCATTTGTTTTCAGCCCATCCGTTTTTGCCCCATCAGCCTTCGGCCCATCAGTCGTTTGGCCCATCAGTCATGTGGCCCATCTTGGTCGGGCCATGCATTATTTCAGCTATTACACAAGCCCCTAAGGTTATGGGCTTTTGTGATCTTTCCTTTCTCAAAGCCCATGACCGAAAATTTAAACATCATTATACACATATACACATATATGCACTTTATGGGAGATGAGGGTTTGGTGAGTTGCCAATCAATTATGAGCATTTATTGGTATTTAAAAATGAGTGGCCATTACTCCCTTGATTGTAGCTCTATGACGGCTCATTGTGGGTTGCGCGACCTTCGGACTTCGTGCAACCCTTTGGCCTCCTCCTCCACTTCTATAAAAACCCACTTCATGCATTTCATTTCCACATCCTTACTTTGCAAACTTCCTGCTCTCTCCTCTCTCTTCCTCAGCTTCTCATTTCTGGAATTTTATTTCCTCATTATCACCGCAGTTTTTCCCGTCTTTCAGTTCGGTCCTTTCGGTTGAACAGAACCCTGCTGTTACACGAAGCTTCCGTGACTCTTCGTTCACCAACTGAGTAAGTCGACCGGTCTTCTCTTCTCATTTCTTTCTTTAATTTTCACCTCTACCCTCTTCTGTCTCTTCTACCTTTCTTGATACCATGTCTGACAGTGACGACACCCGGTCAGTGGAGGAAGTAGTTTTCTCCTCCACTTCGGGCACTAATCCCACTAGTAGGGACAGTCCCCAGTCCACTCGTAAAAGAGCCAAAAAAACAATTCCTCAAAGCACTGACCTTCCGGGTTCATCTACGACCAAACATGTGAATCCTAAGCCCTCCGAACCGTTTGTAGTTGCCCCACTAAAAAGAGTCCGACCTGAAGTAGATGTTAAACACCTTCGGGCAGAGACCCAAGTACCTGGGGACGTTGATGTATATTCTTACCCCGGCTACCTATACTTTACCCAGAGCCAGGGATTGACTCCCGGTAGCATCATGTTATCGGCATCTCATCTTAGGGTTCTAAGGTTCCCCCTTCACCCTTTCTTTCACTTTGTGTTCTTTATGCTAGGCGTGCATCCCCTTCAGCTGAACCCGAACAGCCTTAGGATCATATCTATGCTTAGGTTTGGCAGATCTGCTCCTTTGTTACTTTTTCCAGAACGCCAGAGCGAGTAAGGGTAGATATAATCTTTTCCCTTTCCAAGGCCATGGTATATGTACCGATACCGAAAAATCGGATAAGGGATGGAAGGAAAGAATGGTAGTAGTGAGCGGCAACTGGTCTTACCCTTTCTTGCGTATATTCCCAATCCCTAGAGTCTTCGGCGCCATTCGTATGCCCATTTACCGTCCCCTTCAAAAAGTCTCCTGCCTTTGTGAACATTGCAATCTCCATCGGGGAGACTATGCCTACAAATTCCTGGGTTACGAAGATAGGGACCTTGCCCTTACTTTCATAAAATAACGCATAGGCCTCCTGAAAACCCATATCTGGGGAAAAGCCCGATCTGCTAGTGACCTGCTGACTTTGGAAAACCTTGAGTTAATTTCTAATTTGGGCACTGCTGTTGACAGGATGGACTTGCCTGATAAACCCCTTTCTGCCAGAATTCCTCAGGTTCCCGAAGGGGTTACCCTTGTTGACGTTGTGCCATTATCAACAGCACCGCCTGCGGCTTCAGTACCTCTTCCTGCTTAGAGCCCGACAGCACCACCAGCACAGAACCCAGTAGCTCCACCCCCGCCTCTTCTAAACCCTTCGGTTATCAGGACCCGATCTAGTACAGCAGGTGGAGTGGCCAATAAAAGGGCCAGAACTCAATTTGACAATGCTTCTACAAGCACAACTCCTATTGCTCCTGAATCATACCGAACTCTGATTCCCTGGGAGCCGAAGTTCCTTCCGCCAGACTGGACTCCGGTCTGCGCAGATCAAATCACCCTTAATGAGCCAGAAGCTCTTCGGGCTATGGCCAAAGGGATCTGGACCCCGGATGACAGGGCTGGCCAATCGAAGATATCCAGGACGGACTTGGCCAAGAAGACTTCAATAATGGTCATGGAGGTAAAAATTGTTTATCCTTTTGTATTTGGTTTATTTGTAGTTTTGCTATTTTGTGTACTGATCACTTCTTTATTTACAGCTTCTTTATGGCGTTCAGGCATATAACAACATCCTGGAGACTGATGTCAAGGAAATGGCTGGTATGAAGGCCCAGATCAAGCAGAATGATACCCACCGGGTTTCTCTAGTCAAGAAGGCAGATGGCCTTCGCCAGACCGTTTCAGAACAGAAAATTCTTCTGGAAACCGGTGAGGCAGAGAAGCGGGCCCTGACTACTGAAAAGCTGGCCTTGGCTGCTGAGCTAGAAGAAGTGAGAGCAAATAATAAAAAGTTGGCAGCTGAAAAGGCAGTGTTAGAGAAAATCCTGGCCGAATCAGCAAAGATGTTGGATCTTGAACGGGCCAAAGTGGAAGTCTGCCGCTTAGGGGGTCTTGATATGTATAATCGATACTGCATCATCTATGATCTCCGATCGGCCAGAGCTTGGCGAAGGCGGCACGAAATGGAACATATTCCTTTGGAGGCTCGGGAGTTCAAGACCGCAAATGAATTTGATGCCCATATGGGAGTGGTGATGCCATACGAAAACCCCCTTGCCTCTGAGAACGAGAAACGCTTTGCCATTATCCTGAAGGGGGAAGAATATCACCCTCCTGATCAGTAGTTTAGGCAGTTTAATTTTATCTGTGCTTAATCCCCCCAGAGGGGTAATTTTGTAACTTCTTTTTTATCAATGAACAAAAAACAATTCCTCACTTTGGTATTTATTCTTTTCTTGTTATGGCTGTAGTGTTTGTACCTTTAACCATTTATGAAACAATTGAGCCTTCGGGCATCTGGGCCCTGAAGCTTTGTCATTATCCTCTGATCAGTTCAAATCAGGTTTGAACTCAAACACTTAGGAAAATTTTAATAAACATGAAACCTTCGGGCATTTCGCCCCTGAGGCTAGATTTCATCCTCTGGTTAGTCCAAATCAGGTTTGAACTCAACCACTTAGGAAAATTTTAATAAACATGAAGCCTTCGGGCATTTGGCCCCTGAGGCTAGATTTCATCCTCTGGTTAGTCAAAATCAGGTTTGAACTCAACATTTTAGGAAAATTTTAATAAACTTGAAGCCTTCGGGCATTAGGCCCCTGAGGCTAGATTTCATCCTCTGGTTAGTCCAAATCAGGTTTGAATTCAACCTCTTAGGAAAATTTTAAATCAAGCATGGAACACTTGTATAAAAGTAGAATCTTTATTGAAGTAAACTTGAAAATCATGAAGCAGAGGTGCCAGACATCGAGCACAGATGCTTTATAAAAAGGGTGTCATATTCAGACACAGTTTTATTTCCTACCAAGAAAAGTAACTATCTAAGGCTAATACCTCTTTAACCAATAAGCATTCTGAGAGTTGGACTCGAGGCGACCCGTCTCATTCTTCCGAACCCGATAAGTGCCGCACTCGATAACCTCAACAATTATATAAAGTCCTTCCCATGTCTCCCGTAATTTGCCCACAATCCCAATCTTTCTTCTGAGTACCATATCGCCAACCTGGAATTCCCTTCTTTTAACCCTCTAATTGAATCGAGCCCTGATTTGCTGCTGATAGGCATCCAGTCTGATCCCGACAGTTTCCCTTCTTTCTTCTAGGAGGTCCAGATCATAGGCTAGGTGATGATTGTTCGGACCTTCTTCCCATGCCTGACTCCTTAAAGTATGTACTCTTAGCTCGGTTGGGATAACTGTTTCGGCCCCATAAGCCATAGCGAAAGGGGTCTCCCCAGTGGGTTGCCTTGGAGTAGTCCGATAGGACCACAACACCTCAGGCAATTTCTCTAACCATGCCCCTAGGGCGTCTTCAAGTTTTTTCATCAGTGTATCAACAATGGTTATGTTTGTCCTCTCGGCCAGCCCATTTCCCTGTGGATAGCCGATGGAAGAAGTGTTTTGATTGATACCATGCTTTGCCAGGAATGTTTGAACCTTCCTGTTATCAAGGTTGGTGTCATTGTCCATCATTATGGTTCGGGGTAGACCGAATCTACAGATGATGTGGCTCCAGATGAACTTTATAACATGGTTGCCTGTTATGGTAGGATATGCCTTGGCCTCCACCCATTTAGTAAAATAGTCTGTAGCCAAGAGAACATGTGTGGTACATCGTATTGCTTATAGGAGAGGACCTACAATATCCATACCCCATCGGGCAAAGGGGTGAGGAACAATCGTTGGGTTCAGGAACTCCGGCGGTGGATGGATGGCATCTCTGTGAAACTCGCATTTTTTGCAATGTCGGGTATAGATCTCAGTGTCCCTTCCCAGGTAGGGCCAGAAGTATCCCTGGGTGAGAACTTAATGAGCTAAGGATCTTCCTCCGGAATAATTTCCACAGGCTCCTGCATGAATCTCTTCCATGACTGTCGTAGCTTCGGAGGGCGTGAGACATCTCAAATATGGCCCGGAGAAAGACTTGCGATATAATTGGCCGTTGTAGAGAGTTGTTAGTCACTAATTAACCCTAAAGGGGGGGTGAATAGGGTGTTCAAAAATAATTCTAATTCTTTTCGAAAATGGATTACACTCTAATCAAAAATCAATTTCTCAATAAGCAAGTGGATGATTCAATTTAAACTTCTCTAATCACTAATTTCAAGATAAGATAGCATACAAGATATTCAACCAATTGTAGCACGCAAATTAATCAAGTAAAGAGAAAGAGATAGAGAGATTGACACCGTGATTTATTTGAGTTTCGGTAACTCCTACTCCTCGGCTGAAGAACCCCTTCTTGAGACTTTTCCCGATCCTTTCACTATTGCCCTTCCTTCACAGGTGGAATGGCAAACCTTTACAACACAAGCCTCTCAAGCTTGTCTCTCAATCAAGATAACAACCCTCTCTTGAACAATTGGTGGACTTCACTTGTCCGAGATTACAAATTCGTATGTAATCAATAAAATCACTCAAAATAAAAAACACTCAAAACCCAAAGGTTTTTATGGAAGATAAATCAATATAAGCTCAAGTGTTTTTGGTGATTTTTGAATAGCTCTAGAAATATATTATCAAAGGATATAATCAATTAATGATGTTTGGGGAATAAGAAAAGATACTAGAGGTTTTGATTTTCAAAGAAACTTGAAGAAAATCAACTTTTCAAAGCTTGGTTTCAATGGCTTTTGTAGAGAAACTTTCTGCAGAATTTTTGATAGCTTTCCTTTCTCTTTGTATTTCAATCTCTTGGTCTTCAATATACACATCTCATTCTATATATAGCATTGCATTAGGTTTAAGAGAATGAGTGATGAATTATTTGAGTCAAGAGCCGTTTGAAATCCATTAAACACAATCCACAAAACATGGAAAAAAATTTCTGATAAAACTGCAGGTTTTAAGGAATTTATAGTCGACTACTTCCTTGTTGTAGTCGACTACAATGCTTCATCTAGTCGACTAGTTCATGTAGTCTAGTCGACTCAAAGGTCCGTTTAGTCGACTACTTTGATGTGGATGAAAAACGTGTAGCTACTGATTGTTTTAGTCGACTACTAGAAAATACACATGGTTAATCTAGTCGACTATAGCTTCAAAAACATTTAATAAAAATATTTTTCTTTCCGTTTAAGTTTGGTAAAGCGTTTTTCATTCCATTTGAGTTCGGTTCATTTTATACTTGAGCTTATATGATAAAATCAACACATAAAATTACCTTGTTACAATGATCGCTCCCCGACCTATCTACCCCAAGTCTTGACTCTTCAACTTTCTCCTTTGCCGTTGAATTAATTGATTTTCCATTTGCGCTTCAATTTCTTTCACAGTTTTTCACTTTAAATCAAGCTTTCTTTTCGAGCTTGCATTCTGATTCGTTTCCTTTCCGAGTTTGTTTTCCGAGTCGTTCACCTATCTTTTGCTGAAAACATAAAATCGATAATTCATTAGTATCAAACACTCTTTAATGGTTTGTTATCATCAATTTTGGAATTTTTTTCCGAAAGTAAATTTCAAAGCCAACAATCTCCCCCTTGATGATGACAAAATATTTTGTGTTTGCTTGGTAATTGGCGAAACATCAAGTGATGCTCCCCCTCAACATGTGCATAATATTTTCTTCAAATGCTCCCCCTTAGTAAATGAAATTTGCAGTTTAATGGGCATTTTGATACAATATATAAGTAGGTGCACATTTGAGATAACAAAAAGAAACAGCATTTCATAGATGGTTCGATTTAATACAAGCCGTTTAAGCTAATGAAAACAAGGAAATAACAGCCAAGTCGCAAATAACCATAACAAGCCATACAAAAATATAAATTGCTATTGTCGGATAATGAAATACACGACAATACGATAGCATAATTTCTCCCCCTTTTTGCCAGCATCGAGGGGTGCGTGAGTGAGGGTGCATGAGTCCAAGAGTAAGATCATCAAGTGACCCGGCAAGACCATTTATACGGCTAGACATTTCCTCATCAAAAAGAATAAGGCGCTCATTGATCATTCGAATTGCTTCCGTATTTTTGTTCAGGGTTGCATCAAGGCGCTGAAGAGTTTACGCATTATTCTGAACAACCCCAAGAATTTGGTTGAGAAGAGCAATTTGAGAAGCCAACGCACTGTCCAACTGAGGAGCCGAGGAAGAAGCTTCCTGGCGCGGTGCAGAACCGCTAGGAGCTGGGTGCGAACGAGGAGCAGGTGCACTTTCAGAAATGAAATTCCTTCCGCATCAGAAGAAATATGCATATGCTTGACATGAGTGGCGTCAAGAAAAATAGGGTGATACTCGGACACTTCATTCGAAAATGAAAAACCTTTCTGCTGCAGTAGATATGTAATGTGCGCAGGAAAGAAAAGCGGGCCGGATGGCTTAAGCTGATAGGTAAGGATGACAGAACGAAAAATATAAGCTAAATCAACTCGGGTTCCTGTCATAACGCAGTAAACTAAAAATGGCTCCATACGAGATACACTACTGCGACTACCAGTTTTAGGCAAAATAGAGTAATTAATGACATTATGAATTAATCTAGCCTCGGGTAGTAGCATAGAAGAGAGAATACCGGCGTTCTGCAAAATTTCCTTGTCGACGCAAATAGTTCGAACTGCTTCAATACAGTTGAACCCATCAGCCTTATACCAATCCTTAGAGAAATGGCAGATACCGTTAGTCGGAAGTGAGAAAATGCGTTGGATATCGCCGTCATCAACAGATACATCATTACCACACAAATTGAAATGAAGATGAGGGAGGAATTTCTCCTTGTGATTTTCAAGAGAAGCGTAGAAAGCTTTGACAATTCACGGAAGTACCGGAATGTCAAGAGAAATTAAAAAATCCCAACCAATTGCTCGGAACAACTCGAATGTTCGAGCCCTAATTTCAGTGCACAAAGCTTGTGTGACAATTCGGCAAGGTGTAGGAGCACGATGATCAAAAATCGTAATGAATTGATTTCTATCATCATCATCAAGAAGAAGCACTTCAAGAAGCAAAGGTTCATTCGAATCCTCTACCTCTACAGCCGTAGGAATGTGTGAATGGGTGGAGCTTTGGCCTCCATCAATGCGTGAACGTTTCCGTAAAAGACCGCGAGTCTTTGGTGGCATTGTAGAAGATGATGCACAAATATAGAAAAGATGGTGTATATATAGATATATGATGGTGTATATATGAATGTGAGAAAGATAAGGAAAATGAAGAAATTAATTGAAGGAAGTGAAGGATGATAGAAATGCAAAATAAATGAGAGATAGGTGATGATTTGAAGGTAGAAATGGTAGTAGGAGAGGTATTGAGAGGAGAGGGTTTGAAGGTGGGTGAAGGGTAAAGGAGGCGGATGAAGAAGATGGAGGGGGTTTAGGTTTTATAGTGGGTTGAGTTGACTAGGTCTAGGTGAATCGGCTAGAATGAGGGTTTGAGTCGACTAGGCTGAGTATGAGTCGACTAAAAGGGGCAATGTAGTTGACTAAAGAATGGTTCTAGTTGACTAGAACACAAATGAGTCGACTAAAGGGGCAAAGTAGTCGACTAGAAGGAGATGGGAAGTCAAGAGTGAAGCTACTGATCAAAGTAGTCGGCTAGAATGAAATACACTACATGCAATGTAGTCGACTAAAGTATAAAAAAATGTGAAACAAATGTGAAAAAACAAATGTGAAAAAAATACATTAAAATAGCAAAAATATGAAAACAAAAAAAATATGAAAGAATTTAATATAAAACATCAAAATCCATGGCCATTCCGATTTCTCGACAAATTTTAGAAAATGATTCGTCCGCAAGTGGTTTTGTAAAAATATTCGCCAATTGATTTTTAGTGTCGATAAAAACTAATTCAACGTCACCCTTAGCAACATGATCATGTAAAAAATGATGCCTAATCTCTATATGTTTGGTGTGTGAGTGATGAATAGGATTCTTTGAAATACAAATCGCACTCGTATTATCGCATTTGATAGGCACGTGAGAGAAAGTAAGACCGAAATCAAGTAGTTGTTGCTTAATATAAAGAGTTTGAGCGCAACTACTACTGGCAGCCACATATTCGGCTTCGGCCGTAGATAATGCAACGGAATTTTGCTTTTTACTTGACCAAGATACTAGTGAGTGTCCTAGAAAATGACAAGTGTCGTTTGTGCTTTTTCGATCAATTCTACATCTCGCAAAATCGGCTTCCGAATAACTAATAAGATCAATTGAAGTTCCACGTGGATACCAAAGCCCTAAGTTAATTGTACCACTTAGGTAGCGAAAAATACGTTTTACCGCAAGCAAATGAGATTCCTTAGGACATGATTGAAACCGGGCACATAAGCATACACTAAACATTATATCCGGTCTACTAGCGGTTAAATAAAGCAAACTATCGATCATTCCTCTATAATTTGTAATATCAACACATTTACCATTTTCATCTTTATCAATTTTAATAGAGGAACTCATAGGAGTTATGGCACGTTTGGTAGCCTCCATACCAAATCGCTTTAGCAAATCTTTAGTGTACTTGGATTGGCTAATGAATAAGTCATCCGAGCTTTGCTTGATTTGCAACCCTAAGAAGAAATTCAACTCACCCATCATGCTCATTTCAAATTCATTTTGCATACTTGTAGCAAATTCCCTACATAAAGAATTATTTGTTGAGCCGAATATGATGTCGTCAACATAAATTTGGATAATCAACAAATTATTCTTAATGGTTTTTGTAAAAAGTGTGTTGTCAACTCTTCCTCTTGTAAAACCATTTTTAGTCAAAAATCCACTAAGTCTCTCATACCAAGCTCGAGGAGCTTGCTTTAAACCATATCAAGCTTTAGCTAATTTGAAAACATGATTTGGAAAAAGATAATTTTCAAAACCGGGTGGTTGCTACACAAAGACTTCTTCTTCTATGACACCATTTAAGAAAGCACTTTTCACATCCATTTGATAAAGAGTAAAATTTCTCTATGATGCAAATGCAAGAAGCATTCTAATTGCTTCTAACCTAGCTACCGGTGCAAAGGTCTCATCGTAGTCGATGCCTTCCTCTTGATTATATCCTTGAGCTACCAATCTTGCTTTATTTCGAATAATTACTCCATTCTCATCCTTTTTGTTTCGAAGAACCCATTTTGTGACAATTATAGTTTGATTTTCGGGTCTAGGAACTAAACGCCAAACTTGATTGCGTTCAAATTGATTTAGTTCCTCTTGCATTGCTACGATCCAAGAATCATCACATTGAGCTTCGTAGAAGTTCTTGGGTTCGATTTGGGATACAAAAGCCACGTGGTTGCAAAAATATTTAAGTTGAGATCTAGTACTAACCCCTTTTGATGGATTACCTATGACTTGATCAAGAGGATGATTGTGAACCATCCTCCATGCTTTAGGCATTGAGTTAGTCAAGTCATCATTGGATTGATGCTCAACTTCCCTCATTTCCTTTTGGCTACTTGATGAATTGGAGATATTGAGAGTATTTAAATTATCCTCAATCCTAACAACTTCATCGTCTTCTAGGTCAATTCTAGGTGATGGTGATGAGGGAGATTCATCAAAGACAACATGAATAGACTCAACCATAGTTAAAGTTCATTTATTAAAAACATGAAAGGCTTTACTCCTTGTAGAATATCCTAGAAAAATTGCTTCATCCGATTTGGAGTCGAATTTTCCAAGGTTATCTTTATCATCTAACACAAAACATTTGCACCCGAAAACTTTGAAATACCCAATATTGGGCTTTCGACCATTCCATAACTCATAAGGTGTTTTCCCCAACTTCATTCGGATAATAACACGATTAATTATATGGCAACCGGTGTTTACCGCTTCCGCACAAAGGCTTCAGGGAAGGTTGTGCTCATTTAACATGGTTCTAGCCATCTCTTGTAGAGGTCGATTCTTTCTTTCAACTACACCATTTTGTTGAAGGGTTCTAGGGGCCGAGAGATCATGAGAAACACCGAGGTCATCACATAATTTTTCTAAGTCTTTATTTTCAAACTCCCTACCTCTATCACTTCTAATTTTCTTGATTTTCAAATCTTTTTCATTTTGAATAACTCTATAAAATCTTTCAAGAATGGAGTGAGTTTCATTTTTATGAGCAAGAAAGTGAACCCAAGTATATCTAGAGTAGTCATCAACTATAACAAGTACATAGAGTTTCCCGGCTAAGCTAGTCGTTCTCTCCGGAACAAAAAGATCCATGTGAAGTAACTCTAAAGGTCTAGAAGTGGTAATGTCTTTCTCTCTCTTGAAAGAGGACTTTACTTGCTTTCCTACTTGACATGCGCTACATATTTTATCTTTCGAAAATTTAGTCTTTGGGAGGCCCTTGACTAAATCATTTTTGGATAAACGATGAATGAGATCCATACTAGCATGTCCTAGACGTCTATGCCATAACCAACTATTTTCGCTAGATGTGACAAAACATTTAACATCTTGTTCATGCAATTCACATAGCAACAAAGTATACAAATTTCCATTTCGTTTGGCATTGAACATTTGTTTCTCATCTTTCTCGATTATGCATGCATTTGTCCTAAAGATAAAATCATAGCCCTTGTCACATAGTTGACTAATACTAAACAAATTATGCTTCAAACCATCAACTAAAAGCACATCATCAATAGAGAGAGAAGAGAAAATACCGATTGAGCCAATTCTTATAATTTTGCCTTTAGAGTTGTCTCCAAAAGTTACGTTTCCTCCTTCATATGGTTTTAGTAAGATAAACTTTGATTTATCTCCCGTCATATGCCTTGAGCATCCGCTATCAAGAAACCATTTTTCTTTTGATACGGACTTCAAGCATACCTCTTCTTAATTTGCCATAAGACAAATGTTTGTCGTTTACTCACCATTTTTATCCTCATCCGAGTCGTATGAGTTATAGTCATCCCATGTGACATTCATTGTCGTATTGCTTGGTCTTTTCTCATTTTCCTTTTTGAGCTTGAAGCAATCATTTTTGTAGTGTCCCGACTTTCCACAGTTAAAACACGTTGGGGGTTCTCTTTTGCTAGGCTCGCCTTTTGGTTCTATTCTCTTCATGAATCTTCCACCATTGGCTTTCTTACTCTGAAGGTATCTCTTGAATTTTTGGGTGAACAAGGCAATGTCTTCATCCTCTTCTTCTTCACTCGGCTCATTGATTTCATTTTTGGTGGAGGCTTACAAAGCTATCCCCTTTCTTGGCTTGATGTCATCCTCACGAGATTTTAATATGATTTCCCAAGTGAGTAGAGAGCCGAAAATCTCATCAAGACTCATGGTGTTGAGGTCATGAGCTTCTTTGATTGCCGTTACTTTTGCATCCCATTTGGCCGGAAGACTTCTAAGCACCTTTCGTGACGCATCGAATCTAGGAACAATTCTACCAAGATGCTTTAGTCCATTCAAAATATTTGTAAAAGGAGACATCATAGAATTCATATTTTCATCATCTTTCATAACAAATAATTCATATTCATGTATGAGTATGTCAATTTTTGATTCCCGAACTTGAGATGTACCTTCATAAGTTACTTCAAGTTTATCCCACATTTCTTTTACCGTAGAACATGTAGATACACGATTAAATTCATTTGGGCTCAATGCACATTTCAAATTTACTTTGGCTTTAGCATTGTAGGACATAAACTTTCGGTCATCATTATCCCATTCATTTGGTAATTTGGGGACGGTTTTTCCATCAACGATTTTGGTCAATACAAATGATCCTTCAAGAACAACTTCCCATATTTGGTAGTCAATAGCTTGAAGAAAATCTATCATCCTAGTTTTCCAATAACTATAGTTTGATCCATCAAACCATGGGGGCCTATTATTCGATTGTCCTTCAACATGAGTGACTAAATTAGATGACATGATCGTTCTCTAAGACGGTTAAGTCTACAATTAATAGAGATTAGGCACTGATACCAATTGTTAGTCACTAATTAACCCTAGAGGGGGGGTGAATAGTGTGTTCAAAAATAATTCTAATTCTTTTCGAAAATGGATTACACTCTAATCAAAAATCAATTTCTCAATAAGCAAGTGGATGATTCAATTTAAACTTCTTTAATCATTAATTTCAAGATAAGATAGCATACAAGATATTCAACCAATTGTAGCATGAAAATTAATCAAGTAAAGAGAAAGAGATAGAGAGATTGACACCGTGATTTTTTCGAGGTTCGGTAACTCCTACTCCTCGGCTCAAGAACCCCTTCTTGAGACTTTTCCCGATCCTTTCACTATGGCCCTTCCTTCACAGGTGGAATGGCAAACCTTTACAACACAAGCCTCTCGAGTTTGTCTCTCAATTAAGAGAACAATCCTCTCTTGAACAATTGGTGGACTTCACTTGTTTGAGATTACAAATTCATATGTAATCAATAAAATCACTCAAAATCAAAAACACTCAAAACCCAAAGGTTTTTATGGAAGATAAATTAATATAAGCTCAAGTGTTTTTGGTGACTTTTGAATAGCTCTAGAAATATATTCTCAAAGGATATAACCAATGAATGATGTTTGGAGAATAAGAAAAGATACTAGAGGTTTTGTTTTTCAAAGAAACTTGAAGAAAATCAACTTTTCAATGCTTGGTTTCAATGGCTTTTGTAGAGAAACTTTCTGCAGAATTTTTGATAGCTTTCCTTTCTCTTTGTATTTCAATCTCTTGGTCTTCAATATACACATCTCATTCTATATATAGCATTGCATTAGGTTTAAGAGAATGAGTGATGAATTATTTGAGTCAAGAGCGGTTTGAAATCCATTAAACACAATCCACAAAACATGGAAAATGTTTTCTGATAAAACTGCAGGTTTTAAGGAATTTCTAGTCGACTACTTCCTTGTTGTTGTCGACTACAATGCTTCATCTAGTCGACTACTTCATGTAGTCTAGTCGACTCAAAGATATTTTTAGTCGACTACTTTGATGTGGATGAAAAACGTGTAGCTACTGATTGTTTTAGTCGACTACTAGAAAATACACATGGTTAATCTAGTCGACTATAGCTTCAAAAACATTTAATAAAAATATTTTTCTTTCCGTTTAAGTTTGGTAAATAGTTTTTCATTCCATTTGAGTTCGGTTCATTTTATACTTGAGCTTATATGATAAAATCGACACATAAAATTACCTTGTTACAATGATCGCTCCCCGACCTATCTACCCCAAGTCTTAAGTCTTCAACTTTCGCCTTTGCCGTTGAATTAATTGATTTTCCATTTGTGCTTCAATTTCTTTCACAGCTTTTCGCTTTAAATCAAGCTTTCTTTGCGAGCTTGCATTCTGAGTCGTTTCCTTTTCGAGTTTGTTTTCCGAGTCGTTCACCTGTCTTTTGCTGAAAACATAAACTCGATAATTCATTAGTATCAAACACTCTTTAATGGTTTGTTATCATCAATTTTGGAATTGTTTGCCGAAAGTAAATTTCAAAGCCAACAAGAGCATATCTGGTTGCCTTCATTCTTATCTTCCGGGCTTCCGATTTTGACTCAGGTAATGCGCCAGTTCTCAAATAATCTGCTATAGGGTCCATCCAACTCGGCTCCCATGGAATGACCATTACCTCCTCTGTGGGCTCCAAGCTGGACTGGGCGATGAAGTCTATCGGTACAGTGCGAGTCATGCTTTCTCCTGCCGCGGAGGCCTGGTTAGCCAGATGGTCTGCTACAAAATTATCCCCTCTGGGAATCTGTTCAAAGGTTATTTGCTCGAACCCCTCAACTTCTTTTAAAACCAAATTCTTGTACGCCTCCATTTTTGGCTCTCGGGTTTCATACTCTCCATTTAACTGGCATACGACCATCTGGTGTTACAAGCTCAACTCTGATCCCTGCTCCATTGATATTCGATGATCCGTCCATGCACACGACCCATAATCCTGACTCACATTCTTCTATTGAATCTGTAGTTTCTGTTTCCAACAAAAAGTCAGCTACTGCTTGCCCTTTGATGGTCGTTCGGGGGACATAGGTTATATCGAACACGCCGAGCTCTATTGCCCATTTGGACACCCTTCCTGACAACTCTGGTTTCACCATTATGGACCTGATTGGATGACTGTCGGCACTATAATCGGGTGTGCCTCAAAATAATGCCGAAGACGTCGTTTTGCATTGATCAAAGATAGTACCAGTTTTTCCTACTTCAAATAATGGGTTTCTGCATCGGCAAGGGCTTTGCTGGTGTAGAAGACTAGTGTCTGATACTCCTTGCCCTCCTTGACCAGAGCGGCGCTGGTTAACGATGTTGATATTGCCAGATACAGATGTAGTGGTTCATCTGCATCTGGGGTTGCCAGTAATGGAGGCTTTGCCATGTAACTTTTGAGTTTTTTCAGGGCTTCTGCTTGCTCTGGCCCCTAGACTTCTCCTTTTGCCGCCTTTATTGCTTGAAAGAACAGCTTACACCGATCGGTTAATCAAGAGATGAAGCGACTGAGGGATGCTATCCTCCCGGTAAGCACCTGGATCTCCTTCCGGGTCTTTGGCTCTACTGACTCTACGAGAGCTTTGACTTGTGCCGGGCTAGCTTGTATTCCCGTCCGATCAACTATGTGCCCCAAAAACTGGCCTGAGGACACTCCGAAAGAACATTTGGACGGGTTGAGCTTCATATTGTACTTCCTAAGGGTGTCGAACACATGCTGCAGATCGGTCAGGTGGTCTCTCTGCGCCTTGCTTTTGACCACCGTGTCATCGATGTAGGCTTCTACGGTAGATCCCATCATTCCCTGGAACACCCTTCTGACCAGCCTTTGATAGGTGGCACCTGTATTCTTTAGTCTGAAAGGCATAACTGTGTAAAAAAATATACCTGATTCAGTGATGAAGGCATTTTTTTCCTGGTCTTCTGGGTTTATTCGTATCTGGTTATACCCAGAGTATGCATCCAGAAAGCTCAGCCGTTCGAAACCTGATGTGGCATCCACCATCTGATCGATCTTTGGTAAAGGGAAACAGTCTTTCGGGCAGGCTTTATACAGATCTGTGAAGTCCACACATACCTTCCATTTGCCGTTTTTCTTCTGGACCACCATAACGTTTGCCAACCAAGAAGGATATTGGACTTCCTTTATGAACCCTGCCCGAAGAAGTCGATCAACCTTTTCAGCTATGATTTGGTTTCGATGGGCCCCCATTCACCTTTGTTTCTGTCTGAGGGGCCTTGCGTTGGGATCCACATTGAAGGAATGTTGGGCTACTGATGGGTCGATGCCAGTCATGTCCATATGGCTCCATGCAAATATGTCAGCATTAGATCATTCCTTTCGGGATGATCGGGGCAAATTTGAACTTCCAGCAGAGGTTCAGCTACTACTGGTGATCCCGAACCGTCCTCCTATAATTGTTATTTATCATCGGATAGCGCCTTGGATTGTGGCCCTTGTTCTGGTTCCGCCTTTCTTTTTAGACTTTTCATGGTGACAGCGTAACACTCCTTTGCTGCTACCTGATCGCCCCTGATGTCAATCACGTCAACTCCGTTCGGGTCAATACATCGCATGACTTGATGCATGGTTGAAGGGACTCCGTGCATCCGGTGAATCCATCCCCTTCCCATGAGGAGATTATAGGAAGGTTTGACATCTACCACCACAAAAGTCTCCCGAAGCGTGCGTTTTGCTGCTATTATCGGCAATTGGATCTCTCCCACTGGTTCCACTCTTCTACCATCAAATCCTGCTATCGGGCTTTTGGACGATACGATCTCTTGAGGGTTGATTTCTAACTTCTCAAAGGCCCATTTGGTGATAATGTTGGCGCTGCTCCCAGGGTCAACCATCACCCTCTTGATCAAGCAGTTCGAGACCATGAGGGAGATCACTAAAGGGTTGTCGTGTGGCATCTGAATGCTCCGCATATCCGCAGAAGTGAAAATTATTCGGGCATCCTCTTTCGGGCCTCTGAACTCGCTTACCTCGCCAACCCTTCGCAGTTTCTAAGCTTGTCGCATCGGGGACCTTCGAGCCTCCTCTATTTCTGATCGACTTGGCCTCCATGGACCATGTGGATGACCCGTACGGGCTATCCCATAGCTCCCTTGGCAGGTACATGTGATGCCTGGTCTAATCGGACTCCTTCCTTGGCAACATAATCGGTCAGTTCTCCTTTTGTTATCATAGCTTCAACCTGTCTCCTAAGACTTCTGCATTCGTTGGCGTGATGCCCGTACTCGCCATGGAATGCACATTGCCCCGACATATCTCTCTGGTCCATCGGTTGTCGGATGGGTGATGGTGATTGGTAGATTCCTTTACCCTTTGTCTCCTGGTATAGCTTGGCCAGGGTCACCTTTAAGGGGGTGACCTTGTCCTCAAACCTTGGGTGTTTCTCTGGGACTGGGGAGGACGTAGGAGGAGCGCTCGGTCGTTTTCGGTCTGATGCCCGATCCTTTACCCTGGAAGGTTCGGATGCCCTTGCCTCCACTGTTGCAAATGCGGTCCTTCTTTGTTGTATGGCAAACTCATCTTCTATTCGGAGGTGCCCTTGCGCCCTGGAATTGAGCTCTCCAATGTCTGCTGGTGGCCTCTTGACCATGGATTGATGGAACTTGGTTCCAGGGATCAGGGTCATTCTGAAGGCTTCAACAGCCGAATGTTGATCGCAGTTGTCAATCGAAGACATCTCCACAATGAACCATGAGACAAAGTTTTTCAAGGACTCGCCTTTCTCTTGGATCATGGTGAACAAACTGGAGATAGTCTTCTTCTGTCTTTTGTTGCCGAAGTACTGGGCAATGAATAACTCGTAGAGTCTGAGCCAGCTTCCAATCGATCGGGGCGGTCGCTTTCTGAACCATAGGAGGGCTGCTTCAGTCAAGATGGTGGGGAAAACTTTGCAGAGTAAGGCCTCGTTTTCATTGTAAACATTCATCTTGGTGTGAACGTGGTAGATGTGTTCTGTTGGATCTTTCGTACCATCGAACAGGGTGAACTTTGGTAATTTGAACCTCTCCGGATATGGCACATTGGTGATCGAGATGGTGAACGGTGTCTGGACGGCGTCGATTGATGCCTCGGGTGCCAGATCGATAGGGGTCTGTACCCTCAAGTCCTTAAGCACTTCCCGCTAGAATCTGATCATGATTTCCTCCAGTTTTCTCATGGTCAGGACCTCCTCGGGGTTATGTACCCCAAGAACCTGTAGAGATGACTCCGCGTGTTCTTCCCGATCATTGTGCGACCTACCGGGGAGATTGTCCTTGTTCGTCTGGCGGCCTATAGACCGTTCATGCTGGCCGGACTGCTCGTCGTTATGGACCTCCTGTGGGTTTTGTAGTTGAGCCAATTTTGTCTCCAGTTCGGCGTTCTACCTCTCTAACTCAGCAGTTCTCCACTCCAGGGCTCGTCTGATCGAATCTTCTGGTTGCTGGCCTCCGTTTGGAGGTAAATCGGTCTGTTGTGAACGTGTGATCGTCATTAATGGTATGAATCTTAGCTTTTCGTAGAGAGTGGGAAGCTTATTGAAGAAGATTTCAATAATATAGGGTTCCAACAGACGGCGCCAATTGTGTAAATGCAGAAAAATTACACAATTATAATTGGGGTAAAAAAATTGAATACTTTCTCATTCATCAAAACCATATATTTATACACAATTGTGGAAGATGGGTCAAACCCATGTATCCAAGTTTATCAATTCCTTAAATCAGGGGATTTGATAAACTCTACCATTTTTTGGACTCTTTATTCTATATTTGGATTATTCCTTGACTTGTGGAACACTTATCTTCTAGAATTTTCCATAGGTCCATTATTTTTTTAGCCCATTTTTTTTCAGTCCATCCGCCTTTGGCCCATCAGCCTTCGACCCATCAGTTGATTGGCCCATCAGAACTGTGGCCCATCTTGGTCGGGCATGCATTATTTTAGCTATTACAAATATATATATATATATATATATATATATATATATATATATATATGTATGTAAACAAAACACAACTGAACCACGTGTATCTATACATATACCCGATCAACTATTATACAAATTCAGTCCAAGTTGTGTACATTCTAAGGGCCAAAATCAACAGGCCCAATTCATTCGATTAATTCAAGTCTAGTGAGCCCAGGCCCATCATGTTTATGACACACAAGTCAAATCCACATTGGATCATGAATTGATTCCATTAGGATATGCTTAAACCAACTTCCCCAATCAAATAGTAGATTTACGTTATAAAAGGATGATGGTAAATCCCACAAAGTTAGGGATCCTAATTGATGTCAATCCCAAAATTTATGGGCCAAGAAGCCTTGGAATCTCAATGAAATTCATTGAGTGTTGAGCAAGAAAGTGCATCTACATTTTGGCACCCTCTATGAGAAATGAGAGAGTGTCTTCTTTTTTTAATCAAACCATGGAGGAAACCATGTCCTAGGAGTATGGACCACCCGACGAGGGCGTGGGCAACGCTGCCCAGACCAACTTGACAATCACCACAAGAACTCCGGCAGAATCTCTGAAATGCAGAATTGGGGAGAAAATGAAAAAGCCGAGTAAGAGAGTGATTTGAGAATAAGGGAATGAAATGATGGATGAGGGGGATTTTATAGAGGGTAAGAAGCATGCATTGAATGCAAAAGGTGGCACTACCACTTCCAAGACACCTGATTCAAAGAACGAACCGGGCTAATCGACATTTCGAATTTCAAACACCACTCTCATCATTGCGCTGACATCATGCCAACAATTGTCAGCCACCACTTGAAGGTTCGGGTCTAGCCCATGTAATGTAACATGAGTCACACCCGTCAATGTAAGGGCAAAAATCCTCAAGCCCAATTCATTCGATTAATGCAAGTCCAATGAGCCAGGGCTCATCATGTTCTTGGCCCACAAGTCAAATCAATATCCACTGGATCATGAATTGATTTCATTAGGATATGCTCATAACAATTTTCTCAATCAAACAGATATAGATTTGCGTTATAAAAGGATGATGGTAAATCCCACAAAGTTAGGGATCCTAATTGATGTCGATCCCAAAATTGATAGGCCAAGAAGTCCATCAATTCTTGTATACATAAGGTATTGGACCTCAATGAAATTTCATTTGAGTGTTGAGCAAAAAAGTGCATCTTCGTACATATAAATAATTAATGTGATAACTATTGTAAAAAAATAAGAAGATTACTTAACTCCCATGCTTCACTATTTTGAAGTGACACATGTGCGCCTAACATCATAAGACCATTTTGGCACAATATGACCAAACTATCCTTGTTTAAACAAATATTTGAGTTATGAGTGAAGAGATAATGTTGTAATGTCATTTTATCATTAAAAATAGCTTATTGTCTTTATTTTTTTTAATATGAATTAAATAATCAAGAGCAACAAGATAGTTTCACAAACTCCTTATGGAATCAGACCGCACACAGGGTCTAGGTGAGATTATTGAAAATCGAGGAGGTTTATGTGGAATATTGACAAACCAAAGGAGATTTAGGTAGAATAAATTCTTAAATATTTTATTTATTTTCGTAAAAGAAAATAGTTTCTTCTAGTAATATTAATGGTGTGATTTACACCTAGAGTGAAATTTTATTAACAACTAAAGTTAACATGAGATTTACACTTCCAACTGTTTCAACGCACTTGGCACGAGGTAGGATAATTCTTGATGCAATTAGAAAATTTAAGGTTTCTATTGAATAAAAGATAATGGTTATATGGTGTAAAGTTTTCAATGGTGTTTCGACACTTAAGTGGATAGTTTCTTGAAATATTTCTTCAGTTTTAGTGCTGAAGGAAAAAATATTTTGTTTGTAATTGAAGATCCACAAGCTTCTAATTGGTGAGGTAAATTTGAGATGGCTTCTTATTGCACGATTGTGGGATTATTATTTGTAAATGAAATGGCAAGACGAATAACTTGTATATATACAGAGAAAAAAAAAAAAAAAAACCTATTTTTTATATTTTTCTCTTCTCTAATTGGTCATGGATTGAAATATATCAATAAAATAATATTGGATCGTGTCAAAATCAATTTAATTTTGTTGATAATAGGTTAAATAGTTTATTTTGTATTGGATTATGTCAAATTTAATTTAAAATATTATAATAAATAGGTTAAATGGATTACATGGGTCGACACGGACACGACATAGGTTGGGTTAAGGTTGAGGATATTTGACAGTATATTAACCAGGTCTTTTTGACACAATACGATTTCGACCTGACACAATCTCGATCCGACACAAACACGACCCGTAACCCGAAATTGCCAGCCCTAGGTGTATGTGTTAAAAAAAAAAAATCTTTGAAGAAGTAATTCCTTACAATTAAGGACAAAGTTCAATACAAAAAGGCACTGATATCATTCTTATTTTTAGGGTAATTTACACAAAATCCCCTGTGATTTCAGGATTTAATCACAAAAAATTTTGTCGTTCATCAAACCTCCTGACATTTCAGATTTTAATCAAGGGTAAAGTGCATTAAACCCCTTTGGACTATTTTCTCTCTCTCAACTAAACCCCCTGAACTACACTTTTTACACAAAACTCTCTAAACTATCCAAACTTTTACAATTTACTTCATTCCGTTATAACACCGTTAGTTAAATTAGGATAATTTGCACTCAGATCCCAGGGTTTCTGTCAATTGCACTCGTTCTCTGCTATTTCACTTTTCTTGCAATGACACCCCCTGAAATGGTGAAGACCCCATGAAATGACTCTTGTGCCCTTACTTTAGTGTAAAAGACATGTTGGCTAAATTAATGGACCAAACAACTCTTGTGTCTTAAGCTCAATTTGAAAAAAAATTCAAGTACTTTGGATACAATGATTTTTGAAATATTATCACATTTCTTTAAATTATTTTTTTTAAATTATCATTTTTGTAATATAGGCCCCAAAAGTTATCATTTTTTAATTTTTTCCTAAAACTAATATTGTGACCTTTTACATTAAATAATAATAATACACTTTATTTATGATTATTTTTTATTTTTATTTCAGAAGGTGATACATGTATAAAATATTTGTGAGCTCATATAATTTAATTTATTTTGTAAATAAATAATATACAACTCCGGCAATTTAAACAACTAGTAATACATTTTAATTATAGTTTTTGTTGTATTATAAGAGGTGATAAATATATAAAAATGTTATAAATGGTTTATAATTTATTATTATTTGTGTAAAATTAATTTAAGCCCTTACACTGTAAAATAATAACAAAATTTACTTATTATAATTTTTTATATTTTTTTAAGAATATGACAAATGGTTTATTATTTATTAATTGTTTTGTAAAGTTAATTTAAACCCTTACACTTTAAAAAATGTCAAACCTTATTTATTATAATTTTTTATATTGTAAAAGGTGATAATGAAACAAAATATTAGACAGTTCTTGTGTTTTTATTAGTAGTATATAGATAGATAAATAAATATACAGATTTCTGTATTTTAAGTTATATTATTTTTCCTTGCCGAAATATATTTGTCTTATATCTTTACTCTATATCTTATGAAATATCCATTAGAGTTACATTTCAATTAATGTATATTAATTAATTAATTTTAAAAAAAAATTATATGAAAATATTTATAACCCCTTGTCGTATATATTTACTCTATATCTTTTGAAATATTGATTAGAGTTACACTTCAAGTAATGCATATTAATTAATTATTATTATTTTTTAAAAGTATTGAAATATTTCCAACCCCTTTTCTTTTACTCTATATCGTTTTGACATACTCCTTAGAGTTGCACTTCAACTAATACATATTAATTCATTAATTTTTATTTTGAATAAAATGTTTGAAAATATTCTCAACCTCTCACATTTTAGAATAGTTGTTATAGGCATGGAAGTAATTTCACTACCTCGATATTTGTCTCATGAAGTAAGGGAGACAACAGAAGGGGATTCCGGTCATTTCTCTCCTTCAGGTGTGTTATTGCAAGGAAAATGAAATTTCAGGGGGTGAGTGCAATTGACCAAAACCTCAGGGGATCTGAGTGCAAATTATCCTAATTTAACTAACGGCGTTATAACGGAATGAAGTGAATTGTAAGTTTTTGATAGTTCAATGGGCCATTAGTTAGTTCAGGGGGGTTAGTTGAGAGAGAGGAAATAGTCCAGGGGGGTTTAATGCACTTTATCCTTTAATCAAATACCCCCCTCCTCCCAAAAGCAGTCAAATTTTATGTCATAATGACTTAAATGTCCATGACATAAATTTATACTTTATGAGTAATTTGCATCAAAACCCCATGAGTTTCAAATTTTAATCAAATAATCCCTCGTATTGAAAAAGTCACTAAAAAATTCATAATGCTCATAATAAATATAATAAATAATAAAATACAATATTATATATCATTAAAAATAATACAATAAATAAAAAAATCTTTCGAACTACCAATTAATGTTGAAAAGTTAAAAAAATTAAAAAGCAAAATTTAAAACAAAAAAAATCCAAGGCGGAATTTGTTTTTCGTTTAAAAAAAAAATTAAACAAAAAATCGGCCAAAAATGTTTTCCATTAAAAAATTAAATTTTAAATTGGCCAATTTTTTTTTTTGTTTTAAGACAAAATTTTAAAATTAAAAACAAATTCGGCCGATTTTTTTTTCGTTTAAAAACAAAACTTTAAAATGATTGTTTTTTTTTTGTTTCAAGACAATTTTGAAATGAAAAAAAAATTTGGCCAAAATTTTTTTCTGTTTAAAAATAGAACTTTAAAATGGTCGAATCTTTTTTAAGAAAAGATTTTAAAACAAAAAAACAATTCTGGCCTTGGATTTTTTTCCATTTATCAGTTTTTTATATATATTTTTTACTATAAACAAAAACAAAAGTATACCGAAATAAAAACATTAGCGGTGAAATAAAAAAAATTTGAACTACAAAATAGGGTAAAATATTAAAAAAAATAAGTTTGAAATATAAAAATATTTTTTGAACTACCAATTAGATTTTTGTTTTTATTTTTTAACATTTCGGCATTAAGTCATTGTTCAAAAGATTTATTTATTTATTGTATTATTTATAATGCTATATGTTAGTCACTAATTAACCCTAGAGGGGGGTGAATAGGGTGTTCAAAAATACTTCTAATTCTTTTCGAAATTGGAACACACTCTAAACAAAAATCAATTTCTCAAAAATCAAATGGATGATTCAATTTAAACTTCTCTAACTATTAATTTCAAGACAAGATAGCATACAAGATATTTAAGCAATTATAGCATGCAAATAAATCAAGTAAAGAGAAAGAGATAGAGAGATTGACACCGTGATTTTTTCGAGGTTCGGTAACTCCTACTCCTCGGCTCAAGAACCCCTTCTTGAGACTTTTCCCGATCCTTTCACTATGACCCTTCTTTCACAGGTGGAATGGCAAACCTTTACAACACAAGCCTCTCGAGCTTGTCTCTCAATCAAGAGAACAACCCTCTCTTGAACAATCGGTGGACTTCACTTGTCCGAGATTACAAATTCATATGTAATCAATAAAATCACTCAAGAACAAAAACACTCAAAACCCAAAGGTTTTTTATGGAAGATAAATCAATATAAGCTCAAGTGTTTTTGGTAATTTTACAATAGCTCTAGAAATGTATTCTCAAAGGATATGATCAATGAATGATATTTGGAGAATAAGAAGAGATACTAGAGGTTTTGATTTTCAAAGAAACTTGGAGAAAATCAGATTTTCAAAGCTTGGTTTCAATGGTTTTTGTAGAGAAAATTTCTGCAGAATTTTTGATAGCTTTCTTTCTCTTTGTATTTCAATCTCTACTACTTCAATATACACATCTCATTCTATATATAGCATTGCATTAGGGTTTTGAAGAATGATTATAGTATTTGAAAGACAAGAGCCGTTTGAACACCATTAAATACAATCCACAAAACATGGGAAATGTTTTCTGAAGAATCTGCAGGTTTTGAGGATCAACTAGTTGACTACTTTTTCTTTCAGTCAACTACATGGTTTCATCTAGTCGACTAGATTGAGTTCTAGTCGACTACAATGATACATCTAGTCGACTAGAATGTGTTCTAGTCGACTACTTCTTGTAGTCTAGTCGACTCAAAGTACTTTCAGTCTACTCCTTTGATGTGGATGAAAAACCAATAGCTACTGATTGTTTTAGTCGACTACTAGAAAATACACAGGGTGATTCTAGTCGACTATAACTTGAAAAACATTTAATAAAAATATTTTTCTTTCCGTTTAAGTTCGGTAAAACGTTTTTCATTCCATTTGAATTCGGTTCATTTTATACTTGAGCTTATATGATAATATCAACGAATAAAATTACCTTGTTACAATGATCACTCCCCGACCTAACTACCCCAAGTCTTGAGTCTTCGACTTTCGCCTTTGTCGTTGAATTAAATGATTTTCCATTTTGCGCTTCAATTTCTTTCACAGCTTTTCGCTTTAAATCAAGCTTTCTTTCCGAGCTTTCTTTTCGAGTCATTTCTTTTCCGAGTTTAATTTCTGAGTCGTTCACCTGTCTTTTGCTGAAAATATAAACTCGATAATTCATTAGTATCAAACACTCTTCAATGGTTTGTCATCATCAATTTTTGGAATTGTTTGCCGAGAGTAAATTTCAAAGCCAACACTATATAATATTGTATTTATTATGAGCATTATAAATTTTTTAATGACTTTTTGAATCCGATGGGTTATTTGATTAAAATTTGAAACTTAGGGCGTTTTGGTGCAAATTACTCATAAAGTATAATTTTTTTGTCATGGGCATTTAAGTCATTTTGACATAAAAATTGGTTGCTTTTGGGAGGAGGGGGGTATTTGATTAAAATCTGAAATGTTGGGGCTTTGGTAAACAGCAGGGAGTTTTGTGATTAAATCGTGAAATCATAGGGGATTTTGTGTAAATTATACTTATTTTTATTGTCTTTCCTTTTATCAATATGTTTGTTCTATTGTCTACCTTAATTTTACTTAGGAATGGTAATGGGGCGGATCGGGGCAGGGATTACCTTCCCCATCCCCGAACCCGATTATTTTTTCCCGTCCCCGATTAATTTTTTATTTTTTTGCCCACATTGCCCCGTCCCCGGCAACTCCCTACCCCGCCCCCGACCTGCCCTGCCCCGTGCCCTGATTACATATTATTTTTCCCCCAAATAACAATAAAATCCCAAAATCAAACCTAACTATGACATGAAATTGAGATCAAAATCAAACAATAAATCTATATTAAATTAAAATCAAAGATTTTAAAACCATAATAAACAACCCGTCAATATATGTTTATTCATATAGATATAGATAAATATATACACATATATACATGGTAGCATTTTGGTAAAAAATCATAGGGGAGAGAGAGAGAGAGAGAAGAAGAAGCCATGGTGGGGCGTATCGATGGTGATCGACGGTGAAGTGTGGGGAACGGCGTTGGCGACTGGAGGAGATGTTCGGATGAAGCCATGGCCATTGGCCAGATCCAGTCCTCTGTGTGTGTGACCGAATGAGTGGGTGTGTGTATGTGTATATGTGTGTGTGTGAATATTTAATTATAAGATATATTTGTAATATATGGATTATATAAGGGTATTAATATATGATATATGTATATATAAGGGTAATATATGAGAAATAATTAATCGGGGCGGGGCGGGTTCAGGGTCCCATATCCGCCCCGATTATAATTGGGGAATTTTTTTTTGCCTCATATCCATCCCGGTTAATTAAACGAGACGGGGCTGGACGGGATAAACGGGGCGGGGCGATTTTTTTTGCCATTCCTAATTTTACTACCTCACAGCAGAATAAATAAATAAATACTGAAAAGCATTGTAGCTCCTAGATTTTTTTAATACTTTTTTGCACAATATATAGTTCAAAGAAATATTGACAAATTCACAGTACCAGATTTTTTGTATTTCAATAAAAAAAATTAGGCCCAAGTGAACTACCCACAAGGGCTATGCAATTAACTATATTATGGACTACTGTTTCTTGATGCATGAGGACTTTTTCTTGTAGCACGACGACCCAATCATTTGGTGCATGTATTGAATTCATATGAACATTGGTCTGATGTCTGAATTAAAGCAGACCAACGTTCCTCTTGTCCAAATTCTGGGAATTAAGTGTTTGTTTGGCAAACCTGTGGTGTTGGTTTTTTATTTTAATTTGGTTGGAGTTGGTGTGATTTTATTCCGAACTGAAATCATGTTTGGTGCAGATGGTTTTGGTGTGAGAAAAAGTGAAACTGAAAAACCAAATCATATTTGGTAGAGTTGGTATGAGCTGAAATTCTAAAACCAATCATATTTGGTAACTTGGAATAGTTTGACATTTTATTTATTTAAAATAACATTTTGTAAATATATATGTTTTAAAAAATAAAATATATAACATTTTGTAAATATATATTTTTTTCAAAATTTAAATATTTGTTTTCGAATTTTATACATTTTTTCGAATTTATATATATGTTTTTCGAAATTTTATATATTTGGGGTTGGGGCATAAAGGTCATTTCACATTATCCTTAATATTTTCGAATTTTATCAAGGGTATTTTGGTCATTTTATTGGCCCAGGGGGTGTCATTGAAAGCAAAACCAAACATCAGGGGGTGTTAGTGCAAACTTTTCAAAAATCAGCATAAAGGTGGAATTGATGCAAATCTCAAGGGGTGTTAGTGCAAATTATCCAAAGTTATAACTATATATCCAAGGGCAAAAATGAAAACAAAAAATTATGTATTAAAATATTAAAAAGTCAATGTTGCATTACTTTTGTGGGGGCAGAAGGAGTAGTGTTATAATTCTGAACATCGTTTTAGGTCCTGTGTCAAAAACAAAATAGAGTAATGAACTATGTTATGTCTTCACTCTCTGCTCTCCTTAAACATGATAGTTTAGGAAGTATTTTTACACATAAAAAGTCAAAGAATATATATTCGACATGGTAAATGTTATATGAGATAATATATCCGTCTCATATTATTTGTTTATTTTCTTAAATTTACTTATCCAAAAATATTTATTCAATTTTTGAATTCCAATATAATATTACTTTTCACTTTTCTCAATTATCATCATTTCACTAACTTTAAATAAGTATGGGATCCATTAACTTTTGTCTTTTCTTCGTTTTACAAGATAAAAATGAAAAATTCATTAATATCACTATAATAATATATATTCTTTTAAAAATCAATTAAAGAACTAATTTGTGACAGAAGGAGTATAAAATTAAATTGTTAGATGTATCATTTGATTTTAAAATATTTGTTGTTAATAAATTTTATTCTTGGTCAAGGCCCCATCTCAAAAGAATTTCTAGGTCCCCTCCGGTTGTGAATCTCAAAAAAGACGATTTCATTATATATTACCCATGTGAAGGGAAAACTAGGGACGGTAACGTGTCGGGTTTCGCTAATACTATTATTACCCTATTTAAAAATTACTAATATCAAATTCATCATAAATCATTATCATCTCGTCGGTATAAACAGATTCTATCAGGTTAACATCGGTAATACAATTAACACATGAAAAATAAATTTTCTACTCAATTAATTTGTAATTTAAATTTAATTTTCTCTCGTTTTTGCTCTCATATGAATTTTGGGCGATCTAAGTTCAACCTCAAAAAATATCTCAATTCATTTATGAGTTCTTGTGTAAATGAAACCCCCCATACATCAATCGAATATTGTAGTAACTAAAATGACATATCCTAAATGTACATCTTGTATTAATACTTTTGCAGGGTGTATGTGATTTTTATTCCTAATGTCATCACCATCCTTATATAAAAAATAAGTGTAATGCAATTGAATCAGTATACAGAAAAATTGCATGAGACTAAAGGCCTTGTAGCTTGATGGTATAATCTTTCCTCCCCAAATGCGAGGTTAGGTGTTTAAGCTCCATGGGGCTCGTGAAATTACCTAGGCGACTAAGGAAAATAGCCTAGAGGGGGGTGAATAGACTTTTTATGGATTTATTGACAAATTAAAAATAATTACGGAAAAGTCAATTTTAATCCAATTCTCTAACAAGATAAATCATGCAAAGATTAATCTAAGTGCAGAAAATAAAGCAATAGAGACACACGATATTTTTAAGTGGAAAACCTTGGAAACGTTCCAAGTAAAAACTACGGATACACTCGAGTATCGATGCACTATGAATCAAGAAGTACACAGACTCTATGAAGTTTTAAACTTACAAATCACTCATGATCTGCCTTTCTTCACTCAACGTCTGACAGTCTTGATCCACTTGCACTCCATGAAACTTTCGCTTCACTCCATACTTTGACGGCTCCGTTTCTCAACGGATCAATGAACCACGAAGCCTCCTGCTTCGATCTCTGCACTCAGACGACTCCGTTCTCAACGGATCGATGCAATCATGTTGCAATATGTGGTGTGATGGTTTTACAGCAACCGGATCATTCAATTGTGCATAAAAGATCTTCGATGTGGAAGTACAATTGAACAATCATCAAAAACTAGAGAAACCCTTGATATAGAATAATCAATCAATCTATTTTTTTCTCTCTCTGCAGACGAATCTGATTTGTGAAAATATTGCAAAGATCTCACAAAAGTCACACCAAAATTCTGTAAAGACTCCTCTTATTTATAGAGAGATGAATCCTATATTGAGTAAACTTGTATCCTTTTTGGACTAGAATTTCTCCCTTATTTAATCCTCTTGTAATTTGGAGTGAATTTGACCAATATTGGTGTAAATATACTTTATACACATCCTATGATATATTGGAGTGTAACCCAAGTCGATAGAAGTCGAAACATATCAGAACTTGTATTTGAAAAACTCACTCAGTCAACCTACGCTTGGAGCGTAGGGAAGTTATGATTGAAGTGTAGGCTTCAGCTATTCTTGGAGCGTAGCACCAAGCATAGGTCAAATTTCACCAAGCGTAGTTTTAACACTTTCTAGTCACTTTTAACTACTGTAAACGTAGGTCAAGCGTAACAAAATTATTGGAAACCACCTTTTCTAATTATTGCTCCGTTAGAACCCTCTCAATTATATTGGTATGTTTTTCGAAATTTCGGCTAGGAAAAATATCGTTTATGCCATGCGGAATGCATTTTTCGCTCAAACTTGCTTCCTCTTTACTATTTTAAGCTTTATATGAATTTGACAAAATTTCTCCATACATTTGCTCGACCACTTTAATTTTCCTAAACCTACCCAAACTTACAAGTCACTCAACATGGTTATTGTCGAGAACATACCAATAATGAACAATCTTATAAATGTTCTTACAGCTCGTGTGTGGGTGTGTGCGTTTCTTACCATTCAAAAAAAAATTGCATAAGTTTGGGTAAGATAGAAACAACATGATTTCTTTTTTTAAAAAAAGTAAACCGAAAATACCTATTTTTTAGTGAACATTTATTTTTAGGAGGTGCTTTTAAAATACTTATTTTTTTTTCAAAAAAATAAATAAAATAAGTAAACGTAGCGGGGCTGGTTTTACAGAAAACCCGACCCTAACCAACTTTGAATTTTGATTTTTAATACCAAATTCATCCCAAATCCGTTTAATAGCTTACCAAATCTGTTCCATTCGGGTCGAAACCCGGCTCGGTCGGACTAAATTGAGAGTGAAAACCTTTGGATAAAAGGGACTTGAATTTTTGTGAATTTAAAGGGAGTTTTTTTATATATAAAAATTAAATGATCAGTCGGTAGTAATTAACTACTATCTATTTTTTTAACCACTGTTTACCTTTCTCTGACTTACAAATAACTGACTGGTGGCAATTATTTTCCATTCGTCTCCCCAAACTCTAATTTTAGTTAAAAGAAATTTTCTCTTGATAAGTTTAATTAGTATGACAGTACGAAAACAAACGTGGTGTGTGTGTGTGATATATACATACATGTTAAAAAGATGGACATGGGTTAAGAAACAAATATTTTCATCCTTTGCTAGCTTCTTTGAAACTGTACCTCTTCTCCAAAAATAAATGGGATGAAAATATTTGTTTCTTAATATTTTTCATGATCTTTTCTCTTTTTTCTATCTTCTGTATGCGTGTGGTGGAGAGGTACATGATAGAACAGAACAGTGTTACATAATTATACAGTGGTCCCATTGATTGGACATTATTGGAAAATATCTACTCTATGGTTGCGTCTCCACCTCAAAAAATAAAATAAAATAAATAAATAAACAGCAGAACTCTAACATCATTAATGGGCGCATAGCATGCTGATTCACGTACTCTTTGGTTACTTGCGCCCATTGTTGTCTGGGTGGGGTGCACACCAAACAAAACACCATACACAATCACAATCACAATCACAAAATTCGTTAAAAAAAAAAATCACAATCACAATCACAATGGTGAGCTGGGACCTACTTTATCTTTGCATCTTCGTACTCGATTATATTATGGCATGTTTTGTAAACAGGTTTGGTGCCAAAAATATGGTTTTGGTGTCAAAAAATAGTACCAAATCATATTTGGTAAAATGGTGCCAAGAAATAGTACTGTTACTGTAGCAAACCATGGTGCCAAATTTGTGAAGGATTTTGGAACCATCTTTTTGATGGTTTTGGATGGTGCGGGTACTGTAGCAAACCACTGTAGCAACCCGAATCACTGTAGCACCGAATATAATATTTATATTTTAATATTATAAATTTTAATATTAATATATATAAATATATTAATATTAAAATTTATATTAATATTAATATTAAAATAATATTATTATAAATTTTAATATTAATATTAATATAAATTTTAATTGTAACGTCCGGTATTTTTACGAGTTAATTTAAAATTTTTATTTAAACAATTAAATGTTTATGTGCTTATGTGTTTAATTGTTTTAGCATGCCTTACATGTTTTACATGTTATAAAAATTGTACGTAGCATGTTGAATTTTCATTTCAAAATTAATGAAAATTATTGAAAACGATTTCGGGAAAAAAATGACCGAGGGGTAAATGAGTAATTTCACATTTTGAGCAATTAGTTGAAAATATAGAAATTAGGGCATGAATGGCGTTTTAGTAATTAGGGAGGATGACAAAGGGTAAAAGAGTAATAAAGAGTCTTGATGACACTCTTGTAATTAACCCTAACTTTGGATGAATTTGGTCATTTCCACCTTTCATGTGTTGTCTCATTCCTAGCCCTTGATCTCATTCTCCCATCTTTGTTTTAGACCCTTGGATCATAAGGCCTTGTTTGGTTGGCACTTAAATGGAATAATCCATTATTGTTGGTCATCCACTTGGCAAGACTTTTTCTCAACCATTGGATGGTTTGTTGATTTCCATCTTTTTTCTAAGCCCTTGGATGGCAAGGCCTTGTTTGGCAAAATAATGGGTTTTGTGAGTTGTGCAATAAGTCTTCCACTTGGAAAGACTTATTTCTAGCCATTGGATTCATTCATTTTTCCCCATCTTTATTATCAACCCTAGGATGGTGAGAAGGGTGAGTGGGAAATCTCTACACTTATGAGTTTCTCTCATTTGCAAGACTTCTCTCATTCACCACAAAGCTCTCTAGCTTCTCTCATACGGTTCTTTCTCTTGCTCTCCCTCATTTCACTCATTCTTCTTCAAGTTGTAGAATTCTCTCTTCCTTATGATGAGAATTTGAATGAGGTTCGTGCATGAAAGTTGATGTTGGTGCTCCAAGCTTCCTTTTGAGCCAAAGCTTGGTAAGTGATTTCTTCTCTTTTAGAATTTCTAGTTTCAAACCCTAACTTCTATTATTGGATTCTTGTATTCAAAATTTGATTATGGAGTTGTCTATCTATAGCTCTTGCTTAGAACTCTATTGAAGCTTAGATACCGGTTGAATAGAGCTTATTGTTGGCCTTGGAGGAGGTTGGGTTGATTCGGCTAACTCTTGGAAGCCTTACTTGTTCTTGGTGTTCTTGCTTGGATTTGAGGTAGGGGAAAACGACTTGTCTTTGTTTTTGTACGAGGGTGTGTGCGTCTATGTGTATATATGCCGTATATATGTATGCGAATTGGTCTTGATAGCTTAGCCTATGATTTAGGCCTTTGAGAACATGATATTGTGATATATATGCATGTTGTGTTTTATGGCTTATAAATATGAATTGTAAGCATGTATTGTGATGGCATAGGGTTGAGATCGAAAACCTTTATGCAATTTGGTTACACTATTTAGTGTCAAAACGTGGGTGTTGGGTTGTACGAGATGTGTAAACCTATGTACGTAGTCTTGTGTCGAATCGTCGCAACAACTGGCCAGGTATAGGTGTCTCCCACCTCCGGACTAGTAATCTGGGAATTTGGGATATAGGGTTGGTTGCTGCCCCATCGTGGTGGTAGGCGCCACTCTCGGATCTTCGTAGTATGGGAGTTGCTAGTGGGGCTCTCATGCGACCATCTTCCTTGTTGAACTTAGAAGTTTCAAAATCACTTGGGGAGAATCGGTGCGGTACTCGTTACTCATAGTATGAGTGAGTGCGTATTCGTTAACCCCGAATTGGGGCAAGCGCATATTATGGGGTGTGTTGAGTTATATTTATACTTGAACTATCCCATAAGTATGATTATGTTATTGATGTTGAAGCATGCTATAATTGTGGTAAATTATGTTGTGAGCATGTTGGGGAAACTCATTTGTTGGGTTTGATGGGGTTCCGGATTGGTGTGAGAGCCATGTGGGACAAGAGACCGACCTAGGGTTAGTGGCATGAACCTTGGTTGGGTTGAACCACTCGGACTACCGAGATGGAGGCAATGACGCTTCCTCTACTGGGCTAGTGAGCTCACCCCACGCCTTATATAATTTTCAGGTGATGATCCCGTTGGGAGAGTTCCGTAGTCTCTCTGTGGACGTGTGGCTGTATGTCCGCCCTTTTGTGCATGAGACGGACCATACTTATTTTGTGGGACATTTAGTTGATAAACATGTATTTAAATGTTCTTTTTGTTCATGTAAGTTGAATTTGAAAAACTATTTTATTTTAACCCGGCTAGCATGTTAGCTGAGGTGTTATTCTCAATGTATATCCCTTGGAGCGCTATGCGCGGGGATTATATTCTTTTGGGGCATTTCGGTGCCGAAACGTGGAAATATGTAATTTTGAACAAACTCTATCATGTTTCGCCTTAGGGCGCTATAATGAAAATATGGAACTCTTTTATTTGGAATTTTGAGTGTGAAATGAATTAATTGTCTTGAAATGTGATTATAAGGTATTCGGCCGAAAACGGCGTTTTTCTAAGTTTTCAAACCAATCCTTTCGTTTTGGATGGAAAAATCCGTTTTCGCCTACCCCCGTAAACCTGACAAAAACTTTATGTTTTAAACTGATTTGAAGTTGTTTGAAAGAAATTTTAGAATTTAGAGTCGGTGGTTTATTCAAAACGGAGATCGGGGGCAAGACAGATGATTTTTACGAAAATTCAAGTAAAAGATTTAGAGGAAAATAATTGTTTCTTTCTAGTTCTTGAGTTTAGGAAATATTAGTAGCATCCTATTAGTGTTGAGGTTAATTCCTTTATCCTATAAGTGTTCATGATGGTGTAGAGATAAATTTTCCTCTCTGCAGACTTGAGTTGAGTTTTAAGGTAGCAGCCTAAGTCTTCACCTCCATTTACGCAAGCCTCTGACTGTTTTAGTCGACTTCTTGCTTGGTTTAGTCGACTAGAACCCTCCTTATAGTCGACTAGAGTTTTGGGTAGTCGACTAAATCCTCAAACCTTCATTTCCGCAAGCTCCTGACTGTTTTAGTCGACTATATTCTTGTTTCAGTCGACTAGATACTCCTTTGAGTCGACTAAGGGTTGTTTCAGTCGACTAAATGCACCTTGTAGTCGACTAAGGGCTGTTTTAGTCGACTAAATGCTCCTTCTAGTCGACTAAAGGTTCCTTAAGTGGACTACAGCTCGCGCACACTTCGACCACCGTTCAGTAATTCGGTCATATCTCGAGCTACGGTTGTCGGATGAAGGAGTTCTTTAGCTTTTTAGAAAGCTGACTTCAAGCTCTTGCGTTTAAGATTTTGAATCACCTCATTTGAGTCATTTGTGAGTGAGAAATGGTCGACTGAAGTTGACGGTAGATTTTCGGAATTTGAAGTGCAGACCTGCTGCAGCGGCTTACGACGTCCGATGTTTGAAAATCCGTATTTTCTTCCTCGAACGTCGGAATGGACCCCCGTTTGTTTCTATGGGTTGTCCTATGTCCAAATTATCGGGATAAAATTTGAATGACCAGTTTAACCCTGAATTGACTGTTTTACCCTTAGTGAAATAGTGGTACTTCAACTTTAGTTTTTGGGTCGGTGTTGTCTGACACCATTTTTGAAAATTCATACCTCCTTCCTCGTGGCTTCAAGTTAGGTCCCGTTTGTTCCTATGCCTTGTGCTAGGTCCAAACTTTGTGTTTGTAATTGGAACTTACCATTTCACCCTCCAAATGACCATTTTACCCTTGGTTGAACATAGGGTGTTCCGATGTTTCGGTTAAGGTACCGATTGTTTCGGTTTACCTTCCTTCCGATCCCGTATGATCTATTTAACATCTTTGAGGTGTTTCGTGTCTCTTTTACCTTTGTACGGGTAGTTGATGACTTAAAGGGATTTTATTTAATTTCTATTTTTTCCGCATTCACTCCCTTAGCTCTTAGGCTCGGGTTTTGGAGTCCTAGGAAATTTGGGGCGTGACATTAATATTAATATATTATTATATTAATATTAATATTAATATTAAAATTAAAATATATTAATATTAAAATATTAATATAATAAAAATATAATAAAAATATTTTAATATAATAAAAATATAATATATTTTAATATAATAAAAATATATTAATATATTTTAATATTATAAATTTTAATATTAATACATATGTATTAATATTAAAATTTATATTAATATTAATATGAAAATAATATTATTATAAATTTTAATATTAATATATTATTATATTAATATTAAATTAATATATATTAATATTAATATTAATATAATAAAAATATAATAAAAATATTTTAATATATTTTAATATTATAAATTTTAATATTAATATATTAGTATATTAATATATTTTAATTTTAATATTAATATTAATATATTTTAACCCATACCAACTCTACCAAACATGGTTTGGTTTTTCAGCATAACTTTTTCTCATACCAAAATCATCTGCACCAAACATGGTTTGAAATCAAAATAAAACCACACCAAACTAAATCCAATCCAACCAAAAACTAACATCACACCAAACCAAATCCAATCCAACCAAAAACTAACATCGCACCAAACCATATTAAAGATATATCATATATATGGCGCAGTGGGCCCAAATGGAACCAATAATACTTGCATTCAGACAATGAGCAAGAACGTCTCCAAATCAATGGTGTAGGTAAGCTTACGGATGAATAGGACTCGGGTTTGGGACGACTAATAATATTACGATCCATTTATAAATTATTAATACTAAACTCACCACAAATAATTGGTAATACCATTATCAATCCATCGGTATAAACGGATTACCATTGATTCTATTAAATTATAATTTTATGGGTTTACTTCAAGAAACCCTCCTACACTATTCAATTTAATCAATTAACATCTAATATGTCCACTTTGCCTCTTATACTATTCAATTTTATCACTAAACCCCCTCCCCCTCACATTTTGAGTTAAAATGTTTAAACTACCCTCCCATAATAATATAAGGGGGTTTAGTAAAATCAACCCTTAAAAAATAAAATTTCAAAAATAAATTTTATTTTTTGTAAAAACTATAAATTTCAATATATATATATATATATATTTCGGAAAATAAAAATTTTTCCGAAAAATAATTTTTTTTCGAAAAATATATATTATGTTCCAAAATATGATTTTTTTACGAAAAATATTTTTTTGTGAAAAATATATATTATGTTCCAAAATATGATTTTTTTTCCGAAAAATATTTTTTTTGTGAAAAAGTATATATTATATTCTAAAATATGATTTTTTTCCAAAAAATATTTTTTTTGCGAAAAATATATATTATGTTCCAAAATATGATATTGTTTTGCGAAAAAGTATGTATTATGTTCCAAAATATGAATTTTGTCCAAAAAATAATTTTTTTGCGAAAAATATATATTATGTTCCAAACAATGATTTTTTTTCGAAAAATATATATTATGTTTCAAAATATGATTTTTTCCGAAAATAATTTTTTTCGAAAAATATATATTATGATCCAAAATATGATTTGTTTTGTGAAAAATATATATTATGTTCCAAAATATGATTTTTGTTTTTTGCGAAAAGTATATATTATGTTCGAAAATATGATTTTTTTTTAAAAAATATTTTTTTTGTGAGAAAACATATATTATGTTCCAAAATATGATTTTTTTTTCGAAAAATATTTTTTTTTTACGAAAAAGTATATATTATGTTCCAAAATATGAATTTTTTTTGAAAAATATTTTTTGTGAAAAATATATATTATGTTCCAAAATATGATTTTTTTCAGAAAAATAATTTTTTTCGAAAAATATATATTATGTTCCAAAATATGTTTTTTTTTTCTGAATTTTTTTTTTTTTGCGAAAAGTATTTATTATGTTTCAAAATATGAAATTTTTCCCAAAAATACAGTTTTTGCGAAAAATATATACTATTATGTTCCAAAATTTGATTTTTTCCGAAATTGTTTTTTGCAAAAAATATATATTATTTTTTCCAAAATAATTCATATTTTGGAAAATAATATACTCCCTTCGAAAAATAATTTTTTTGCGAAAAATATATATTTTTTTGAATTTATAATTTTTGCAAAAAATATAATTTATTTTTGAAAAATAATTTTTTTAAATGGTTGATTTCACTAAACCCCCTTATACTATTGAGGGTAGTTTAAACATTTGGACTCAAAATGTGAGGTGAGGGGGCATAATGATGAAATTGAATAGTATAGGGGGCAAACTGGACACAGTGGAGATTGGTTGATTAAACTGGATAGTATAGAGAGGTTTTTTGAAATTAACCCTAATTTTATTAATTAACATATCAAGTTAATACCTTAGTAACTTTTATTTTTTTTTCTATACATTTATATGTTTTGTGTTTGTTACTATAATTTTTTTAATACTTTTGTTATATGAGTCGATGTCATTGATATTAGTTATGGTTTCTCCTACTGCTATTTAACGTTCATAAATAAAATCAATGGTTGAAAATATATAAAGTAGAATCTTATAAATAATTATATTATAAATTATTAAAGTTCAATTGTTATATACACAATTAATTGATAGAATCTGTCTAGGTATGTATTGTTTCTTAATTGATCGAATAGTAATTGAAACTTAGACAATTAAAATACTTAATTCATTGAATATGTCCGAGTATATATTTTTTCTTGAGATGGGTAAAAAAAATAAAAATTCATTATCAATAATTGAAGTTCAATAATTAAATTATTTTGTTATTTCATTTGATTATAAAGAAAAAATGATCACTATAATACTTTTAGTGAACATTTATTTTCATGAGATGTTTTTAAACTGGTCGGGCGGATTTTATAGAAACCCGAACCGATTCGACCGAACCCGTATCGACTTTTGAATTTTAATACCAAATTTGTCCCATTCGGATCGAAACGGGTTGGAACCCGACCTGATCGGATTAAATTGCCATCCCTAGGTAAGCTACCTAGGCTATCAAATTTAGGTGGTGAAAAAAATATGTTATTAATGAGATAAATAATGGATGAGACATTAGCATAAGTAATTGGGTGCATTTGGAAACTAGTGTTTTCGTTTTCGTTTTTTATCTCTTGAGAACAAAAAAATTTCTTGTTCTTGTCCTAAGGGTAATCCGAAAACAAAAATACGTTTGGTTGGAAATTTTGTCTAAAAAATTTTCGGGAAAAAAAAAAAAAAATTTTTTTGGAGGTTAGGGTTTGGAGGTTGAAGATGAAGGTTAGGGAATCTGCAACAATTAATTTTTTTTTTGCTAAGAACAAACAGTGTCAAAAACAAAAAAACACCATTTTAGTGTTCTCAAATTTTGAACTAAGGGTGAGAAAACGCTTTTTTTACTGTTCACGAAAACAAAAACCATCAAAGGTTCCCAAACGCATTTTTGTTCCCGTTAACAGTGGAAAAAACAAGAACAAAAACGGAAACACCCCTATCCAAACGCATTCTCTCACCTTCTTTGGGCGAGTATGTTGCAATTCTCCTCCAAAGTTTCCTATCCTCTTATAACCTATAACAAGGATCTCTCCGACTATATATTTCCTTTGCATTTCGTCCAACATAATTTAACAGTTTAAAACTGATCACATCATTTAAAAATTGGATTAATTTCATTTACACCCCTTAAGATTTGTCCTAACATCAAACACATCCCTCAGGTTTGTCAAAATTTATTTACACCCCCTCATGATATGAAATGTCTAAAATACCCTTAAACCAAACACCTTATGGGGTCCGTTTGAGAGTATGAAATTGGAGTCTTAGAATTGGAATTGGGGGCTTCAATTCCAAATTCATTGTTTGGATGTGACAATATACTGTGGAATTAGAATTGAAATGTAATTTCAAGAACACCAATTCCACAACTTGAATTCCACAAGGAGAATTTGTGATTTCCAATTCACATCTTCTCTAAATCTTGACTCACTAAATACTCTTTCTCTAACAACAAATTTTTTCACAACCACAAACATACATACATATATATATACATACATACATATATATATATATATATAGGTAAAGTGCACAAAACACCCCTAATGTTTCAATTTTGTGCAAATAACACCCCTCCGTGTTTCTAAACACCCCTGAAGTATCAAATCTGTGCGAGTTGACCCCCTCCGATCACTTTTACGGCCGAAAATAGGTCATGTGCGAAAAACGTGATTGAATTTTACTTAAATGCCTAAAATACCCATGACCAGTTACGAAAATACCCTCTTATATGAAATTTGTGTAAACTTTACATCATCCACTCCATAAACCCTAAATCCCTCTTTCATTCCTTCCATAGGGCACCATTTTTGAACTATTATTAAAACTGAGTTGAGTTTAGCTAAGCGAAGAGAAGAGCAACTAAATTTGAACATTATGCACAAACACTTTTAACTTTAGAGACACAAGCATTGTAATATTGCATACTCTAAAACAGTCGAATTCCAAATTCATTACAATCAACATACATGATACAACTATAATATCACATTATTAAGATATATACAATTAAACCAAACATTATTCTAATTATGGGGATTGGCTCATCGAAAAAGGGCAAATTGTGGGGATTGGCTCGACTCACTAGCGGCGGCGTTTCCATCAATTCGACGGCGGTGATGTCGCCAACGCCGATATGGCGCAAGGTCATGACCTCGTGGCCGGCGCCGGCGGAGACGCAGAGGACGCGGGAGTGGTTGGTGAGGTGGGTGAGGGGTTGGAGGTCGAGGAAGAGGGCGACGAAGGAGTGGATGGTGTTGTTCCAGAGACGGCGGTTCTTGGTGTCGAGGGAGATGTAGGAGCGGTGGGAGGAGTCGCAGGAGGAGGTGGGGAATTGGCGGGAGTGTGGAGGAAGATGAGGAGGAGGAGGAGGAGGAAGGTGGCTATGATGATGGAGGCGCACAATAGCCTGTTCAGAAGAGTCTGTATGTGTCTCTCTATTGTTACTGATGAAGAGGCATAAGATCTGTCTGATATGTTCGATGGAGAAGAAACCCAAGGGTCATTTATGGTATTTCGTATATATCAATATTTTCTTTAAATTTCAAAAATATAAATATAAGGGTATTTAAGTAATTTAATACCTCAGGCACCGGAACTCAGCTTGAGGGGGTCAACTCGCACAGATTTGATACTTCAGGGGTGTTTAGAAACACGGAGGGGTGTTATTTGCACAAAATCGAAACATCAGGGGTGTTTTATGCACTTTACCCATATATATATACACACACAAATACCAATATATATACATACACCTATATATATACGCATTTATATAAACACACTTATATTTAAAAATATGGCTATTATCACAAAACCCCCTGAGCTTTCACCAAATGATCACATTGCCCTTTGACCTATCAAATAACCTCTTAACCTTTTCAATTTTATCAATGTCCCCCTCCACTATCAAATTGACAAAGGGTTAATTACCTTGACATCCCTTGAAGTTTGTTTTATTTTTAATCACACCCCTCAAGTTTGACAATCATCATTTATACCCCTAATTTTTTTAAACTCACATGATTTACACCCCTTATACCTAAAATACCCTTAAAGTTGAGATATTTGGTGTTTGAAAACAAAGTTTACTAGCCTCATCTTTTATTATCCAAACCAACCAATAATTTATTTTTATTTTGTTATAAATCAAAAAACAAATTCGTTTATAGTAAAATATTTTAAAAAAGCAAAAAAACAAATCTAATTAGTTGTTCAAAATATTTTCTACCCTATTTTTTTTTTGAAAAAATAGTCCCTCCAAAATATTTTCACATAAATAAAAAAGTAGGGTAAAATATGTTTTTTCAAAAAAATAATAATAATGCCGAAATATGTTTTTCGAACTACCAATTAGGTTAAAATATAAAAACTAATTATAAAATATTTTTATTTTTATATATAAAAAAATTGGAATTATTCTTTTATAAAAATTAAAATAATTTTGGAAAAATAATTTTATATAATAATAATAATATTATATAATTATTGTTTTATATTTTACTCTAATTGGTAGTTCGAAAAAAATTATTTTGGAAATCTTATTATTTTTTTTGTAGAAAATATATTTAGCCTACTTTTTTTTATGCAAAAATGTGTTAGAGGGACTACTTTTTTTTCATTTTTTAAAATATTTTACTATAAATGAATTTATTTATTTTTATTTATGCCAAAATAAAAAAAATTAATGGCTTGTTTGAATAATAAAAGATGAGGCTAGTAAACCTTGTTTTCAAGCACCAAATATCTCAACTTTGAGGGTATTTTAGCTATAAGAGGTGTAAATAATGTGAGTTTGAAAAAATCAGGGGTAGAAATGATGATTGTCAAACTTGAGGGGTGTGATTGAAGATAGAACAAACTTCAAGGGTGTCAAGGTAATTAATAATTTGTCAATTTGATGGTGGAGGGGGACATTGATCAAATTGAAAAAGTTAGGAGATTATTTGATAGGCCAGGGGTGCAATCTGATAATTTGATGAAAAATCAGGGGGTTTTGTGAAAATCGCCCTTAAAAATATATATACACATCTATATGCATATGCATTTATATACACACGCTTATATATATAAATATATATACACACATATATATACGTATATGTACATATATATATACGTATATGTACATATATATATACGTATGTATATATATGTATTCATAGATGCATATATATACAAATATGAATACACTCACACATATATACACACATAAACACATACATATAAATTCACACATATATACACATCCACATACATACATATATATACACACATACACATACACACATATATACACACGTTATATATTCATACCTATACTTGTATACATATTTATCTATATTGTCTAATTTAATTTTAAAGTTATGATCTTTTACATTCAAATTGGGTTGGGTTTGTGATTGAATTTCAATTACACTTGAACTCCAAGACACATCCAAACAGTGTATTTTGAATTGCATTTGTGGAATTGAAATACCATGACATTCCAATTTCAATGCAATTCCAAATTCGTGCAACCAAACGGACCCTAAATCAATTTAATCCTAAAAATATTGTTATCCCTATACCCAGAATTCTAAACCATATATCCAAACAATCCAATTGTATCCCTAACCCAAAAATCAAAATCATATATCCAAACAACCAAATCCCAACCTCCACCACTTGTCATCGCCAAACCACCACCACCCGCCGCTCTCAAACCACCGCCGCCGCCAAACCACCACCACTACCCCCCACCGCCGCCAAACCCCCACCATCACTATCCCCATTCCCACCGGCAACCTAAACCACCACCAACCATACAACCCGTCGCCATCAAACCAACCCCACCACCCGCCGCCACCAAACCACCACCAACCCCATCATCATATCCTCACATCCACCATTGACGGTTTGCGGTTTGATGTATAGTGTCATTGTTTCACCACACCCCGATCAACAAGAATTTATACCTGCAAAACTTAACTCAAAAATAATATAGTAATAAACAGGGTCGAACCACTCTCAACTTGAAACTTGTTTCGAGACTCGGATCCAAAAATTTAATTTTCGGAAATAAAAATAAGTAAGTTTAAAACAATTTTTGGATTTTTGAATAGTAAATTAAAATTGCTAATTAAAATTATCAAATGATTGGAAAAATCTCAAGGGAAGAGAATCTACCACTCCAGTCCATATAAATAAATATTATATATTTATATTGCAAATTCTTCTCCAAATGAGCTACTGTTGCGCTCTCTCAACGACTACATCTTGTTAAACTCAAAAATAAATAGTGGTAGGCATTCCCGGTATTTCCATTCATTAATTGACAATCACGAAGAATCCTCCCTTTATCATCTTGATTAAAAAAAATGTGAATAATGGTAGACATTCCCTGTATTTTCATTGATTGACAATCACGGAGAATCTTCCCTCTATTTTTAGCTTCCAACTTCTATTGTAAGGTTTATGTCATTGAGATTCGTAAAAGAATACTCTCGGGAAGAAGAATTATACAATAGGAAATAAAATAAATTTAATTACACTTCACTCATGTTGGCTTCATCAACCCCTCAAGAGACGTATTTAGGCTAGCATATTAATACAAAAATAAAACATGAAGATAAAAATATTATTCATTGATTGAGAGAAGGATTACAAAAATAAATATCACTGTCACAATTGTGATATATACTATTTGTATCAACAACTTTTCGGCCTTAGCCTCTCCCCAACCCTCTTTTCACTTCCTATGCACAATCTATTTATAAGTTTTTTAGAACACTTTTCTTGGTCGTCAATTATATCACCAGGCAATTGCATTGGGTTGCCCCATCACCAACCTACAACAATTTATTAGTTGAATTGCATAATGGAGTGGGCATTGAAGGCAACCAATTTTCTTCAACAAACCAATCTTCCTTGTCTGTAGCTAATATTCTCAACCAAAATTTGACAACCACCAATTTGTTAGAATCCATTTGGTATACTTTGACACCTCACACATGTCACACACGTGCACATATAATTACATACATATGTATACACTATCTCACATGGAAACCCATTTTCTTCTTTTTCTTTTTCTTTTCTTTTTCTTCACATTTCCCAATTCATATATATAGGAAACAAAAAGATATTTATAAGGTAATTTATACAATAAATTGGTAAATTAAAATTTTATTTTGACATCTAAAATTCTCACTTTTGTACGCTTATCAAATTACCCCCAAACAAACTTTTGCTAATCCTCTAGCAAATTAGGGCAAAATAGATAAGTTCACAAAATCGAGACATTTGTTTTTAATGGTAAAAATAGTATTAAAAAAGAAAGGCTAAAAGCCTACAAAAATAAACTTATTGTAAAAATAGGTACAATAATAAACTTATATGGTATCCAAAGATCCACCATAGGAAAATCAAAACTAAATATCTTATACAATTTGCACTTAACAGACTAAGGACCTTAGGAGAAGAGATTCGTCTATAACAACAAAAACCATCCCAAACACTGGAGTAAGCAAAAAAAACCAGCAAACCATGAAGTTCATGCAAATAAGTAGCCACTTTGAACATCTAAACTTGATTTCTAACAAAAAACACCATAACCATTAGCACTAAAGGGAACATGCTATACCAAAGCACCAACCAACAATCTATCATCCATAACAAAATGGAGCTCACCAAAGACAGAAAACCATGAAGCAAATGCTCAAACAGAATCAGAACCATGCCTAATATTCCAAGACACCAGAGGTTGACCTGATCAGTATGCATCAGCAAAGGCAAGAAATCAAAACAAAATAGACTCATGTAAACAACATTGCTGAACCAGGTACTTATTAGCAGAATTGTTGCTGTAATTGCTATGTGAAAACAAGTTGAATCGGACAGATTGAACAACCTTAACTAATAGATCATCATGGCTGCAATAGTCACCAACAAAGACTCTTCTATTCCTCTCCATCCAAAGCTCATAGTTAGTAGCAAAAAAGGCAAGCTTGTTCAGAGTACGCACAAGAGAAATTCCTTTTTAGTTGGCTAGATACCATGTGAAAATTGCATACCAATCTCCATCAGGCCACTCAAGAAGCCCTTTCTAAACCATTCTTCTCCAAAGTCTCCTAAAAATCTACATTGGAAGAATAAGTGATCTCTATCATCCATACTGAGATTACAAAAGACACAAGTAGCATCACTAACCAAGCCAATAGAGAGTATAAAATATTTTGTGTTAATTCTATCAAGATGAACCAACCAAAGGAAGAAAGAACGCTTTGGAACATGGTGCTTAAACTATATGAAATCAACCCACTCCAAAGCTTCAACTTTATATCTCACAGATTCCCAAGCTGAATTAATAGAGAATTTTACCATTGGATGGTAACCAAATAACCTTGTCTTGAACATTAACATTGGACCTAAAATCAGCAGGAAAATTAGCTTTAAAAGCCAGCCATTCATTGGAATTCGGAATAGGAAAGTGCCATCCAGAAGAAGTAACAAGCCTACTAACAGAAGCATTGATTCCCATACCTGAAGCTCTAATAAAAAAATGAGAAAATATAGTATCAAGAGGCCCAAGAGGATGCCAATTATTAAACCATAATGAAGTAGTCCTACCATCACCCACAATGACTTTAATCACATGCTTGAACAAAGGCCTAAGGTTAATAACATTTTTCCAAGTCCAAGAACAGTGTTGAGGAATAGGAAGAGCTCAAAAAATTTCTGCCTTTAATCAAATTTGATTTAACCCAAGAGACCCATAGAAAGGTATAATCATGTTGAATAATAGACCATAGATGCTTGGACATAGCAGTTACATTCCATTCTTCCAAATCCTTTATACCCAAGCCACCTTATTTGAAAGGGAGACACACCTAAGGCCAAGCAACTTTGCATCCCCCTGTGCACATTTTAGAACCAAACCAAAGAAATTTTCTAAGAAGAGAGGTAAGGTCTTTAATTACTCCTTTGGGCAGAATAAAAGTACATGACCAATAGACTTGAAATGCAAACAAAACAGCCTTAACCAGCTGAAGTCTTCCTGTAAATGAAAGGTATTTTGAAGCCCAAATTGAAATTTTAGCAGTGATCTTGCCCAAAAGCATAACACAATCATTTTTCTTCAATTTAGAAGAAAACATAGGAACTCCCAAGTATTTCACAGGAAGTTGCCCAAGCTAAAACCCAAGAATGTCTTGAATTTAAGAGAGTAAAGGACCTTGAATACCAGCATGAAAAACCACACTTTTAGAGTGATTAGGAAGCAATCCAGAAATTGAACCAAAAGAATCAAGAACCTCCTTTACACAATTCATAGAAAGCAAATCTCTAGCAGAAAAGATCAAAAGATTATCAGCAAAAAACAAACTGGAGATACCTTGTAGTCTACACTTCCAATGGAAATTGAAAACATCAGAAGATGCCCTTCTATCCAACATGCCTGTAAGAACCTCCATGCCAAGAAAAATAAATATGGTGAAAGTGGATCACCTTGTCTGATACCCTTTAAGATTGGAAAATAATCCTTGAAACTACCATTAATGTTTACAGAGAACATTGCAGAATTAATACAATTCATGATCAATTTGATCCAATGAGATGGAAAATTGAAAGCTTGAAGAACAAATTCCAAAAACCTCCAAGAAACAGTATCAAAAGCCTTGGACAAGTCCACCTTTATGGCTATCCTTGGATCTCCATCATCCTTGTGGTAATCTCTTAAGAGCTCCTGAGCTAATAAGATATTGTGAGAAATGTTTCTGCCAGCAACAAAAGCTCCTTGATTGAGACTAATACAAGAAGGAAGACATTCCTTAACTCTGTTAGAAAGCACCTTAGAAAGATATTTATAGAGAGTGGAACATAGGGAAATAGGATTGAAATCAGAGACCTTATTGGGATTTGTGACCTTAGGAACTAAAGTAATGATTGTTGAATTTACCTCTTGAAGCATCATACCAGAATGAAAATAAACTTGAATTGTCTTTGTCACATCAGCTCCCACAACAGCCCAAGCATGATTAAAGAATAAAGCATTAAAACCATCACTCCCAAGGGTCTTTCCATATTTGAGATAAAACATAGTAAGTCTAATCTCTTCATCAGTGATAGGCTTCCTTCTGGCATTAGCCACTCTATGAAAATATGTTGTGTTTTTATCACCCAACTTTAACCATTTCACTCTAGATTGTTATTTGAGGAGGGATTATTTAGCTTGAGATAAAAGAAGAAAATTTGAAAGACATACCTGTTCTTGAGCCAAAAGATCCAGATTACTGGGATCAACATCAAGCTTGTATTGCAGACTGGTTAAATTCTTCTTGACCTCTTGAACCTGAATAGATAAATCATTGAAATGAGGTTTATTCAAAGCTTTCAACTCATGCTTCAAACACCTCAACTTCTTAGCCACCTTAAATATATGAGAGCTCACAACCTCTAAAGACCAAACCTTTTTAACAATGTCCATAAATTGAGGATGAGAAATAAGATGATTATTGAACCTGAAAGGAACACCTTTTTTCAAAGTTCTAGCCACTACTTGCATAGTTATAAGAGCATCATTAGACATTACCATAGGTTCAAAGTGTGCAGCATAGTTAATATAAGTAGAATTCCAAACCTCATTGACAAGAAACCTATCAATCTTTCAAAAATATGTATGGTTTGTCCAAGAGTAATAAACACTAGAATATTTCAAATCATCCAGATAAGCCTCTGAATACACTCCCCAAATTATTTCTTCTGAGAATCCCAAATAGCATAACCACCATATTGATCATTAGGGAACCGAATTGCATTAAAATCACCTGCCAAGAAAAAAGAGACTGAGCATGAAGTGAGCAGCTTGAAGAATGTCTTTCCAAAGCCTCCTCCTAACAACATAGTCATTTGATCCATAAAAAAACCTTCCCACACAACTGAAAGAATTTTTAAGATCCTTTATTAAACAAAGAATGAGTTGATCAGTGATAAGAAGTGGAACTACTTGAAGCCTTGAAGGGTCCCAACAGACCCAAACCCTACCATTAGTAGCATCAATATAATTGTGTAAAAATCCCTACCCTCTAACAATGGAATGAAAAATCCTAGTAGTTTTGTCTTCTTTCACTCTAGTTTCCACAATACAAAAGAGAGATTAATCAAGCATTCGAATAACTTGAGCAATCTCAGACTGTTTTTTAAATGTGTTAATACCCCTAACATTCCATATCCTAAATTCATAAAAAAATAATAGGAAAATTATACAACCTCAAGGAAAGAAGATCCAATTAAATGGCCTTACCCCCCTCACTAGGAGAGCTTAAAGATAAACGTCTTCTAGTTTTGACACTAGAAAGAACAAGTTTTGAAGCTTTAAATACACCTTTAGCTTTACCATGTTTTGGAGGTTTTTGCATAATGCTTCCATCTATATTCACTTCAAGATCCACATAATGCTCCCCTTCTTTGATTTGAGCCATTGAGTTCACAACACTAGTGGTCTGTCCTCGACCATCCTCTTCACTTAGATTTGCGATAAAGAGTCATTTCCTTTTGCAAGAGACTCTAGTTCAATATCATGAGGGTCTTCATCAATATTCTGCAATAAATCAAACTTATTTGAAACCCCAAGTGTATGCTGAGATTGAGAAGTAGTAGTCCCACAAGCTATAATGGAATCAACCCCTTGCTCAATATTAGGATTTACATGTTGCTGCAAAGGAACATCTTTAATAACATCATTGACCAGAACCTCAATAGGGCCTGGAGGTTCTAATAGAGTCGAATCAATAGCTTTGCCTTTGCCACTCTTATCAACAACCCTCAATTCTTGAAGCTTAGGTTTTTCAAGAGCAACTTGAGCAATATTAGTAGATTTAGGACAGGTAGTAGATGAATGACCAAACAAATTGCATTGCATGCATCTTTTAGGTAACCACTGATATTCCACTTTAATGGAGAACACAATGCCATCACGTAACTCAACTGAAACAATGGAAGAAAACTTTGAACTTGCCTTCATTTCAATACAAACCCTAACAAACCCCAGCCGTTTCTTATCATTTGTCAAAGCATCTACATATATAGGGGTACCCAGAGTACTAGCCACAGAACTAATGGCATCCTCATTCCAGAATTCAAAAGGTAAACCAAATAATTTTACCAAAACAAGGACTGATCTGATAACATCTTTTTGCAGAACTAACCCTGGCTTCCACTTTTGTAAGATCAAAAGATGATTAGCAAAGTGCCATCTGTGTCCCTCAATGACAATGTCACGTTGCATACAAGAAGAAAACTTAAACAAGAAAAAGTTATTATCAAGGTTATGCACACCACACAAACTCTCTTTGGCTCAAAGCTTTTTGGCAATGGATTCAACAGTGAGAAAAGGAAGGCGTTTATCAATAAAGTATCCTACCAAGCATTGATCCCAATCTTCACATTGAGCCATTTCTGAGGTGAGAACAGCCCTATGTTCTTTTTTAGGAGCAATGTAGCGAAGCTTCATCTTGCCAGCCTTAACACTAGTATTTAACTTTTGACCCCAAGTCTGTTGAGGAGGTGACACAACTGGAGAAACATTCTGAACCCCTGCAAGAGGTGGAAAATCAGCTTGCAAAACATTCTCTTGATGATCATGATGAATATGTAAAACCCTAGTAGAAAAAAATACATTCAAACCAGCAGGTAACTCATCAAAAACCCTGGGTGAATGAGATAATGGAACCAAAGGAGATGAGGAAAGAGCCTTCTTCAACAACCGAACTTGTTATTCAGAAGAAACCATATTAGCTCTAGTAGAGGACAATCCAGCACAAGTTGTAGACAAACCTTCACAAGCCATTAGAAACAAAATATAGAGAAGACAATAAACCTTAACATAGAAAATCGAGAGTTGAAGATATGACTATGGTAGAGAAAAAAGGAAAAATAGGAGCAAGCAACAAACCCTAGGCCAAAACCCTAGAGTTGCAGTGAAACCCTAGAAGAATCGCAAGGAATCGCCTAATCTATCAAATTGACATTTTTTTTAAACAAAAGATGTGTCACTTTCGCAGGCTATTTTCGATTGCATTTACCATATGCAACAAGGCCTTAAACCCATAGGTTATCTTAGTGGATGAGCTATAGCCTCGTGAGAGTTCACAGTGAAGGTACTCACAAACTTCCTATGACAACAAAATGAATTCCTTTATATCCGTAAGTCATAAAAGATAAGAGATGAAATATCAATTCCTTCGTATACAACGAGTTACTATGGTGTCATAAGAATAAATATCAAGAAAAGTTCATCCACGAGCTACTTAGAGACAAAGTGTATGCATGCAAAGTCAATAGAGAGCAATTCGCATATCTAGGTGATGAAATTCTCGAGTCCTTAGAAAAATATGTTTTGATTTCAAATCTCGCAAGTAAATATCTCTCTAAAAGAATAACTCTTATAATTTGGGCTAATTGTATCTCTCAATTGTATGTGAGAATGAACTTCGTTTCTAAAGTGGAAGCAAGCTCACATATTGAAATGAAGAATCGATATATATAGTAGACAGTCTCATGATTGGAATGCCGATCACTTTTGAGAGAATGTTGAGTTACCCACCATAACGCATTCTCATTTACTATCCACTATCATACTATTCTGTAAATATTTAACAATCTTATTGAAGTGGTGATAAAATAAATAATAATTTATTTCTTTCTCTTGGTTTCTCTTATTCTTCTTCTTTTCTCTATCTTTTTTTAAGAGAATATGGATATTTTCTTGATCCCTTTCTGTTTTACATAAAAATATCATCCCTAAAATTTCTCAGAATTGAAATAGAATAAGGTAACAGTAGGGTGTAGATATGGTACGATAGATAGTAAACTACAAGATTTATGTTTCTCTTAACTCGAAGTGATTTCATTCTCCATGACCAACTAAAATGAAGGATAATGAGACCAAACAACTAATTTAGTGCGATATCCAAAAACATTTGAGTCATTTTATGACTCAGAGTTAGTGGAAAAACTATCTCAAATAGTGAATGGCACGAACTCTCACAAGGTCTAAGTCTTAGTAGATTTCTAGATCATTGAGGATTACTCACTTTTTCAATTTGAATTGCAAAATGAGACTCCTGTGTAAAAATTGTTCTATTTTTAAATGCTTGAGGTGTAATATGTATCATTATATCACCATTGTAACAAGCTTCACTTTGATCTAAATATCAACATCTCTTGACTTTAATGAATCAGAACACAAGAAAAAAAAATTATTATTTTTTTAAATTATTTTTTAGTAAAACTCTTTTGATTTTTTTTATTTTTTTAAATAATGAAATTTTATTTTGGTTAAAGAAATGCACGTTCAGATAAATGTAACCACCCCCAAACAAAAAGTAACACTGTCCCTAGTGTTTAAAAATACATCTAAGAGAAAAATTGGAACAAATTACCGCAATTGAGGTGGTGTTTCTGGAGTATAGACCCTGCAAAGATTTTTTGCAAAAGAAAACTCAAGTGATTGAAAATATTATGATGGACTTTACCCCCAAACAAAATCTAAACATATCTAAATAGAGTGAAAAATAAAATCTAAAGAAAATGTTTACACAGCTGACTGGGCTGCGTCCAGGAGCACTAAGTTTAACGTTTTCAGCCAAACTCAATAAAGATGGAACGAGATAGATTTATATGTTTCTAACATTTGGTCAAAAAATGGAGGAGGAAAATGATCATTCCTTTTTACACTATTGAGTTTTCAATAGTCGATGCAAACTTGCCATCCAGTTTGGATGCGAGTAGGAACTAACTCTTTGTGTTCATAAAAAACAACAGTGATGCCCATCTCGTGAGGAATGACTTGGATTGGACTTACCCATTGACTATTAGAAATTGGATAAGGACTAATGTATATGATATCATCAATGGACCATGATAGAGCTTTCCTACATGTCCTAAGAACCTTAAGTAATTTGGGTTCTTGTTGCTTGGTTAATTCAAATGAGATTACCACAGGATAAGACTCAGAGTCACTAAGGTACCAATTTTGGGAAGTCTCGGGTAAAGGCTTTGATTCGACCTTTTGTGGCTTCTTCGCATGTTCAATTTCAATGGAAACTGGCAAGGACAATGATTCACATTTGGCTATATACTTGGATGCTTCAAAGAGTGGAGCAGAATCTAGCAATTCATTGACTTGACTAATGTAATTAGTCTTATAAAAATCATCAACAAAATAGGCTAGACAATGCTGGAGTGGATCATCAGGATAGGAGTGATTAAATATATGGGTAGTCAATGAATCAATGAGACAAACATATTCAATAGTTTCTGAATCAGTGGGTTGATTCATCAAACTAACCACATTGACTTCCACTTTCATGTTTCCAAATATCAAGGTCATGTTACCATTTATACAATTGATTATTGCATTGGTTGTAGCTAGAAATGGCCGACCTAAAATGATTGGAATTTGCTTACCCTTAGTTGGTTGGGTATCTAGAACAATGAAGTCTATAGGGTAATAAAAATTAGTCACTTTGACAATCACGTCCTCAATTATACCCCTTGGAATTTTTATAGAATGATCAGCTAATTGGATTTTAATGTATGTTTTCCTCAAATTAGTCAATCCTAATTCCAAGTAAACTGAATAGGGAAACAAATTTACATTGGCACCAAGATCCAATAAAGCCTGATCTTCAAAATTTTGTCATATCCTACAAGCGATAGTTGGACTACCGGGGTCTTTGTGTTTAACCACAACTTGATTTTGTAGGAAAAATGAACAATTTTGGGCTATAAAGGCTTCCTTAGAGATGTTGGTTTTCCTCTTGACTAAGTCTTTGATGAATTTTGCATAAACAGGAATTTGCTTAATAACAGTGATAAATGGAATGTTAATCTAGAGATTTTAAAATTTTTCAAAGATTTCACTGTATTTAGAATCCTTCTTATTGTTGACTAGTCTAAATGGAAAAGGTGCACGTGGAACATACGGCGTTGGAATGAATTCATTTTGCTTAGGACCTTGATCCTCTTTGGATTTTGAGGAATTGGGTGGAAGAGATTTTGATGGTTCATTTTCATCACTAATGGGTAGCTCAACCTTATTATCAATTTTCTTTCCTGACCTCAGGGTAATGATAGAATTTACATGCTCATTTGATTGGTCAGAACTGGAAAGGGGCCCTATGTGATGAAATCCTTTTCCTTTTGGATTGATTTCGGGTTGGCTAGGCAATGTACACATTTGTCTTTCAGACAGAGCTGCAATGAGTTGACTCAACTTATTTTTGAGGGACTGTTGGAATTGCAGTTGATTTTGAGTCAAGAGATCAAATTTTTTTCTAACTCTTGAAATCTTTGATTGGAATGCTTATTGGATTGATCAATTTTAAGAGAAAGCATTTTCAAAGTGTCCTCATAATTGGAAGTATTATTGACCGATGGGACAAGAGCAACATAATTGCTCATGGGATCAACTACTAAATCTTTGTTATGAGTGAACTGGTTAATCTGAGCGAAATAGTTTTGAGAAATTATTGGTCCTTGAGGTTGAGGTTCCCTATTGGAGTTACCTTGAAAACTGGAATGACCACCTAAGTTTTGTGGGGCTAAATTTTGTCTCCATGAAAAATTAGGGTGGTTTCTAGTATCAGGATGGTAAGTGTGAATAAACGTATTAGGAAAAGATCTCCTATAGGTATTGAAAGCACAAACTTGTGCATCTGAAAGTTCAGATGTACAATAGACTGGACATTCCTCAGTTGGATGAGATAAACCAGAACAAACATTGTATTGTGCATTGGTAGACATTAAGGAAAAAGTATCAAATTTTTTGCTTAAGTCTTTCACTCCATCAACAAGACTTTGCATCATAGATTTCAACGCATTTTCAGGTTTGATCTCATAAAAATTAGATTTTCTATTCATTTAATCATTCGTAGAAAATTCATTCTCATTTTGGTTCCAATTCCAATTTTGGGCATTCTTAGCTAATTCTTCAAAAAATATGTAGGCTTGGTCTGGGGTTTGAGCCTTGAACTTTCTTTGGTGCATTGATTCAATCATGGTTCGATTCATAGGTGAAAGTCCGTAATAGAAGAAATGGACTAGTTGTGTTTTATCAAAGCCATGGTGTGGGCATTTGAGTAGCAAATCATGGAATCGGTCCCAAGTTTAATGGAATTGTTCCTTAATTTTTCCTCTAAAAGTACTAATGACATCTCTCATTAATTCGGTCTTTCGCATGGGATAAAAGTTACTCATGAATTTCCTTGCAAGTTCATCCCATGATCGAATAGAGTTGGGTGGAATGGAGTTTAGCCATGAAGCAGCTTTATCTTCTAAGGATAGGGGAAAAAGACGCAGTTTGACACCCTCTTCAATCAAATTTTGATTTTTGAATGTGTTGCATATTGTCAAAAACTTCCCTAAATGGATATAGGGTTGTTCACTTTCGAGTCCATGAAATTTTGGCAACATATTGATTGTGGTTGGTCTAATCTCAAACTGGGGTGCATCATTCTCAGGTAGAACAATGCAATTAGGTGGGTTAGCTGTGATTGGGGCAAAATAATCATTTAGAGTTCTTGGTGCAGCCATTATGGGATGATTAGTGGTAGACAGATTTAACAAGGTTATGGATTTCATTTTTAAATCAAGAAGTGCTGGATCACTAGGAAATCGAATTAAACGCTTGTTAACTCGCAACCACTGGGGCATAAACAAGAAGAAACCTAATGGGCTAGATGATGGGCAAATCACACAAATTTTTTGGCTTTGTTATCTTGAGCTTAAATTCAAATGTAGTGAATGTTTAAATCTAATCTTGTAGAGAATTAATAGGATGATATCCAAATTAATTTTCTCCTAATTAGACAGCTCCTACTTTATTCCATATTAAGCTGATAGATTACTAGTTAAGGATCATCAAACCAACAACGGAGTAGTTCCCAGGAAAGTGTGGGGAGGCACTTGGCCTGCTTAATAACGGTTCGCCCACACTTCTAGACAGAACTATCCTACTGTTTATCAGTTTGATAATGATTCACTGGAGTGACTACCAACCGCTTCCTTCCTAGAGGGCCTATGAGCTCGTAACCCTAATTAGCTTATTTCTAATGAATTTTAATCAAATCCGGCTCATGGTTTAACAAATGCAAGGATTTTTGTGATTTGTGGGCCACAAAAACGAGTGATGAAATCTCGACCGTATCTTGTGTGTGTGTGTGGGGGGGGGGGGGGGGGGGGGGGGTTATGCAAAATGCTAATTAAAATATGCACAAGCAAGAGAAAAATAAAACAAAATAACAAAGAATTATACAAAAAAGGATCCTTTTTTGTTTTTTAGATATATCTTTTTGAAAATAAACTAAATATAAATAATGGGAGCTTATGGTAATGTCTAATGTTATTCTATCCTAGAGGTCGTATGCAAAATTCACCTAGAAAAATATGTTCACCTAATCTAGAAAAATAAAAGAAAAGAAAATATATAAAATAAATTAAATAATAATAAAGGGAGCTTAGGGTAACGTCTAATGTTATTCTATCCTAAAATTCGCATGCAAAATTTTCACCTAATCTAGAACAAAAATAACAACGGTTTATAAATATAGAACCTGGATGACGAACCGGTATGGTACCTCCTGTAAAAAAAGTAACAAAAATAAATAAGTAAATATTTGACGGTTTGCGGTTTGATGTATAGTGTCGTTGTTTCACCACACCCCAGTCAACAAGAATTTATACCTGCAAAATTTAACCTGAAAATAGTATTGTAATAAATAGGGTCAAACCACTCTCAAATTGGAACTCGTTTCGAGACTCGGATCCAAAACTTTAATTTTTGGAAATAAAAAAAAGCAAGTTTAAAACAATTTTTGAATTTTTGAATAGTAAAGTAAAATTACTAATTAAAATTATCAAATGATTGGAAAAATCTCAAGGGAAGATAATCCACTACCCGGGTCCATATAAATAAATATTATATATTTCTATTGCAAATTCTTCTCCAAATGAGTTACTCTTGCACTATCTCAATGGCTACCTTTTGCTAAACACAAAAATAAATAGTGGTAGACATTCCCCGTGTTTTCATTAATTGACAATCACGAAATCCTCCCTTTATCATCTTGCTTAAAAAAATGTAAATAGTGGTAGGCATTCCCTGTGTTTCCATTGATTGGTAATCACAGAGAATCCTCCCTCTATTTTTAGCTTCCAACCTCTATTGTAAGGTTTATGTCATTGAGATACGTAAAAGAATACTCTTGGAAAGAAGAATTATACAATAAGAAATAAAATATATTTAATTACACTTCACCCATGGTGGCTTCATCAACCCCTCGAGAGGAGTATTTAGGCTAGCATATTAATACAAAAATAAAACATGAAAATAAAAAGATTATTCATTGATTGAAAAAAGGATTACAAAAAGAAATATCACTGTCACAATTGTGATATATACTATCTGTATCAACAGCCTTTCGGCCTTAGCCTCTCCCCAACCCCCTTTTCCACTTCTTATGCAAAATCTATTTATAAACGTTTTAGAACACTTCTCTTGGTCGTCAATTATATCACCAGGCAATTGCATTGGGTTGCACAATCACCAACCTGCAACAATTTATTAGTTTATGCAGATGTTTGTCTTGAATTGCATAATGGAGTGAGCATTGAAGGCAACCAATTTTCTTCAACAAACCAATCTTTCTTGTGTGTAGCTAATGTTCTCAACCAAGATTTGACAATCACCAATTTCTTAGAATCCATTTGGTATACTTTGACACCTCACACATGTCACACACGTGCACATATAATTACATACATATATATACACCATCTCACATGGAAACCCATTTTCTTCTTTTTCTTTTCCTTTTTTTTTGACATTTTTTCAATTCATACCTATAGGAAATATAAATATATTTATAAGATAATTTACACAATAAAATGGTAAATTAAAATTTTATTTTGACATCTAAAATTCTCACTTTTGTGCACTTATCAGCCATCACCATCCTCGTCCCATCGACAACCCAAACCACCACCACCACCCGCCACCACCAAACCCAAACCCTTACCCCTACCATCACCATCCCCACCAGTAACCTAAACCACCACCCGCCTTTTTTGTCCCGAAGACTACGCCCCCCCAAAAAAAAAAACTAATTTGGGCAAAACCTAAAATATATATATATATATATATATGGATTTGGACAAGTCAAATTTTTAATTGTTTTTCCAATTGAATAATTTGTGCATATAATAAAATTTAATCTAATATTTTAATTTAAAAATATAAATTTAAACTTTAAGAAAATAAATAATTTTTTTCATAAATTTATATCAAATTATTTTTTAATGTCTTTTAATTTTCATTTTTAGATTTTTAGGATTGGTAGGGGTCAAAATGATAAAATATAGATTACTTGTTTCCAAACACTATCCAATCCAATATTGAGGGTAATTTAGGTATTAAATCAAAATTTTATGGTGATGTCATGGTATAGGGGTGTAAATGATGTGTATAAATAGAAATAGGGGGTGTAAATGAATTTTGGCAAACCTGAGGGGGTGTAATTGATGTTAGGACAAACCTCAAGGGGTGTAAATGAAATTAATCCTTAAAATTTTTAACTCTTTAACTTGTAATTATAAAAAAGGTAAATTACATTTTCAATGAATATATATACACATATAAAATGAGAACCCTTTTGCCCTATTTTATTTTATAACTTTTATTTATTTATTATTTTTTGAAAATCAAGCAAAACAAATTCAATGAATATATATACACATATAAAATGAGGGTAGGTTAGGGCTTAATGGGTATGCGACATGATATGAATATATACACATACTGATATACATGTATATAAAATTTCAATGAATATATTATACACATATAAAATTTCAACTTCAAGAATGTTTGTGGGTCTTCGCTTTCGGTCCATTGGGTTTCCAAATCTGCATCAAAATGAGAGTTTTGATGGTTAGGGGTTAATGGGTATGTGACATGATATGAATATATACATATATTGATATACATGTATATAAATATATATGTATATTTTCAGTTTTAATATATACATATACATATATATACACATATAAAAAGAGGGTATGTTGGTCTTTTCACATTTTTATGGGTGGGCTAATAGGTCCTCACACATATTTAGGAGTAATTTAGTCATTTCACATCTCAAAATTTAGTTGAGGGGGTCAAAGTGAAATAAATAAGGGGTGAAAGTATAATTAACAGAACTACAAAGGGTGCGAGTGTAATTTATATTAACAGCAGAGGTGAAAGTATAATTTACTCTTATAAAAATACAAACACTCACGTGGATATTTACCCACCTTTAGATTAATATTCACAGCTGAAGAGAATCCAAATTCTTCATCTTTTAATGCAAAGCTAAGATAGTATCTTCCATTTATTCGTAATAATAGTAGATATATGAATTGAGTAGGTCATTTGAAGATTTAGGGATAGATATCAAGTCTCATACTCCTTCCGTCTCAATTTAGTTATCCACGTTTGATTTTTTAACATTTTTTTTATATTTTGTGTTTCCTATTTTGTCATTTGACAATATAGTATTCTTGTAGTTTTTAGTGGGGCCCATTATTTTTTGAAATTAATGAAGAGAGAGAATTTTAGAAAGTATATGATAATATTGTATTGGGATTCGAAACTTGATAACTAATTAGGGACAAGTAAAGTAGATAAAGTGGACAACTAAATTGGGATGAAGGGAGTATTATGATTTTATTTTAATTCAAATAATTTATTGGATAATCACATACATAGTTTGGGGTCCGGATCGTCTACAATAATTGCTGCAGAAATCAGCAAAAAAATAACCAAAACGACGTCATTTTGATCATTTAAAAAAAAAAGAAAAGGAAATTGACGACGTTTGATTTTGGAGTCTCCGTCTACACTGTGTATATAGGTGTCTGTATAGATTTTTCCTGCGCAAAACCATTCCATCTCTGATCTCTCTCTTCCCCATAGCATCATCTTCTCCAAATCGATCTTAGAATCCATCGTCATCTTTAGGGTTCAAGGCAATCACCTCTCCATCTTCATCTTGTCCCGAAAAATTGAAAAGGGTTTAGGGCAAGCACACTCATATATATATATATAGATCCAAATCTTTTAACTTCTCTGCAACCCCACTGTAATTTCTAGGTATTCCCATTTTGTTTTCTCATTATTAATGGTTTGTGGTTGTAATTTTGGAAATTGTAGAAATGATTTGTGGATGAAATTTTTCTAGGGTTACAAACCAATGAAGCAGAAAATTGATCATGTTTTTTGCTACTTTGAAAGCAACACAAGATTTTCTATTGTTAAGGTAGGTGATATAGCAATATTATTTATTTGAAGTGTTCTTTTTAGTGTAGAATTTTCTATTATGATTTTTCCCAAATTTTGGTAGCAATCTGTGTCCCTAAAGACAACAATTTCATTTGAAAAGTCTGCGATATGGTATATAAATTTTGAAATTGGTGTTATGTGATAAGGTATTGAAGACAATTTTTGTATTTAGCTAAAAAACAAGTGCTTATTTTGTAATAACTTTGTTGCATCTTGAATTATATTTGTTTATTTCAGTGGACTGATAGATTTGTTGAAGTTGATTATTTTGTAATTTTGAACTAATAAGTATTTGATATAGCATTTTTGAAATTGTATATTTTATTTTGTAATTTTTAAGTGAATTGTTTTATATAGTGCAAAGCATTATGCCCCCCGTAAAAAGGAGGAGAGCGATAGTCTTTGACAACCTAAGTTCTTCAGATGTCGAGATCACACGCACCAAACCCCCAAACGCATTTCTTTTGTTCAAGTAAGTGGTTATTTATTTTGTAATATTAATATTTTTTGTTACCAAATGGTATTGTTGTTTAGGATTAATGTTTATTTCACTGCTTTAATTAGGAATGATTTCCAGCATAAAAATAAGCATATATTTATGCAAAGTAAGAGGCTTCAACAGGCGTTGGCATTGCCTAATGACAGATGATGAGAATGAACCATTTTTTAAGCAGTACCGGGTCGAAAAAGATAAATTTGGACCAAATAGCAAACAAAAACATATTAAAGATGACTGTCGGGTATCCTATATACCCGTTAAGAAATGGTTCAAAATGATTCAATCCCTGTCGGTGTTTCAGAAGAAATTAATTTCTGAAGTTGGCTTTGGAAGTCTGTTGGAGTTTAAAGTTTTTAGCTTAAACCATGAGCTTCTTTCTCAGTTGGTGAAAAAGTTCGATCTCTATCTATACCGTTTGCACTTGGGTGATAGATTTCTCAGTGTTGATGAAGAAAGAATTGTGGAGATACTGGGTGTACCCCGAGGTGACCTTCAAATCCCTATGACATCACCATCTAAAGATTCTCAATGTTATAAGTGGGCAGAAGCTACTGTAAGCTTTGATTTCAAAGAGATTACGTCACCTGAGTTATTTGACAAGCTAAATAACTGGAAAGAAGGCACTGACAACAATGATGATTTTGTCCGGCTGTTTTTTTTGTATATGTGTGCCGTTTTATTGACTCTAAATCAGAAGGTTACGGCCCATCTCCGATTTTTAGAGGCAGCTTTCAGAGTTGAACGAATTTCCCAATACAACTGGGCGAAAGCTGTCTATGATGAGTTGGTTGAAAGAATCGAGAGATAGAGAAATAAATCGTCTAGGTTGTGTGAGGGGTGTGTTTTTTTGCTACAGGTACAAGTTCTTATTCTATAAGTTATGATGTGATATTTGGATAATGAATGAAATGTAATATCTGAATTGTTTTAGAATTGTTCACATTGCTTCACTAATGTTGTTGTTGTTTTGTAACATGCAAAACTGATATACCTGGTCCATTACAATGTGGATGGACCAGGACCAGAGGACCACCCCCATCGAATCTTATCCTGGACGAATTCTTTGGCAAAAAAACGGTTAGCCTTTGAGAATGAGAGTATTGGAGGGTTTGGACTTGGAAAGGTACCTAAGTACATACATACATACATCACCTCAATTAGACTTAAAAACAGTCTTCTAAAGTTATACCAGTCAACTTGTTAATATTATCAGTCGACTTGTCCTGGTATAACTTTAGAAAATGATAGTTTTAAGTCAAATCGAGGTGACAATATTAATTTTACCAGTCGAATTATTAATATTATCAGTCGACTTGTCCTGATCATATTATTCTCCACCAGAATTACAGTTTGTAAAGAGTCCGACGGCTGTGAAAGTGATTTCTGTCATGCCTTGTGCTGCTGAGGCTGAGATATGTCCGAAGGCGGGTTCATCTTTAAAGATTCCAAAAGAAGTTGAGGTACTTAAGTAGCTAAGCATTTGGTTTATTTATTATCCAAGAGTTAAACACTGTTTTGAACCTGAACTATTTTACGATTTTACGTAGCATGCCATAAGGAAATCGGACGCTGCCATAGCTGAATTGGTAGCTTAAAAAGCAGCTCTGAAAAGATGGTTGTTTGAATCATTGAAAAATGAAATTCCGAATGATGCCAGCTCTCCCGAGGAGAAATAATATTCTGCAAGGGAAACATTTTCCCCCTAGGGCCATCATCCTGATGACATTGATTCTGCAAGGGAAGCATTTTCCCCCCAGGGCCATAATCTCGATGACATTGGAGATTTTGAAGTGAACAAAGCTGAACGTTTTGTGGACTCAGAGAAGCGGGAGGGAGATAATAATAATAATATCCGAATAGAGAAACATGAGGGTTTTATGCATATAATATTTGAAGATGATGGTGACTACTTGCGAACCCCCCAAGTGCCAGCAAGAGCAGTGAGACAAAAAAAAATGAGCCATTTTCTAAAGTCCCCTTGGGTTGTGGCGGCAAAGAAAACACAACACATGAATGAAAAGCAAAAAAATCATCTCCTTCATATATGGAGATTTGTGAACGATGCAGACAATCAGGGGTCAATTTATATTTACAGAATTCCATTTACATAATTTTTACATTGCTAAAATTTTCTCAACTGATTGAGTTCTAATGTTTGATAGTGAAGTGTTGGGGAAAGACTAAGGCCTGCTACTATGCCATTCCGCTTACATAGATATTCCAACATGAAGGCGTAGTGTTAGAGGGTGAGGATAATCGTTCTGTTGATCCTGTCACTGAAGCTTTTGGCACCGCCACCCTTAAGAAGATGGGGTTGGAGAGGGTTAATGGCCAATGGATTAGTAAACCAACCAAAGCCACGCATAGTGTGCCCGAGGTTTCTCGACATGCTAGTGTTGATGACAAACTTGCAAATGTCGATGCCCACTCTAAACTGTTGCTTGAGCTAATTACAAAAGTTGATGCTATTAGTGCCAAAGTTGATGCTGCAAATGCCAAAGCACCTATTCCAGTGGACGACCAATCTTCACTGTTGTGTGAGCTAATTGCAAAAGTAGAAGGTTTGAGTGGCAAAGTTGACTAAGTGAAACTTATGCAGGAAGAGATGAAAGACAGGATTAAAGGGCCGAAGTTCAATTTCGCTGAAATACGACGCAATCTGGATTTACCTCCCTATTGATATGCCTCTGTTTGTTTAATGGGTTATATGGACACAAGCAGTGTTTTGGAAAATAACTTATTTTGGGTATTTTGATCATGTGCTCTAATATCTTTGTTTTATAAGCACTTTATGAATATCTTTTTGAAGTTATGACATGTATTCTGATGTATTAAACTTATATATTCAACATCTAACGAATCATTCTATTGAATTTTAGTTTGAACTTATGTATTAACAAAGACAATGTTAAAAATCGACCGCTTAATGTAACAGTTGATTGTTTGTATGTTTAAATCTTTCTGTTTCAAATTTGTCCACTGAAAGTTAGATGAAAGTTGATTTATATCTGTAAAATAAATCTTCCGATTCACTTCAATAAAGCAGTATTAAACTCCACTTCATACTGACTTAATGGAATTCAAACACAAATAAATTAATAGAATACAAATGTAAATGTCAGATTCATTATTACTAAGCTCTATCAGTACAACCTTCCCAATTGAATAAAACTACCACTAAAATAAATTAACAGTTACACATCAGCCAAACTTAGTATTCAACCAAGAAGGTCTCTCATGTTATTTGCATGCGTCTGGATCATTTGTTCCTTGATTGAGATCCAACAATGGCTGAATTCAACAACTTAAAAGTTAAGAAAATTGTACTACATATATCATGAAATACCAGATATTTATGAATGGGTTATTTCACTTACCTATCCGAAAAGATTTTTTCTGGCCGACTCTCTTGGAGTATAATTTTTTCCTAAACCACTCCCCTACAAATATTTTAAAGAACTCATATATTAGGCCTTCATTTGTAACATTTTGTTATCAGTTTTGAAATAAATATAATAGTTAGGCACGGACCGGGTAAAAAGTGAAATGGCTTTGGGACATTGGAGTGTACGAGCTGGGCTGTGGTAAATATGTCGTTGACATTGGCTGAGTAAAACTCTAGCCGAAGCTGCTTGAGGGCGTACTCGATGTTTCGGTCGACATCGGTTGCTTTTTACGACCTTCGGAACCCTAAACACAATACAAAAACATATATTAGTTGGGAAAGTAATTTGAATACCCTAAATTCTGTACATGTAAATTTTACTCACATTACTGTTCACTACAAAGGATTTTGCATGAGCTTTTTTCTTCCATGCTGATCCAGCCTCATACCCTGGCTTCTTTCTATGTTTTCTCTATCCTCGCCAAACATTCTTCTTTTTCAAACCAACCGGGTTTCTGTTTTGGTCATCAACAGAATTTCCTTAATTTGAAGTTAGGGCATTCGTTGTATTTTTTCCTTTATCTACAACACTAAGCATGTGCTCAAAGTTTTTCAGGACTAAAAGGTAATCCTTCTCACTCCCCGCAGCAACAACATTTAGCCGGCTCACTAGATGACATAATCTTTTGTACTGAACAACTTCTTGCACATTTGGATTCCCTTCGATTACATTGCCAAGGATGTCATGCACTGTTTCATCTCTAGCATGTCGCGTCCATCATTTACAAATGTATTCCTTCAGAATTTCAATTGCATGCAAGACCTCTCTTAAAATCTTTATCACGTGACAACATGGAAATCCTTCCATTTCAAACTTTCCACACTCACAAATTAAATGGTTAGTTGTTATAATCCTCCTTACACATCATTCTGATCGATGCCTTTCAACAACGACAACAGTATATTTCAACTCTCCATATTCATCGATAATGTCCTCGCCGATAAACGCATTGACCGACCTTAGAAATCGCTCGAATATTGGCCTAGTGAAGATGTTTCCAGCTTGCACTATCATCGAAGAGCTTAATTGTATCCTCGGCAACTTATTACACAAATCAAAATCAACATGCTTTTTTATGACGTAAGTGGCTTACCAATCTCTCAAAGTGCTTAAAAAATTCGGGAATACAGAGATCCAATCTCATGAAACGTTTCACTTGAGAATTAAAACTTTTACTGAGTTGTGTGGTTCTCATGCCGGCACACCAATGATGTTTCACATAAGCCTTTGCCCATTTTTCCTTTAGTTCAAACAAATCTGATAACCATTTGTTCCCCTTAACATCGAACTCTGCCAACATGTCCTTCCACTGGGATAAAAATAATTTTTTTTCATCAACACACTTCATGAATTAGAACAAAACACTTTTAATACCAACATCATCGCGAACCACATATCCAATATGCTTCAAAGCATTCTGCAAGATGTGTCATATACACAAATGGTGTTTTGTGTCAGGCATCACAATCTCCAAAGCTTTGCTCATCGTGGGATCTTGGTCGGTTATAATTGTCTTTGGGGCTTTCATACCCATTGTTGCTAAAAAGGTCTCGAATAACCAAATAAATGACTCCGTTGTCTCATCATACATCAACGCACCCCCGAAAATCACCGTTTCTCTGTGCTGATTCAAGCCAAAAAAACTGCAAATGGCCGGGGAGAATTATTGACTTTATATGTCGTGTCGAAAGTGACAACGTCACGAAACAAAGAGTAATCTATTTTCATCCGGGCGTCCGCCCAAAATATGTTGGCCATTAAGTTATCACTGTCAAGTTGAGTGTCATAAAAGAAAAATGGGTTGTTAATAAGCTAGGTCTTAAAATAACTCAATATGCACGCTGCATCCCCAAATTGTTGTTGCTTCTGTCTCCTTGCTCTCAATAAATCTTAACATCCAATCTTGTATATCCCAAAGTTTCGGTTGTGCAAGCTTTTTTCACCATAAGATCATATGATGGACCGACATGTATTCCAGCGTCTTCTGCCAATTCAATCTCACAAACTTGTGCTCTAGCAATTTTTCGCTTAGATCGCAAGAACTCTGTATAGTCGGCCTTGACCAATTCGTGATTGTGTGCTTCAATAAATTCATCTACTACCAAATGTTCATTCACTCTATCATAAGTTACATGAATGAAGGCAGGACATTTCGTCTTGGTCTCTACCCTATATTGTTTAACCATGCAATCCCACTTGTCTTTCGGTCTTTTATCATGTTTGCAACAAACAAATGTCATAGTAGTGACATGCCCAACCCCCCTAAATCTATTGGTATTAGTTTTTCTTATCCCAAATCCAGATACTCGCCCATATGTGTTGTAAAAGTCGTAAAATCTTTCATAATTTGGAAACACCATACCAATCCGGGGTTTCAAATCCATTTCAGAATCACCATCCATCTTCTAAAAAAAAAGGATGATATTATTTCAGTATATCCTTCAACACATCAGGGGAATTCAAATATTCAATGTAGATGGACATTCAAAGCAAAATCTCTAAACCATTAAGGCCCTGTTTTGTAACTGGTTTTGGTACCAGTTTTTTGGTTTTGGTACGAAATGGTGGTACCAACCCATGTTTGGTAGGATTGGTGTTGGTACAACAGTACCAAACCAATGGTACCAAATGATGGTACCAACCCATGATTTTGGAACCATCAAATGAGGTGGTTTTTGGTGGTGCGGTACTGTAGCAACCAAAACCAAAACCAAATGGTTAGACCATCTCACCCCAAACCAAAATCAAATAGTTGCATCATATTAATATATTATATTAATATTAAAATATATTAATATATATTTTTGAAAATTTAATATATTTTAATATTATAGTTTTATTCTCTTTCCTAAAAATTAATATATTAATATTAATATATTAATATTAAAATATATTTTTGGAAATTCAATATATTTTAATATTATAGTTTTATTATCTTTCCTAAAAATTAATATATTAATATTAATATATTTTAATATATTAATATTAATATATTTTAATATTAAAATTTTATTATATTAATATATTAATAGATATATTAATATTAAAATATATTTTTGGAAGTTATTTTAATATTATAATTTTATTATCTTTCCTAAAAATTAATATATTAATATTATTATATTATTAATATTTTAATATATTAATATTAAAATATATTTTTGAAAATTTAATATATTTTAATATTATAGTTTTATTATCTTTCCTAAAAATTAATATATTAATATTAATATATTTTAATATATCAATATTAAATAAATTTTAATATTATAAATTTTAATATTTATAAATAAAATGTGAAACCATTCCAAGTTACCAAACATGACTTGGTTTCGGAATTTCAACCCATACAAACTCTACCAAACATGATTTGGTTTTTTAACATCACTTTTTCTCACACCAAAACCATCTGCACCAAACATGGTTTGGAATCAAAATAAAACCACACCAAACCAAATCCAACCCAACCCAACCCAAAACCAAAAACTAACACCGCACCGCACCGTTACCAAACGCAACCTAAGTGATAAAAAAAATTGGTTATAAATTTGATGCGGAATAGTTATATAATGTTGTGTTTGTGTTTATAAATGCTGAGAATCATACCTTAAATAATCGGTCGACTGGTGGATTGTAGAAGCCGACTAATATATTTGTGCTTTTAACTTTAAAAAATATTTTATATATATTTTGCATTTAAAAATCTCTAAACTTATAATAATAAATTACATGTTGGAATAATATGAAAATTTGGGAATTGATTATTTATTATTAGACATTGTTTACCAAAATTACAAGAAACTAACTATTAGTCGATTGGAACATAAATATCAAATAATAAAAAAACTTCAAAGTACTTTAATACATCAAATTTTACTAGCATTCAAGGGCTTGGGCTTGATAAAATAACTAAAACACTAGTATCTGTAGAAACTCTTTTTCTATGTGTCGGCTCTGGTATTTGCCCAAAATCCTAAAAATAAAATTTTGAAAACATAAAAGAACTTCAGAATACTTTAGAAAACAAATTCAGATGCATTATTCAATAACGAAAACAGAAAATACTTCGTACCTGTAAGAATTTCTTTTTGTTCAGATTTAAGAGAAGAGGGACATGAAAGTTATGGAGAGATAAGATTTTTTAGGGTTTTCAGAGTTAAAAGGATCGACCCTTGGATGTTTCATTAGAGATAGAGAGGTTCAAGCACAGGAATTGAGATGATGTGATTTAGGGGAAAAAATTTTCAATTTCGCGCAAAAAATCCACCTATACACAGAGTTAGACGTCGTCTTTTTTCTTTTATTTTTAAAAGCTGCAAAACGACGTTGTTTTGGTTATTTTTTGCTGATTTTTGCAGCAATTATTGTAGACGATCTAGACCCATAGTTTGAATCTATCCCGGGGGTGGGGGGGGGGGGGGGGGGGGGGGGGGGGACAATTCGAATATCTATATATATTCGATAATTTGAGTTGGTCATCACGATAATTTGGTCTAATACTATGTGACTTGTGACTAAATTTTTATTAGGGTAAATTATATTTTCATCTCTGTTTTTAATGTAAATTATATCCGAATTTTTTATAATTTCGCTAATTATATTCTCATCCCCTTAAACCAATGTTCAGATATGTAAAATTACCCTTATACCTTTATTCTTTTTATTTATTTTAAATAATCAAATTTTTTTTATATTAAATTACCTATTTACCATTTATTTTTTTCATCTTCACCCCTCCTCTCTCCTTACCAAACCCTAATCCTAACCATAAATATATACATATACATCTATTTATGGATATATACATATATAAGAATATATATACACGTAAAAGGAGAGCAAAACCAAAACATCAACTTTTTTGCTCTCTGTTTTTACCTGAATGTTCTAATGGGTTTTGGATTATTGATCGAATTGTATAATGGGTAGTGGGTGTTTTTCTGTATTTCCCTCTTCCACTTCTCTCTCTCTCTCTATATATATATATATGTATATGTGAAAACAGAGCAGAAACAGAGACTGAGAAATTCAGAGATGGGTGTTTTTCTGTATTTCCCTCTTCCACCCGTCTCTCTCTCTCTACTGGGTTTATTCATTTATTGCAGTCTTTTTATCATTTCATGTTGTTTATTTTGACAAATCGAAGAGTTTGCGATTTGGGTATTGTAGAGAATTCGATTCTGTTCGTGGGTTACAATCAAAGGCATTGGCGTTGTGTTTACCATGTGGATCGCGAGATGGGTTTGTTGAGAATTGTTGATTTTTATCTCTGATTTTGCTTTTGATGATTTGGGTTTGTGAGAATTTTGAAATTTGATGTGGGTGATTTTGTTTAAATTTGATTTGTGATTTGAATTTTGGAGATGGGATTGATCGCAATTGTTTTAATATATATATGAAGGGGAAAACAAAAGTTGTATATGGGTCTGTATATATGTGGAGTATATTAATGTGATCAAGGTGTCTTTTTTAAAAACTATGGAATAATTTTTTAGGTTAATAGCAAAACCCCCTGAACTATACTCTCTCTTACTAAACCCCTCTGAACTATTTTTTGTGCTGAAAACCCCCCAAACTATTTTTTGTGCTGAAAACCCCCCAAACTATAGTTTTTCTTGCACAGTTATAACACCGTTAAGTGAAATTGCACTGGGATCCCCTGAAGTTCGTATTAATTTTGCTCGCACTCTGAAATTTTATTTTTCTTGCAATGACACCCCCTTGAAGGGGTGAAATGACCGGAATGCCCTTATTTTGTCTCCCCTATTTCATGAGATAAATATCTAGGTGGTGAAATTACCAACATGCCCCAAGATTAGAACCCTATAATATTTGGGGATATTTTCAAAATAAAAGTTAAAGAAAAGAGGTTGGAAATATTTCAAAACTTTTAAATAATAATAATAATTAATTAATATGCATTACTTGAAGTGTAACTCTAATGAATATTTCAAAAGATATAGAGTAAGGGGTTATAAATATTTTCATATTTTTAAAAAAATATTAATTAATTAATATACATTAATTAAAATGTAACTCTAATGGATATTTCATAAAATATGGAGTAAAGATATAAGACAAATATATTTTGGCAAACAACAAGTGTTAATAGTTAAGAACAAATTTTGTGACTTCCTATTTCAAATCTTCAACCTAATAATTACTCACTTTTTAAGAACTATTTTTTTACGACCGCATATATACATTGAAATTTTAAGGTAACAATTTTGCCATTCACTTGAATTTCTATGTCACACACTGCTTCTAGTAAGGCTCCCACTTCATTTAAGGAAAGTATTTTGAACAAAATTTGGCCATATGAGATTCTCTATAATGATTGTGGCTTGTTGCTTGATGAAAGACAACTATGTAACTAATATTAATAATACTTACAAGAAAAAAACCCATTCAAAAATAAAAATTTGAATAAAAACTAAAAAATAAATGATCAACCTGCAATTTTCATCTTGATAAATATTCGAAAAACTAGACTATTCAATTTTAAATGAATCCAGAGGTTACAAGTTCTTGACAATCTTATTTAAAGGGTTAACACTTGTTGCTTGCCGAAATATATTTGTCTTATATCTTTACTCCATATTTTATGAAATATCCATTAGAGTTACATTTTAATTAATATATATTAATTAATTATTTTTTTTAAAAAATATGAGAATATTTATAACTCCTTACTCTATATCTTTTGAAATATTCATTAGAGTTACACTTCAAGTAATGCATATTAATTAGTTATTATTATTATTTAAAAGTTTTGAAATATTTCCAACCTCTTTTCTTTAACTTTTATTTTGAAAAAAATATTTGGAAATATCCCCAAATATTATAAAGTTCTAATATTGGGGCATGGAGGTAATTTCACCACCTAGATATTTATTTCATGAAATAGGGGAGACAAAATAAGGACATTCCGGTCATTTCACCCCTTCAAGGGGGTGTCATTGCAAGGAAAATGAAATCTCAGGGGGCGAGCGAAATTAACAAGAACTTCAGGGGATCCCAGTGCAATTTCACTTAACGGTGTTATAACTGTGTAGGAAAAACTATAGTTTGGAGGAGTTTTCAGCACGAAAAATATAGTTCAAGGGGTCTTAGTGCACACCACGGGGTTTAGTTAGAGAGAGGGTATAGTTGAGTGGAGTTTTTTGCTATTAACCCTAATTTTTTCAATTAACACAAATAAATGATCAAAATCACCAACATTGATTTTAGAGAGAGAAAGTACGGAGATATATATACAGACCAATATAAAAGAGAAAGTAGAGAGATATATATACAGACCCATAAACCTGCAAAAATAATTTTTACAAAAGACATGACTATAAATAATATATATTTTTTCTGAATGGAAGAAACAATAATTTTTCTGATTTACCATTTTTGGAATCACAGGTCTAAGCTTAGGGATTGGGATGGAAGAATAAGGTGTATATGGGTCTCTGTATATATATGTGTGAAGAGGGTATCTTAGTCATTTCATAACATTTTGGCTGGGCAAATATGTCTTTACCCACATGTAAGGGTAATTTGATCATTTCGCATCTCAAAATAGTGTTGACCGGGTTTGACGGAAATTGAACTGAGGGTTCAAAGTGAAACAAATAAGAGGTGAAAGTATAATTATTGAAACCATAAAAGGTACGGATGTAATTTACATTAACAGTGGGGGATGAAAGTGTAATTTACCCTTTTTATTAAAATGGAATTGGTGTCAATTAGCTGGGGCAGATTTTACAAACCAACAGGTACGTTCATCTGTTCAACCTTTCTTTAATGACCACAATTTGATTGCATGTGTGAAGAGAAAAATAACTAAAATTATTGGACTTAGGACTTGATTGGTTGGTGGTCTTGTCTTACATTTTTGAGACAAGATTATGTTTGGTAAAGTTGGTTTAAAAAATGTAAGACAAGATTACCAAGACCAAAACCTTCAAACAGTGGCAGAATCAGTATTCTCTGTCGGGAGGGACGTAATGCAACAATAAAATACAATAATAAAATTAATCAAAAAATTATTTAACTTCAAACTTGAATAGATGTATATTATAGTTAAATAAAGAAAACTCAATACACCATTAATGTTGCAAAAAAAATATATATATATACACCATTGATGATGGTTACTGTTGCCCTTGACGGTTTTTTATCTTTTGAAAACGTTAGATGATAGTCTCGTTATTAATGCCTCGAAATATATCTCTTTCAACTTTGTTTTTCTTAGGTGCAGAGTGAAAACTCATCCCTCAGCTCCGTGTTTTGCCGAAGAGTAGAAAATCAACAAAAAAACCAATTTGGTATTCTCCCAAAATGGCCCAATTTGATTTTTGTTTCTTAACCATAGCAAAAAAAATAAAACAGCCCACCAAGCATACATGTTTCTCAAATATGGGCTAAAATACACAAAAACAAAAACAACCCAACCAAACAGGCCCTAAAAATCCTTCATTTATTTTAAAAAAAGAACAAATATATGCATATATCGATAGATATGGGTGTCAACATCTAAATTAATTGAACAAAATTAGATCAGAGGTAACGAAATTACTCAAAACCCTAGATGAGAATGAAGACATACAAGTGGGGATTTACAATAGCTTTTGTAGAAATTGAGTTCGTCACGCTTTGTCCTACGAGATTAATTGTGGGATTCTTCGAAAATATTCGGGTATATATATAAATAGTGATGAAATTACTGAAATTTTGATGAAATTAGGGGTTGCTCGGTATTTTTATAAATATGGAGCTTTTGTATGTGTGTATATATATATGTGTGTTTATATATATATATATATATTCAATAAAATTTGGAATTAAACCAAACCGCTTACCAAACAAAGTTTCAGATCAGCAAGAAGATAAGACCAGACTAGATATATATATTTTTTCAATTGTTGGAGTCAAATACCTTGAGACAATTGATGCAAATTTGATGGCATAATCTCTATTCAAATATGGTAAATTAATACATGGTTTTTATAATTTATTTTAAAAAAATAATGATTTTAGGTTTTTATAATTTTGAGTATAAAGTTTAAAAAGATTAAGTAACTATTCAAAACTATTTATATACATAACATAACATGAGAAAAAGAGTTTTTGTTATTAAAGTAATTTTTAAATTCATTACGAATATATTTACTATCAAAGGAAGTTTTTTTATTTAGGATTAAAAAGTTTAAACTTAGGATAATCAACTTTATAATTTAAGTCAATAGAATTTTTAATAATAAATTTATTATTTTTAAAAATAATGTACTTACAACATATTACTTTTTTCATTATAAAAGACATAGTTTCTCTAATATAACCAAGGAAAATGATATATTTCATACGATAATAAATTCATAGTTAATTTATAAATTAATTCAAGAACAAAAATCTTTTTTTCTCATGTTATATATATAGATAGTCTTAAATAAGTAGTTAATTTTTTTACACTTTATACTTAATGTTTTTTATAAAAACCTAAAAGCATTATTTTTTTAATAATTTTTTCTAACACTTTATACTTTTTTCTCATGTGTTAATAACAAAAGTGTATTAAGTTAATTCAATAAAAAATGGTATAATATCATTTATGACAAAATTTGAAGATAATGGGTTTTATTTATTTATTTTTGTTATAGTTTAGGTGGGTTTATTGAACAAGAATACTTCAAGGGAGTTGTTTGTAATTTTTAACATAGTTTGGGAGGTTTTCTTTTATTTTGAATGGTGATTTAAATTCACACCCTGATAGGGCTGCAAATGAACCGAGCCATTCGTGAGCAGGCTCGGGTTCGGCTCGTTAAGAGCTCGACTCGTGCTCGTTCGTTTAGTAAATGAACCGAGCCTGAGCACAATTTTTAGGCTCGTTTAGTAAACGAGTCGAGCTTGAACATTACTAAGCTCGGCTCGCCAAGCTCGTGAACAGGCTCTTCTAAGTTAAATAGTAAAATTATATCATATTTGACAAAAAAAAAGTGTTCAAATTGAAAAAATTATGAAGATTATTGTGAAAAAATTATATAAATTAGGCAGCCATAACATAAAATTCATTCATAAAAAATTATACTAGTGGAAATATGTTAAAACAGACATGCAACAACTCAATCCAAACAATTATTATGAAGAGTAATATATGTTGTACTGAAACGAATCATTTGTGAGCAAGCTCGGGCTCGGCTCATTAAATCTGGCGTTCGGCTCGGGCTCGTTCGTTAAGCAAATGAACCGAGCTTGAACACATTTTCTAGGCTCGTTTAGTAAATGAATCAAGCTTGAACATTCTAAAGCTCGGCTCGGCTCGGTTCGTTTGCAGCCCTACACCCTGAGGTATTGGTTAGTTACAGCCAGATGATGATGGTCAACGCTAAATTTAATGGAGACACCCCCTGATGTTTGTAAAATATTAGAATGACACCATAAAATGACTTTAGTTCCCTTGGTTAATTTAAATTTCATATGAAATCTCTAAATTACCCCCATGCCTAAACCTTACACTTTACCCATTACACCAACCACCCTTATCATCACACTCTTATTATTAAAAAAACTACAATAAATAAATAAGATATACAATATATATAATTTTATTTTAACTATAAAAATTCAAAAACATCAAAAACATTTTAAAAAATATATTTAAAGGTAAATTCTACCACTAAAAAAAATTCATCAACAATAATACTAAGAAAATCCCATTATTTAATTATTGCTCTTAATTTTTAATATATTACTATATAAATATTTCTCAAGAAATATTAAAGGGTTATATCTAATAACCATTACAGGTATTACATATCTAATAATATATATATAAATTCTTATGTATGAATAGAAAAATATATATTTTTATACTATTCTCAATCAATAATTTTAATGAAATTTGATAATATAATGAAATATTTAATTTAAAATATCTTACACTTTACCCATGGTAGGTATTGCATATTTAAGAAATTCTATCATTATATTATCAAATTTTATAATGGAATGAGATTTTCTTTGGTATTACATATCTAAATAAGATATTCCATTTTGTAGTTAAATTTTTGTACTTACTATGCCACATTTCGTAATTGATAATAATGTTTATTACGAAATTTATTTTGTAGCTAATACTACTATATTTTATTTACTATGATACATTTCGTTACTAATAATAATATTTACTACCATTATATTATCAAATTTTATTAAAATTATAGATTGACAATAGTATAAAAATATATTATTATTTTTCTATTCGTACAAAAAAATTTATATATATTTTATTAGATATGTAATACCTATAATGGTTATTAGATATAACCCTTTAATATTTTTTGAGAAATATTTATATAGTAATATATTAAAAATTAAGAGCATTAATTAATAATATAATTTTTTTTAGCAGTAGAATTTACCTTTAAATATATTTTTCAATTTTTTTTGTAGTTTTTGAATTTTTATAGTTAAAATAAAATTATATATGTTTGTAGATTTTTTTTGTTTATTGTAATTTTTTTAATAATAAGAGTGTAATGATAAGGGTAATTCGTGTAATGGGTAAAGTGTAGAGTTTATACATGGAGTAACTTAGAGATTTCACATCAAAATTAAATTAACCAAGAACACTAAAGTTATTTTATGCCTCCAATGAATATCATTGTAACAAGGACAATGCTTGGGTCCTCACCAGTGAGGACCAACTTGGTCCTCACCCCTTATTTGGATCAATATAATTAAAACACGTGGCATATGTTAATTAAAAAACATAAATGGGTATTACCCATTATTTATGGAATTCAACCCGGATTTGAATTATTCTTTTTTCTCTTATTCACTTAAAAAAAAAAATCTCATAGGCAGTTTAACGTCTACATATGCGTGTACAATTATTTGTATATATAAATTGATATATGCGTGTACACTTTTATTTATATATAGATTGATACATACATATATATATATATATACTATGTATATTGCAATTGAATCCAAAGGATGATAAAATCTTTTGTGTTATTTCTATAATATCATCAATTTGGTGCGGTGAGCGGCACTTTACACACGAGATTTCTGAATTTTTTCTCCAAATTTCTATACTTCAACCACTTTATTTTTATTTTTTCTTATTTGTGTTCATAATATTTTGTATCCAATTCATTTATATATCTTTGGATTTTACGAAATATGGAGAAGTATCCATCACAATATCGAATAATATTCGTGGATTGTGACTTTTTTCTTATTTGTGTTTAAGGAAAGTGTACATGCATATATATATGACGTTAAACTGCCCATTAGATTTTTATTTTTTAAAGTGAATAAGAGAAAAAAGAAGAATTCAAATCCGGGTTGAATCCCATAAATAATGGATAATACTCATTTCTATGTTTTAATTAATATATGCTAAGTGTCTTAATTCTATTGGTTCAAATAAGGGGTGAGGACCCAAACATTGTCTTAATTAATATATGCCAAGTGTCTTAATTCTATTGGTTCAAATAAGGGGTGATGACCAAATTGGTCCTCACTGGTGAGGACCAAGCATTGTCCTTGTAACAATTTACAAACCTGATGGAGTATCAATGTTAAACTGGTCATTAATCATCATATATGGTTGTAATTGACCACTATCTTAAAGTGTGTCAATATAAATTACCATATTTTTAAAGTTTAGGAAATTTCTGTGAGAGCGAGTCAAGTTCAGGAGGTTTGCACTTTACCCATCAATTAACTCCCCAAAGATTTTCGGACTCAACCTTCTCGCACAAGGGAAACTCACAGTCTTAAACACGTTATCTCGCGCGGTGGTCCCTCCGCTGCACATTTCCAGTACCCAAAAGTTTGGCTTTCATACCAATGTCACAATTGGTGACCAGACTTGAAGAAACATTATACAAGTGTGAGGTAGAGCTCACTTGTATGCCACATTATACAAGTGAGGTATATATATTTTGGGTTAATTTTATTTACATCCTTGAGTTATATCAAAATATTATTTTGATCTCTCCAATTTTGCATAATTGCAGTCAAACCCCCTAATTCTAAAAGCAACTCATTTGCACCCCTTATGTACTTTTGGTACCTTTTCAGACTTGACACAGTGTTAAATATCTAAATTATCCTTGGCCTTGTCCCTACTTTAATATATCAATTTGACCCCATCAATTTAAAAAATAACTATATTATTCAAAATGCAAGGGGTGTAAATGAAATTAACAAAAAAAAAAATTATCAACATAATTTTCTAACACAAGTATTTATATTTAAAATATTTATATTTATATTTATCAAATTTGTAAACTAACACAACTTTTCATTGTAATGTCTAGTAATTTTACGTCTAAATTAAAACTTTTATTATTGATTAAGTGTTTATGTGATGATATGCTTAATATGTTTAATGTGCTTAACATGACTTACATGTATTAGTTGATAATTAAATTCGTAAGTTGCATGATGTATTTTCATTTTGTGAATAATGAAATTTTTTAAAAACTATTACGGAAATTAAATGACTTAGGGGCATTATAGTATTTTTACTAAGTGTTGAGATAATGGAGAATGCTAGAATTTGACTAAGTGTTGGAAAGACATTGGAGTAACATTGTTGTGATTAAGTAGAAGACTATGGTTAATTGGTAAAATTGTATAATAATGACACACTTGTAAATAAATGGTGAATGAGTTAAATATCTTTGACTTTAGTGACTGTAATAGTTAAAAATATCTGGCCCAACCAAGATGGGCCGACGACTGATGGACTGAAGACAGATGGGCCGAAGGCGGATGGGCTAAAAACAAATGGGCTTTATGGAAAATTCTAGAAGATAAGTGATCCACAAGTTAAATACTAGTCCAATTATAGAATAAAGAGTCCAAAAAAGGGTAAGGTTTAGCAAATCCCCTGATTTTAGGGATTGATAAACTTGGGTAAATGGGCTTAACCCATTTACCATAATTGTGTATAAATACATGGCTTTGATGAATGAAAAGAAATCCAATTTTTACCCTAATTATTATTGTGTAATTTTTCTGCATCTACACAATTGGCGCCGTCTATGGGAAAACTCTATTATTGAAATATTTTTCAATAAGCTTCCCACTCTTTTCAAAAAGCTAAGATTCGTACCATCAATGGCGATCACACGTTCACAATAGACCGATTTACCTCCAAAAGGAGGCCAGCAACCAGAAGATCCGATCAGACGAGCCCTAGAGCAAAGGACTGTCGAGTTAGAGAGGCAGAACGCCGAACCGGAGGCAAAATTGGCTCAACACAAAACCCATAGGAGGTCCATAACGACGAGCAGTCCAGCCAGCATGAACGGTCTATAGGCCGCTAGACGGACAAGGACAATGTCCCCGGTAGATCCCATAATGATCGGGAAGAACACGCGGAATCATCTCTACAGGTTCTCGGGGTACATAACCCCGGGGAGGTCCTAACCATGAGAAAATTGGATGAAATCATGTCCAGATTCCAGTGGGAAGTGCTTAAGGACCTGAAGGTATAGACCCCCATCGATCTGGCTTCCGAGGCATCAATCGACGCCGTCTAGACACCGTTCACCATCTCGATCACCAATGTGCCATATCCGAAGAGGTTCAGATTACCAAAGTTCACCCTGTTCGATGGTACAAAAGATCCAACATAACACATCTACCACGTTCATACCAAGATGAATGTTTACAATGAAAACGAGGCCTTACTTTGTAAAGTTTTCCCCACCAGCTTGACCGAAGCAGCCTTCTTGTGGTTCAGAAAGCAACCGCCCCGATCGATTGGAAGCTGGCTCAGACTCTGTGAGTTATTTATTGCCCAGTACTTCGGTAACAAAAGACAGAAGAAGACTATCTCCAGTCTGTTCACCATGATCCAAGAGAAAGGCGAATCCCTGAAAAGTTTTGTCTCAAGATTCAATGTGGAGATGTCTTCAATTGACAACTGTGATCAGCACTCAGCTGTTGAAGCCTTCAGAATGGCCCTGATCCCTGGAACCAAGTTCCATTAGTCCCTGGTCAAGAGGCCACTAGCAGACATTGGAGAGCTCAATTTCAGGACACAAGGGCACCTCCGAATAGAAGAGGAGCTGGCCATACGGCAAAGAAGGACCGCCTTTGCAATAGTAGAGGCAAGGATATCCGAACCTTCCAGGGTAAAGGATCGGGCATCAGACCGAAAGTGACCGAGCGCTCCTCCTGCACCCTTCCCAGTCCCAGAGAAATGCCCGAGGTTTGAGGACAAAGTCACCCCCTTAAAGGTGACCCTGGCCAAGCTGTACCAAGATACAAAAGGTCAAGGAATCTACCGGTTACCACCACCCATCAGACAACCGATGGACCAGAGAGATATAGGAGGTCAGCGAGTTCAGAGGCCCGAAAGAGGATGCCCTAATAATTTTCACTTCTGCGGATATGCGGAGCATTCAGACGCCACACGATGACCCTTTGGTGATCTCCCTCATGGTCTCGAACTGCTTGATCGAAAGGGTGATGGTTGACCCTGGGAGCAGCGCCAACATTATCACCAAATGGGCCTTTGAGAAGTTAGAAATCAACCCTCAGGAGATTGTACCGTCCAGAAGTCCGATAGCAGGATTTGATGGCAGAATAGTGGAACCAGTGGGAGAGATCCAACTGCCAGTAACAACAACAAGGCGCACGCTTCAGGAGACTTTTGTGGTGGTAGATGTCAAACCTTCTTATAATCTCCTCATGGGAAGGAGATGGATCCACCGGATGCACGGAGTCCCTTCAACCATGCATCAAGTCATGCGGTATCGACCCAAATGGAGTTGACGTGATTGACATCAGGGGCGATCAGGTAGCAGCAAAGGAGTGTTACGCTGTCACCATGAAAAGTCTAAAAAGATAGGCGAAACCAGAACGAGGGTCACAATCTAAGCCGGTACCTGATGACAAATAACAATTACAGGAGGGCGGTTCAGGGTCACCAATAGCAGCTGAACCTCTACTGGAAGTTCAAATTTTCCCCGATCGTCTCGAAAGATTTACTTATGTTGGTTCAGACCTCAGTCCACAAGAAAAAAAAAAAGAAATGGAGTCCCTTCTCCGATCTAATGCTGACATATTTGCACGGAGCCATATGGACATGACCGGCATCGACCCATCAGTAGCCCAACATTCCCTCAATGTGGATCCCAGCGCAAGGCCCGTCATACAGAAACAAAGGCGAATGGGAGCCCATCAAAACCAAATCATAGCTGAAGAGGTTGATCGACTTCTCCGAGCAGGATTCATAAAGGAGGTTCAGTATCCTTCTTGGTTGGCGAACGTTGTGGTGGTCCAGAAGAAAAACGGCAAGTGGAGGGTATGCATAGACTTCACAGATCTGGAAAAAGCCTGTCCGAAAGACTATTTCCCTTTACCAAAGATCGATCAGATGGTAGATGCCACCGCAGGTTTTGAACGCCTGAGTTTTCTGGATGCATACTCTGGGTATAACCAGATACGAATAAACCCGGAGGACTAGGAAAAAACTGCCTTCATCACTGAGCCAGGTACATTTTGTTACACAGTTATGCCTTTCGGACTAAATAATGCAGGTGCTACCTATCAAAGGCTGGTCAGAAAGGTGTTCCAGGGAATGATGGGATCTACCATAGAAGCCTACATCGATGACACGATGGTCAAAAGCAAGTCGAAAAGAGACCACCTGACCGATCTGCAGCAGGTGTTCGACACCCTCAGAAAGTACAATATAAAGCTCAACCCGTCCAAATGTTTTTTCTGAGTGTCCTCAGGCCAGTTTTTGGGGCACATAGTTGATCGGACGGGAATACAAGCTAGCCCGACACAAGTCAAAGATCTCGTAGAGTCAGCAGAGCCAAGGACCCAGAAGGAAATCCAGGTGCTTACCGGGAGGATAACAGCCCTCGGTCGCTTCATCTCTCGATTAACCGATCGGTGTAAGCCGTTCTTTCAAGCAATAAAGGCGGCAAAAGGAGAAGTTTGGGGGCCAGAGCAAGCAGAAGCCCTGAAAAAACTCAAAAGTTACATGGCAAAGCCTCCGATACTGGCAACCTCAGATGCAGATGAACCACTACACCAGTATCTGGCAATATCAACATCGTCAACCAGCGCCGCTCTGGTCAAGGAAGGCAAGGGGTATCAGACACCAGTCTTCTACACCAGCAAAGCCCTTGCTGATGCAGAAACCCGTTATTCGAAGCAGGAAAAACTTGTACTATCATTAATCAATGCAAAACGACGTCTTCGGCATTATTTTGAGGCACACCCGATCATAGTGTCGACTGTCACCCCGATCAGATCTATAATGGCAAAACCGGAGTTGTCAGGAAGGGTGTCCAAATGGGCAATAGAGCTCGGCGTGTTCGACATAACCTATGTCCCCCGAACGGCCATCAAATGACAGGCAGTAGTTGACTTCCTGTTGGAAACAGAAACTACAGACTCCGTAAAAGAATGTGAGTTTAGATTATGGGTCGTGTTCGTGGATGGATCATCAAATATCAATGGAGCAGGGATCAGAGTTGAGCTCGTAACACCAGATGGTACTAAAATCCAACTGTCCGTTCGATTGGAGTTTCCTGCCTCCAACAACGAAGCTGAATATGAAGCCCTTCTTTCAGGAATTCGGTTTGCCCGAAGCCTTCAAGTATGGAAAGCAGAGATTCGAGGTGACTCCCAGTTGGTCGTACACCAGTTAAATAAGGAGTATGAAACTCGCGAGCCAAAAATGGAGGCGTACAGGAATTTGGTTCTAAAAGAAGCCGAAGGGTTCCAGCAAATAACCTTTGAACAGATTCCCAGAGGAGATAATTCTGTAGCAGATCATTTGGATAACCAGGCCTCCGCGGCATGAGAAAGCATGACTCGCACTGTACCGATAGACTTCATCGCCGGATCCAGCTTGGAGCCCCCTGAAGAAGTAATGGTCATTCCATGGGAGCCGAGTTGGATGGATCCTATAGCAGATTATTTGAGAACTGGTGCATTGCCTAAGTCAAAATCGGAAGCCAGGAAGATAAGAATGAAGGCATCTAGATATGCTCTCTACAACGGCCAATTGTATCACAAGTCTTTCTCCGGGCCATATTTGAGATGTCTTACGCCCTCCGAAGCTACGACAGTCATGGAAGAGATTCATGTTGGAGCCTGTGGTAATCATTTCAGAGGAAGATCCTTGGCTCATAAAGTTCTCTCCCAAGGATACTTCTGGCCTTATCTGGCAAGGGAAGCTGAAATTTACACCCGACACTGCAAAAAGTGCCAATTTCATGGAGATGCCATTCACCCACCGCCGGAATTATTGAACCCCACAGTTATCCCTCACCCTTTTGCCCGATGGGGTATGGATATTGTGGGTCCTCTTCCGCAGGCTATACGGTCAACCACTTATGTTCTTCTGGTTACAAACTATTTTACCAAATGGGTGGAGACTGAGCCATATCATCTGTAGGTTCGGAGCACCCCGAACTATAATGATGGATAATGGCACCAATATTGATAACAAGAGGGTCCAAGCATTCTTGACAAAGCATCGAATCAATTAGAACACTTCTTCCGTCGGCTATCCGCAAGGAAATGGGTAAGCTGAAAGGACAAACATAACCATCTTTGATACACTGAGAAAAAACTTGAAAAAGCAAAAGGGGCATGGTTGGAGAAATTGCCCGAGGTGTTATGGTCATATCAAACTACTCCTAGGCAGCCAACGGGAGAGACACCTTTCGCTATGGCTTATGGGGCCGAGGCCGTTATCCCAACTGAATTGAGGGTACCTACTTTAAGGAGTCAGGCATGGGAAGAAGGCCCAAACAATCAACACCTAGCTCATGATCTAGACCTCCTAGAAGAAAGAAGGGAAGCTGTCGGGATAAGACTGGCCGCCTATCAGCAACAAATCAGGGCACAGTTCAATCAGAAAGTCAAAATGAGAGAATTTCAGGTTGGCGATATGGTGCTCAGGAGAAAGATTGGAATTGTGGGCAAATTACAAGAGACATGGGAAGGACCATACACCGTAATTGAGGTCATCGGGCGTGGAGCTTATCGTGTTCGGAAGAACGAGACTGGCTGCATCGAGTTTAACTCTCAGAATGCTTATCGGTTAAAGAGGTATTATCCTTAGATAAGTTTATTTTCTTATTAAAGACAAAATAAAAGTGTGCCTTACGTACGACACCTTCTCTGATTATAATAAAGCATTTGTGCTCGGTGTTCAGCACCTCTGCTTCATGATTCTCCTTTCAATAAAGATACATTCTATGTTTATACGAAGTTCCATGTTCAATATTAAAATTTTCCTAAGTGTTTGAGTTTAAACTTGATTTGAATTAACCAGAGGATGAAAACAAGCCTTAGGGGCCAGATGCCCGAAGGCTCAATTCTTTATTAAAAATTTCCTAAGTGTTTAAGTTCAAACTTGATTTGAACTAACCAGAGGATGAAAACAAGCCTCAGGTGCCAGATGCCTGAAGGCTCAATTCTTTATTAAAATTTTCCTTAGTGTTTGAGTTCAAACTTGATTTGAACTAAACAGAGGATGAAAACAAGCCTCAGGGGCCAAATGCCCGAAGGTTCAATTCTTTACTGAAATTTTCCTAAGTGTTTAAGTTCAAACCTGATTTGAACTAACCAGATGATAAACAGCAAGCCCCAGGGGCTAGATGCCCGAAGGCTCAATTGTTTTCATAAATAATTAAAACACTAAAGACAAAACAAGAAAAGAATAAGCACTAAAGGGAGGGAAAATTCTTGTTCATTAATGATGAAAAATAGAGTTACAAAATTACCCTTCTAAGGGAAATAAGTACAGATAAAGTTAAAAAGCCTAAACTACTGATCGGAAGGATGATATTCTTCTCCCTTCAGGATGACAGCTAAATTCTTCTCATTTTCAGAGGTAGGAGGGTTTTCGTAGGGCATCAGCACTCCCATATGGGCATCAAATTCCTCTGCGGTCTTAAACTCCCGAGCCTCCAGAGGAATATGTTCCATTTCGTGCCTCATTCGCTAAGCTTTGGCCGATCAGAGATCACAGATGACACAATATCGATTATACATGTCAAGACCCCCTAAGCGTCACACTTCCACTTTGGCCCGTTCAAGATCCAACAACTTTTCCGATTCTGCCAGGAGTTTCTCTGACTCTGCCTGTTTAGCTACCATCTTTTTGCTAGCTGCTTTCGCTTCTTCTAGCTTAGCAGCCAGAGCCAGTTTTTCAGTGGTCAAAGCCTGCTTCTCCGCCTCACTAGTCTCTAGAAGGGTCTTCTGCTCGGAGACGGTCTGGCGAAGGCCATCTGCCTCTTTGACTAGAATAGCCTGGTGGGCGTCATTTTGCTTAATTTGGGCCTTCATACCGGCCATTTCCTTGACACCGGTCTCCAGAATGTTGTTGTATGCTTGGACGCCGGAAAAAAGCTGCAGAGTAAGGAAGTGATTAGTACACAAAATAGCAAAACTGCAAGTAAACCAAATACAAAAGGATAAACAAATATTTACCTCCATGACCATTATTGAAGTCTTCTTGGCCAAGTCAGTCCTGGATATTTTCGATTGGGCAGCCCTATCAGTCGGAGTCCAGATCCCTTTTGCCATAGCCCGAAGAGCTTCTGGCTGAGTAAGGGTGATTTGATCGGCGCAAACTGGAGTCCCGTCTGGCAGAAGGAACTTCGGCTCCCAGGGAATCAAAGACCGGGATGCTTCAGGAGCAGGAGGAGTATTGCTTGTAGAAGCATTGTCAACTTGAGTTCTGGACCTTTTATTGGCCGTTCCACCTGCTGTATTAGACCGGGTCCTTATAACTGGAGGGCTTGCTGGAGCTACCGGGTTCTGTGTAGGCGGCGCTACCGGGTTCCGAAAAGGAGGAGGTATTGATGCCGCCGGCGGTGCTGTCGATAGTGGCACAACATCAACCAGAGTGACACCTTCAGGGACTTGGGGGCATCTGGCAGAAAGGGGTTTGTCAGGCAAGTCCATCCTGTCAACAGCAGCGCCCAAATTAGAAATTGACTCCAGATTTTCCAAAGTCAGCAGGTCAGTAGCAGATCGGGATTTTCCCCAGACGTGGGTTTTTAGATAGCCTATACGTTGTTTTAAGAAGGTAAGGGGGATGTCTTTATCCTCATAACCCAGGAATTTATATGCATAGTCCCCCCGATGAAGATCACAATGTTCACAAAGGCAAGAGACCTTATGAAGGGGACGGTAGATGGGAAGACGGATGTCACCGAAAGTTCTTGGGATCGGGAATATACGCGAAAAAGGGTAAGACTAGTTGTTGCTCACTACTACCATTCTTTCCTTCCAACCCTTATCGGATTTTTCGGTGTCGGTACATATGCTCCGGCCTTGGATGGGAAAGAAATTGTATCTACCCTTACTCGCTCGGGCTTCTGGAAAAAATAACAAAGGAGCAGATCTGCCAAACCTAAGTTGAGATCTAAGTCCCTGTTATACAACAGAAGCATGGATATGATCCTAAGGTTGTTCGGGTTCAGCTGAAGGGGATGCAAGCCTAGCATAAAAAACACATAGTGAAAGAAAGGGTGAAAGGGGAACCTTAAAACCCTAAGGTGAGATACCGATAGCAGAATGCTACCGGGTGCTAGTCCTTGACTTTGGGTAAAGTCTAGGTAACCTGGGTAAGGAGATACATCAACATCCCCGGGTCGGACTCTTTTGAGTGGGGTCACTACAAATGGTTCGGAGGGCTTGGGGTTCGTAGGTTCGTTCGATGAGGTGCCCGGAAGGTCAGTGTTTTGCGGAATTGTTTTTGAGGTGCCCTGACGATTAGATTGAGAACTATCACTTCTGGTGGGATCGGTACTAGCAGAAGAGGACAGGAAGACCTCCTCTACCGACCGGGTGTCATCGCTATCAGACATAGAGATAAGAAAGGTAGAAGAGACAAAGGTGGGGCAAAGGTGAAAATTAAAGAAAAAGGAAGAAACTTATTGACTTACTCAAACTGATGATGAAGTTTTAAGGGAAGCTTCGGACGGTGATAGACGTCTGTGCTACTGGGAGATCTGTACTAACCGACGGAAAGGATCACAGAGATAAGAAGGAACTAGAATTTCAAAGATGGATTTTGAAAATGGGAGAGAGGTTTAAGCTGGAAGTTGTAAGTATGGAATGAGGAAATGAAATGAAAGAAGAGTGGGTTTTTATAGAAGGGGAGAAAGAGGCCAAAGGGCTGCACGAAGTCCGAAGGTCGCGCAACCCACGATGAGCCGTCATGGAGCTAAGATTAAGGAAGTAATGGTCATTCATTTGAAATACCAATATATGCTCATCAATGATTGACAACTCACCAAACCCTCATTTCCCATAAAGTGCATGTATGTATATATATATATAAAAAGTAGTGATCAAAATTTTCGGTCATGGGCTTTTTACAAAAGCCCATAACCTCAGGGGCCTGTGTAATAGTTAAAAATATCTGGCCCAACCAAGATGGGCCGACGACTGATGGACTAAAGACAGATGGGCCGAAGGCGGATGGGCTAAAAACAAAGGGGCTTATGGAAAATTCTAGAAGATAAGTGATCCACAAGTTAAGGAGTAGTCCAGTTATAAAATAAAGAGTCCAAAAAGGGTAGGGTTTAGCAAATTCCCTGATTTTAGGGATTGATAAACTTGGATAAATGGGCTTAACCCATTTACCATAATTGTGTATAAATACATGACTTTGATGAATGAAAAGAAATCCAATTTTTACCCTAATTATTATTGTGTAATTTTTCTGCATCTACAGTGACACACTTTAGTGTTGTCACTCTCTCATCCCTTGGATCTCACCCAATTTCTTCCATCTTTTTTCTCATCATTTGGATCAAAGAGGTTAGTTGGATCATTATACATGTGCATATATGTATTGATATTTTTCTTTCAATTTGTAAGACTTTTTCTCAACCATTGGATCACGTCAACTTTCTCCAATCTTAATGTCAACATTAAATCACAAGGCCTTGTTTGGCAAATTAATGAGTTTTGTGTGTGTTGTATCTAGTCTTTCATTTGTAAGACTTAATGTACACCCTTGGATCTCTTCTTCCATTTCTAGTTTCATTCTCAACCCTTGGATGTGAAGTGTTGATGAGTGGAAAATCTCTACACTTTATAGTCTTTCATTTGCAAGAATTTTCCATTTTCATCTCACATTTTTCTATTTTCTCTATTTTCTTTTTCCACGTTTTTTATTGATTCCATCTTCCCTTGCTTGGAATTTGAAGATGCTTTGAACAAGAAAGTTGGAGGTAGTGTTCTTATCTTCCATTTGATTCTTCTCCTCGAAGAGTTTTGTTCCTCAAAACCCTAGTTTTATGGATTCTTGAGGTTTTGATTCCTATTTGATCATTGGTTCATTTTCTTCATCAATTCTTGTTATTGATATTAATTGGGATATATATATACCGATTGGTTTATGTGTTGGAAGCTTGGACGAACTTACTTGAATTTTTGGTTTCACCCTCTTGAAGACTTATCTTGAAAATTCTTGGTGGCCTTTGTTTGCTTGCTTCATTGTCTTTTTGAAATCACCTTGTGACCGAATTAGTGGTAAGATTCCTTATCATGATCCATTTCACTTTCATAACCCTAGTTCACTTTAATTTTAGGTTTTTGTTAATCTTTAAGTTATTGTTTCTAATAGGGTTTAAAGTTATTGAAAACCCCTATATTTATGTTTTTGTTGTTTTTGTTGTATTCTTAAACTTGTAAAGGCTTGGAGAACTTTTTTGTAAATTCTCAGAAAAATCCTCTTTGAAGCCATTATCGAAATCCATGTCCGGTTGGTTGGTTGGTGTCGTTTAAGCCTTTTTATTGTGCTCCTTGAACTTGACTTGGATTTCAGGTAAGGGAAAAATGAGTCATTTTGATTTCATGTAAAAGGGTGTGTGCGTCTATATATATATGCAATGTACGTACTCGTTGAGTCATTATAACATAGACAAAAAATTAGGCCCCTTTGAAAGTATGTTGTTGTGATAATGAATGTTTGTTTGTTGAAATTGCTTATATGTGAATATATATGAGCATATTTGTATTCTTGAGTATAATATGTTGAAATAGGATGTATAACATGTTATGATGATGCATGGTTCAATTGAGGCCTATTTTCATATTGAGTACATTTTTTTGTGAGATATACATTTGGCGTTGGTCTATGTCGGTCATGTAATCATGTGTGAGTTGACTTCTGTCGGATCGTTGCAATAACTAGTAGGTGGTATTTCTCGTTTTCAACGGAAGTAGTCTTCCGAGAAATAGTGACGATTGGGTGGGGGGGGGGGGGGGGGGGGAGTGGGACTTGTTTCAAACTCCAACTTTCAAAGACCGTGTTTCGTGTTTTCAATCTTCCTTGACGAGTATGTATGTTCTCTCAAGTGAACAATTTTGGCGACACTTTATATCCGTTGACCCTTAGCGTTAGGGTGTGTGGTTGTGTGTGTACCATGGCTGGTGTTGAGTCACATTACATTTAAATTGTTATATATGTGATTAAAGCCCTATTTGGATTGGCTTTTCAAATGCGGATTTTGGCTTATTGGAGAGAAAAACTGTTTTGAACGGTGTTTAACAAAAATTTTAGAAGAGCTTATAGGCATTGGAAGAGCGTTTTAAAGAAGCTGGGGGGGTATCAGCTTCTCAAAACAGTTTTTACTTCTCTTTTTCTTCTGCAGAAAATCATAAGCAAAGGTTATGCCAAACATGACCTAAGTTGTTTATGTTGAAGCATGTTATATCGTCGCATGATATTGATATGAACATGTTGGGGAAATTATCTGTTTGGTTCGATGGGGTCCTGGATTAGCATGAGAGCCATGTGAGACAAGAGACCGACCTAGGATTAGTAGCATGTACCTTGGATGAGTTGTATCACTCGGACTACTAGGATTAAGGCGGTGACGTTTCCTCTACTAGACTAGTGGGCTCACCTCATTCTTTAAAACATTTTTCAGGTGATGATCCTGCTACGGGAGGCCCGTAGTCTCTTGGCAGATTTATGGTGTTTGTTTCGTCCTTTTGTACATATGGTGGCGGGCCGTATTATTTTTGTAGAGCATAAATGATACATGTATACATATGTTTTCTTTTTTGTGAACTTGTAACTCAAATGATTAAATCATATACTTTTGCCGGCTAGTTTATGTTTGATGTACGTTCCTTGGAGCGCTATGCGTGGGGCTTTATTCTTTTGGTGCACTTCGGTGCAGGGAACATAGAACTACTTCCTTTTTGTAAAATTATAACATGTACCGCCCTATGACGTTTTAAATCATGAATCCTTTGAATTTCTTTATTTCAGTGTTATTAGTATTGTTTTAAATATTATTGTTGATATTAGATTGTTTCTCGAAAACGGAATTTTTCATGATTTATAAACAGAACTTTTCAATTTTTAAGGAAAAACCTGTTTTCACTCACCCCCGTAGCCCCGACGAGCTTTTGTGTTTTAGAAAAGATTCTAAACTCATTTTCTCAAATATTTTAACTTTTAGAAGTGGGCGACATTAAAAATTGAGACCGGGGTCAAAACGAATAACTTTATCAAATTTCAATTAAACACTTTTATTCAAAATTTATTTTTTTGCGTTTCCCGAAGTCTCACTGACTATTTTTGGAATCCATAAATGGAAAACCACTTTCTAATTATTTATGATTTTTAAGGACTGATGGCGTAAAAAACGAAAACCGTGGACAAAACAATCATTTTTTTATGTTAAAAACCCAAATTGGGTTCGCCTAGGGTGAGGTATCGCCCAGTGGGGCGCATCAGTCTGGGCAACACCTCGCCTAGGGCACTTTTTAGCCTTTTGTTTTCTTTGTCTTTTTTGTCATTTCGCCTCTTTTCTCGTATTCTTTAGGTTTCTTTGAGACTCTTTAGATTATGTATGATGTTGTTATGTGGTTTAGCATCGTTGTTACATTTAAAACGTCAGATTTATGGACTTTAGTTTCATGTACTGTTTCGGTTTTCCACACCGCGTCACACCCTTTTATTTATATGGTTCAGTTTCGGATCCTAGAAATCTTGGGGTGTGACATTGATTATTTATATTTACATTATTTTATATTTATCAAACTTGTAAACTAACACAAGTTTTTATTTTTTATTTTGATCTTGAAATATATTTGACTTTACTAATACATATTTCCAATAATATTAGACACACTTCACAATATAAAATTATTATTTTTTATTTTAAATCAAAATAAAAATATAAAATATTTGAATTCACCAAAAAAATACTAAATTACACACATAAATAACAATTTTTTGTCATAAAACAAATTACTTTTAATTTTTTATGTAAACGAAAGATTTAACTTGTCAGTTGTAACTTTAATTTTATTATTATTGTACGAACATATAAATTTATATATTTGAAATAAAATATAAAAATACTTTATTCATCTAAATTTAATAATAAATTATATTTTTAATATATTATAATTTATATAATTTAATAATATATAGATATAACCATATGTATAGATATATATACACTTATATAGATATATCCATATATATAAAGAGAGAGATATATACATGTGCCTATTTTGAAGCAACCACCTTTTCTTATATTTGAAATTACAAAATTTAAAAATAAACCCCAGTATCAGCTCCATTTCTTAAACCAATTATCATAAGAAACATTTTTTTCAAAATATTTTTTAATATATACAGTTATATAATATATATTTGTATATATACACATATAGAAGGATATATCTACAAATATACACAGTGGGGTTTTGACCGGAGGTCAAGGAAATGGATCCGGTTATGGCGGCCCGCGACGACGAGGAAGAGGTGGGAGGTGCGAGATGGTGGATGGGTAGAGAGGCGGGTGGTGCGAGGCGCGATGAGGTGAGAGGTGTTAGGCGGTGGATATGGTGCAGGTGGTGGGTAGGCTCGGTAGTGGTGCAAGACAGAGGATAATGGTTGGGTAGGAGCTTGGGTGGTGATGGTGGTATATGATTGTAAAATTCAGTTAGGTGAAAATTAAGGTTAGGGTTGGAAGTTGGAGGTTGAGGGAGATGGATGATGGGTGTTTGGGTATAGGGATAAGATATTCCATGGACCGCCTTATATTTGGAAATTTGAGTGTTTAGCGAAGGGTAATAAAGTCATTTCAGTCAAAGTCAACCCCCAAAAGAGGTCAGGGTGTAAGTGGATTGTTTTTCCTTAAATAGGGGATGTAAATGAAATTATACAAAATTGGTAGAACAAAAATGATATTTTCATAATGTTTAGGGGATATAAATGAAATTAACCCATATATCTTCCTCTCGAATATTAAATTAAAAAAAAATAGATAAAAAAGGGTTAACTTCATTTACACCCCCTGAGGTTTACTTTAACTTCAATCATACCCTTCAGGTTTAAATATCTTCAATTACACCCCCTCAGATTTGATATTCTCATCACTTACACCCCTTAACGATGACATCATCCTAGCCTTTTTTGTAAATACCTAAATTACCCTCAATCTAAATCCTAGAGCTGTTTGGAAATAGGATATGTAATTTTATCAATTTGACCCCCTCCAATAATTTAATAATTTAATTTGTATTAAATTTTCAAAATATATATAAAATTCGAAAACATATATATATATATTAAAATTTTAAAAATATAATAAATTCGAAAATAAATATAAAATTAAAAAAAATATTCCAATTTTTTTTTTTTAAAAATAAACATATTAAATTCAAGACAAATATATAAAATTAAAAAAATCATATAAAATTAACAAAAAACATAAACAAAATTGAAACAAATATATAAAATTCAAAAAATAAACATATAAAATTCAAAAATATATATATATTTTAAATTTTGAAAAAATTTATTAAATTCGAAAATAAATATAAAATAAAAAAAACATATAAAATTCAATAACCCCAACATCAACCCCAAATATTCACAAACAAATATTTAATTTTTTTTGGAAAGTAATTTTTTTAATTTTTAAATAAAAATTAAATCCTAAAACCCCCAACCCAACCCCAAATATTTAATTCTTACAAACATATTTAATATTTTTGAAAACTAATTTTTTTAATTTGTGAATAAAAATTAAATCCTAAAACCCCCAACCCAACCCCAAATATTTAATTCTTACAAACACATTTAATTTTTTTGAAAACTAATTTTTTTAATTTGTGAATAAAAATTAAATCCTAAAACCCCCAACACAACCCCAAATATTTAATTCTTATAAACACATTTAATTTTTTTGAAAACTAATTTTTACACATTCCTCTCTCTCTTTCTCTCTCTCACACACACACACAACACCCCTACACACACACATATATATATACACACACACACACATATATAGATCTACACCACCACCTCCCCCGCTGCCGCCCCCCTCCCACCGCCTCCACCACCCCCTATTTTTGACCAATTTTCGAAAATGGCGGTGGTAGTAAATTGATTTAAGGGCTGCTCGTGGTAGTGGTGGTGGTGGCGGTGGTAGTGGTGGCGGATGGTGGTGGTGGTGGTTGGGGTTGGGGTGTTTGGTTTAAGGGTTAAATTAATTCAAGGGGGTGTTTGGTTTAGGGGTTAAATTGGTTTAAGGATTAAATTGATTTAAGGGGTGTTTGGTATAAGGGTATTTTAGACATTTCACACCCTGAGGGGGTGTAATTGAAGTAAAAGCAAACCTCAGGGGGTGTAATTGAAGCAAAAGCAAATCTCAAGGGATGTAAATGAAGATAACCCATAAAAAAGGGTAAAGTGCATTAAACCCCCCATACTATTTTCTCTCTCTCAACCAACCCCTTGAACTATATTTTTTTACACAAAACTCCCTAAACTATCCAAACTTGTACAATTCACTCCATTCCGTTATAACACTGTTAGTTAAATTAGGATAATTTGCACTCAAATTCCCTGAGGTTTCGATCAATTGCACTCGCCCCCTGAAATTTCATTTTTCTTGCAATGACACCCCCTAAAGGGGTGAAAATCCCATGAAATGACTCTTGTGCCCTTGCTTTAGTGTAAAAGTCATGTTAGCTAAATTTATGGACCAAACACCCCTTGTGTCTTAAGCTCAATTTGGAAAACTTTTCAAGTACTTTGGATAAAATGATTTTTGAAATATTATCACATTTCTTTAAATTATTTTTTTAAACTTTTCATTTTTGTAATATAGGCCCCAAAAGTTATCATTTTTTAATTTACCTAAAACTAATATTGTGACCTTTTACATTAAATAATAACAATACACTTTATTTATGATTATATATATTTTTTGTATTTTAGAATGTGATACATGTATAAAATATTTGTGAGCTCATATAATTTAATTTATTTTGTAAATAAATAATATACAACTCCTACAATTTAAACAAGTAGGAATACATTTAAATTATAGTTTTTGTTGTAATATAAGAGATGATAAATGTATAAAAATGTTACAAGTGGTTTATAATTTATTATTCTTTGTGTAAAATTAATTTAAGTCCTTACACTGTAAAATAATAACAAACTTTACTTATTGTATTTTTTTATATTTTTATAAAAATATGACTAATGGTTTATTATTTATTAATTTTTTTGTAAAGTTAATTTAAGCCCTTACACTTTATATAATGTCAAACTTTACTTATTATAATATTTTATATTGTAAAAGGTGATAATGAATCGAAATGTTAGACAGTCCTTGTGTTTTATTAGTAACATATAGATAGATAAATAAATATACAGATTTCTGTATTTTAAGTTATATTATTTTTCCTTGCCGAAATATATTTGTCTTATATCTTTACTCTATATCTTATGAAATATCTATTAAAGTTACATTTCAATTAATGTATATTAATTAAATTTTTTTTAAAAAATATGAAAATATTTATAACCTCTTGTCGTATATCTTTACTCTATATCTTTTGAAATATTCATTAGAGTTACACTTCAAGTAATGCATATTAATTAATTATTATTATTTTTTAAAAGGATTGAAATATTTTCAACCCCTTTTCTTTTACTCTATATCGTTTTGACATACTCCTTAGAGTTGCACTTCAACTAATATATATTAATTCATTAATTTTTATTTTAAAGAAAATGTTTGAAAATATTCTCAACCCCTCACATTTTAGAATAGTTGTTATATATATATATTATATGGTTTTCATCTTGGGGCATGGAAGTAATTTCACCACCTAAATATTTGTCTCATGAAATAAGGGAGACAACACAAGGGCATTCCGGTCATTTCTCCCCTTCAGGGGGTGTCATTGCAAGAAAAATGAAATCTTAGGGGGCGAGTGCAATTGACCGAAACCTCAGGGGATCTGAGTGCAAATTATCTTAATTTAACTAACTGTGTTATAACGGAATGAAGTAAATTGTAAGTTTTTGATAGTTCAAGGGGCCATCAGTTAATTCAGGGGAATTAGTTAAGAGAGAGAAAATAATCCAGGGAAATTTAATGCACTTTACCCTAAAGAAAAAAATCTACATATTAATCATGGAATTTGACTTCAGTTAGTCTTAATGGTGTAGAAAATCCCTTAAATCATGGCCCAGAAAAAAAGTTTGCTCGGATCAGTTTTCAGAAAATAATTTTATGAAAATTTAATTATAAAAATGATTATTTTTAGATAACTTATTTTTATTATTCACATAAATTTATTTTCTGTTTTCAGAATTCTTGATAATAAATTTAAGAAATACAAATCAAACAAACCCTAAACAAACACCTTAAATTTTGAGCCGTTTATATTGGTTGGTATTAAAACCTAATTAAAAGTGGTGTATCTTGTGTTTAGTGGCGAGTCAGAAAATTATTTGGGGGAACTGGCGAAAATACTATTTTTTATTAAAAAGGGACTTGTTGGCCTATTTTGGAGAATTTGACTCCGGCAATAGAGTGGCGGTTAAATTTTTTCAATTAACTATCACAATACAAATACAATAAATTTAATCCTAATTCATATTTTTTAAAGATAAAAACAATTGAAAAAAATTTGCATCCATAATTTAACTTTCACATTAATTATTATTTTAAAAATGAAAAGAAAATGAATAAAAAATAAACAAGAAAATTGAATATTCGCTTTAATAAAATTACTATATATTTACCTCATACTATAATAAATTTTTAAATATAAAACAATGTAAAATTAAAGTAAAAAAAGTAATTATTTCAAAGTCGAGCGGTTTAGAGAGAACATAATTTCATAGAAAAAATTTCATACTTTTAAGTAAAATATTTAAAATTATAGCTATATAATATAGAATATAAAAAAGAGTAATTTCACTAAACCCTCCTATACTATTGAATTTAATCAACTAACCCCTCATATGTTCGGATTGCCCCCTATACTTTTCAATTTTATCACTTTGCCCTAACCCTCAGATTTTAGTCAAAATACGTAAACTACCCTCAATGTATATATTTTGAAAAATATATATATTTTTTTGAAATAATTTTTTTTTTCAAAATATATATTGTTTTCCAAAATATATATACTTTTCCAAAAAATATATATGTTAAATATATATATATTTTCTGAAATATAAAAATTGAAGGTAGTTTAGGTATTTTAACTAAAATGTGAGGGTAAATGGGACAAGGTGATGAAATTGGAATGTATATGATGCATTTCGGACATAGGAGAGGTTAGTTGATTAAATTCTATAGTATAGGGGTGTACATGCTCAAAAATGCACAACACCAATAATCCTTTTTATTAAATTTGGATTATCTTTATATACATTTTCTCTTTGGGCTTTGGGCCCATTAGGGCAATACTATCTTGATTACATCATCATGACATAGTCTTTTTACTATTCAAATAGACACAAACTGAAATGGGCTTGATTACTGGGCTTAAGAGAACCTTATTGGGCCAGCAGCCTGATTCCTGAAAGAGCTTGATGATGGGCTTGGACAATTTCCACACTTACACAGGCCCGTTTCTTTGTGATGGGCCGTCGGGCGATCAGGCCCATTAGAGGGAAGATAAAGTGAAAAATGAGATACATTACCCCTGTCGGGGTGACATGGCAGACCCAATTAATAGGACAGCTATGCAATCATTGGAATATTTGAAACTTGTGCTCCGGATAGCCTCGATTGGCGAAAAGGGGGCAGATGAGGCGCACGTGAAATGACGTGACGTTTCGTATCCCGAGCGCACGTCCTTTCAAGCATTTCATGGACTTCTATAAATACTCGTTGTGTATGTTGGGTGTTCGTTTCACTTCGAATCTACAGCTTTCAGAAAACTCTATGCACTTGATCTCTTCGCTTATCATTGCCAGAATACACTCAATCTTCCAGGGATCCTCACGAACTCGGGTCGGGATTCATCTTAGAGTAAGTTCTTTTCCTTCAGTTCTTCTATCTTTCTGCTAGCATGTCTGATAGTGATGACACCCGGTCGGGTAGCGATCGCCTTCCCTCTTCTGTGGACCCAGATGCCTCTCTTAGTTCACCCTCAGTAGAGGTGGTTAGGGTAGTCGGGTCCAGTCCACCAGAGGTCAATCAAAATGTCGCAGCGGTTGGGGATCCGGTTGCAGGGAATTCGGGAGACCAATTTTATGCTGACCCCCTCCCTCCTGCACATAGGGTAGAGACAATACTAAAGAGGTTAAGGGTCAAATGTGGGATACCCGATGGGGTTATCATTAAAAATTACCCTAAAAAATACGATTTCAGGAAAGGTGAGGGTCTTGGATCATCAGATTCTGCTGTCGGCCTTCCACCTTCAGGTTCTTAGATTCCCGATCCAACCTTTCTTCATCTATACCCTAGCCACCTTGGGTCTGGCCCCGCTTCAGGTAGGGCCTAACTTCTTTAGGATCTTGGCCATGCTCCTAATAATTAATCGGGAGCTAGGTCTCGATCTAGGTCTAGCCGAGCTCTTGTTCTGTTACAAGATACAGGGCCAGAAGGATTGCAGGGGCAGATACAATCTTTTTCCTTTGAGTGAGAAAAAGATTTGTGATGGCACCGAAAAATCCAACAAAGGGTGGAAGGAAAGAATGATCCTGGTGAGCGGGAACTGGAGGCTTCCTGGATCATCGGGATTCAGAGTCCCTAGCGAATTCTACAGGCCGTTATTTCCCTCCTTAAAACCATTTCATAAGGGGTCATGCTATTGCGATCAGTGAAATGATAAGTTGGGTCTTCACGTGCATGAGTTTCTGGGAGCACCCGATAACTTTAAAACCTCAACTTACATCAGATCCCGGTTTGAACTCCTTAAGTCTAAAATATGGGGACAACCCCTAAAGATATATAAATTTTACCTGACGGGTTCTAATTTGTAGGCCTTGTCAACAGAAATGCTGAGAATCCCGCAAGCCGTACTAAAAAAGAAGGCCAAGCGGGCACCCGACCCTCAGGCGATTCATTCAGTGTCGGGTGAGGTTCAGAACAGACAGGAGTTGCAAAGTACTCCAACACCCCCATCCGGGTCTGATCCTCCACCATTGGTGGAAAACGTCCCGGTAACTTCTCCCCCTCCGATGGGAAATATTCAGGTCACTCCGCCCCCTTCTTCAGGATCCGGTACTGGTGGAGCGACCTTCACTCCTCCTCCGGGGAGCATTCCCGTTCCTGAATCCCGACTAATTGAGGGAGAGGCTGGTCTGTTGGGGACACGACATCCCCGCTCTGAGGAGATTCTTCCCGACCGATCAGTTAGACCCCGCATGTCTACAGCATTGTCCCCCATCATAGTGGAAGACATTGGGGCTGCAACTGAGGAGAGACATGTCCCCTGGGCGCCAAAGATTACACTCCTTAGTGGCGGCTTTTTGGTCAGGGGGAATGAGACTATTGATAATGACACCGCCCTTCGGGCAATGGGGTCTGGACTCCTGCGGACAGAAAGAAACTAAGACAGATCAACTGGGAAGGGCTGGCATTGACTGGTCCGGAGATTGCAATGAAGGTACTCTTTCAATACTGTCTCATCAGTCATACTTTTATTTTTCTCAATTTTTAAGTATACTGATCAATCGGCCCATCAAGCTAACACTCGTTATTTTGGCAGATGCTTTATCTGACCCAGGCCTATAATGCGAAGATGGAGGAGGACGATAAACTGTTCCGCAAATCCAACGAGCTCCTGAAGGTGAAGGAGGATGCTAGGCAAAAGGCTGCCTCATTCCTTTTAATATCCAATGAAAAATTGGATGTCTAGACACAAAGGGCAATCACTGCGGAGCAACATCTTCGGGCTGCTCATGATCAGATCCAGGAGATGGAGGCGATATGCCGGGCCTTGTTCTCTGAAACGGAGGCCCTGAAAGCAGAGAATGCAAGCTTAAGGGCTGAGAATGAGGGCCTGAAGGCTTTTAAGGCCAAACTTTTGGAGGAGAAGGTCGAGACCGAGAACCTCCTTATGGTAGAGAGGTTGATGGTGGAGATGTGTCACCGGAGTGGCAATGAAATGTATAAATGTTTCTGTAACACCTCCCAGTATCGAATCGGGTTCGGATGGAGGTCATGCTTCAATGCCATGCAGAAGCCCGTTGAGGAGAGGGATTTCGCCTCAGTGGAAGAACTGGATGAGAATTTGGGCATCGCTCCACCGTACGACGATCCGGTCGGAGGCCTTGACGATGTTCGTTTATGTGAGTTCCTAACCAGAGCTCTCCCGGGGATGAGTGTTACGACCGATTCTGATCCTCCTGCTTCTGAGGGGGCCATTGTTCCTATGAACACCGATTTGGCGGGCACTAATGTTGGCCCTTAGAATTTTTGTTTTTATAAAATTATGTAAGCCTTGGCCATCAGGGCCCATTTTTGAATGACAGATCATTGTTTTAATTCAGTTGACTTTTAATGTTAATATTATTCTGTGTTTTTAGGTGTTGTGTCTTTCGGGCACTTCAGGACATGCGATAGACAATGCAACGCTTGGTTTATTTTTGCAAAATTTTGATCTCTTCAGGATCAGTGTTGTGTCTTCGGGCACTTCAGGCCATGGGATAGACAATGCAACACTTGGTTTATTTTTTTGCAAAATTTTAATCTCTTCAGGACTAGTGTTGTGTCTTCGGGCACTTCAGGCCATGCGATAGACAATGCAACGCTTGGTTTATTTTTGCAAAATTTTGATCTCTTCAGGATCAGTGTTGTGTCTTCGAGCACTTCAGGCCATGCGATAGACAATGGAACACTTGGTTTATTTTTTGCAAAATTTTGATCTCTTCAGGATCAATGTTGTGTCTTCGGGCACTTCAGGCCATGCGATAGACAATGCAACACTTGATTTATTTTTTGCAAAATTTTAAACTCTTCAGGACCAGTGTTGTGTCTTCGGGCACTTCAGACCATGCAATAGACAATGCAACACTTGGTTTCTTTTTTGCAAAATTTTAATCTCTTCAGGATCAGTGTTGTCTCTTCGGGCACTTCAGGCCATGCGATAGACAATGGAACACTTGGTTTATTTTTTGCAAAATTTTAATCTCTTCAGGACGAGTGTTGTGTCTTCAAGCACTTCAGGCCATGCGATAGACAATGCAACACTTGGTTTCTTTTTTGCAAAATTTTGATCTCTTCAGGATCAGTGTTGTGTCTTCGGGCACTTCAGGCCATGCGATAGACAATGCAACACTTGGTTTATTTTTTGCAAAATTTTAAACTCTTCAGGACCAGTGTTGTGTCTTCGGGCACTTCAGGCCATGCGATAGACAATGCAACACTTGGTTTTCTTTTTGCAAAATTTTGATCTTTTCAGGATCAGTGTTGTGTCTTCGGGCACTTCAGGCCATACGATAGACAATGCAACACTTGGTTTATTTTTTGCAAATTTTTGTGATCAGTATATGGTTATAAGCTATTTTGCCATAGAAGTGATTTTCTACTGATCAGGCGTTGTAGCCTTTTTACAAAAGATCAAAGTAAAGACAAGATTTTCCTCCTTTTAAGGGTAGTACCTCTTCAAGCGAGAGGCGTTCTGGGAGTTTGGTTCCATTCCACCATCTATATTCTTTCGGACGCGGTACGCTCCACTTCCGATGACTTCGGTAATGGTGTACGGGCCCTCCCAAGGCTCCCTAAGCTTGCCTACGAGCCCGAGTTTTTGCCTAAGGACCATGTTGCCAACCTGGAACTCTTTTTTTTTTGACTTTTTGATTGAAGTGGTTCCGGACTCGCTGTTGGTAGGCGGCTAGCCTGATCCCGACAACCTCTCTTCTTTCATCCAGAAGATCAAGATTTTGAGCCAGGTGATGGTTATTTGGTCCTTCAACCCAGGCTTCGTTGAGGAGGGTTAGAACCCTAACCTTCGTTGGAATCACAGCTTCAGCGCCGTACGCCATGGCAAAGGGGGTCTCCCTAGTGGGTTGTCTGGGAGTCGTTCTGTTTGACCAGAGAACTTCAGGCAGTTTCTCTAGCCAGGCCCCTTTGGCTTCCTCAAGTTTTTTGTCCAGGGTGTTGAATATAGTTCGATTTGTCCTTTCCGCCTGCCCGTTCCCTTGTGGGTAGCCGACGGAAGACGTGTTCTTGTTGATACCATGCTCGGCAAAGAATGCTCTAACCTCCTTGTTGTCCAGATTTGTCCCATTATCCATCATGATCATCCTTGGTAGCCTGAATCTGCATATTATGTGGGTCCATATGAATTTGATGACGTGGCTACCTTTGATGGTGGGATAGGCTTCCACTTCCACCCATTTGGTGAAATAATCAGTGGCCAGAAGGACATAGGCATTTGACCGGATCGCTTTCGGGAGGGGTCCCACTATATCCATTCCCTATCGGGCGAATGGGTGCGGTACTATAGTGGGATGCAAGAACTCAGGTGGCCGATGGATAACATCCCCGTGCATTTGACATGGCTTGCACATTCGGATGTATTCTTCGGCATCCTATGACAGATAAGGCCAGAAGTATCCTTGGGAGAGTATCTTATGGGCAAGGGATCTACCTCCGGAGTGGTTCCCACAAGCTCCACTGTGAATCTCTTTCATTATTGCTCTTGATTCTGATGGCGTAATGCATTTCAAGTAAGGACCTGAAAAGGATCTTCGATAAAGTTGCCCGTTTATAACTGAGTATCGGGCTGAATTCCTCCTGATCTTGTGAGATTTGGATTTGTTCTCTCGGAGAGTTCCACTTCGTAGGTAATCCATCAGGGGATCCATCCAGCTGGGTTCCCATGGGATGAGCATTACTTGTTTGGGCTCCTGGATACTCGGCCTGACTATAAAGTCCACAAGTGTAACACGGGTCAGGTCTTCTCCGGCTGAGGATGCCTGACAGGCTAGGTGATCAGCTACAGAATTCTCGCTCCTCGGGATTTGTGTGAAGGTTACTTTCTGAAAACTTTCCATTCTTCCAATACAAGTGCCCGGTAAGACTCCATTTTCGGATCCTTTGCTTCGTACTCTCCCTTGATTTGCCGAATCATTAGTTGAGAGTCACTGTGTACTGCTAGGCCTTGGATCTGGAGGCTTCGGGCTAACCTTAAGCCAGATATGACGGCTTCATACTCAACCTCGTTGTTCGTGGCAGGGAACTGCAGTTGTACTGACATATGAAGGCGTGTTCCATCGGGTGTCAATACTTCCAAACCAATTCCTGAACCGGCACAGCTGGCCGATCCGTCCACAAAAAGTTTTCAGGTGTCAGGTTCAATTTTTTGATCGGGCTCTTCGGTTTCACTTTCAAGTAAAAAGTCTGCCATTGCCTGTCCTTTGATGGAGACCCGGGGTATATACGTCAAGTCATATATACCTAATTCGATGGCCCATTTGGAGATTCTTCCCGAAAGGTCAGGCTTTGACATAATAACCCGTAGAAGCGTGGCTATCGGGATAATGATTGGGTGAGCTTCAAAGTAATGCCTTAGTCGTCTCTTGGCATTCACCAGTGATAGAACCAATTTTTCCTGCCTGCTGTATCTGGTTTCTGCCTCAGCCAATGATTTACTGGTGTAGAAGACGGGCATCTGAAGGTTCCCATCCTCTCTGATGAGGGTTGCGCTGGTCGACACAGAGGATACTGCTAAGTACAGATGCAATACTTCATCGGGAGTTGGTGTGGATAGGATCGGGGGCTTGGCCACGTACTCTTTTAGCTTCGCCAGGGCTTCGGACTGTTCAGGACCCCAGATTTCTTCCTTATTTGCCTTGATTTCCCTAAAGAATGGTCTGCACCGGTCGGTGAGTCATGAAATGAATATGCTAAGTGCAACCACTCTTCCCGTCAACACTTGAACGTCTTTATGTGTTTGGCGCTCCTTCATTTCCATCAGGGCCTTGACCTGTACCGGGCTGGCCTGGATCCCGGTTCGATCTACGATGTGCCCCAGAAACTCCCCGGATGATACACCAAAAGAGCATTTGTCTGGATTAAGCTTCATGCCATGTGACCTGAGGGTATCAAAAACTTGACGCAGGTGGGTAAGATGGTCTCCCTCCTTCCTGCTCTTGACCACAGTGTCATCGATATAGGCCTCAATTACTGTACCCATCATCCCCTTAAAGATCCTGTTGACCAACCTCTCGAAAGTGGCACCTGCATTTTTCAGTCCGAATGACATAACTTTAAAACAATAAGTACCTGTCTCAGTAATGAATGAGGTCTTTTCCTCGTCCATCGGGTTCATTTTTATCTGGTTGTAACCTAAATAAGCATCTAGAAATGTCAGGCGGTCGTAGCCAGTTGTAGCATCAACCATTTGGTCGATCTTTGGCAGTGGAAAGTTGTCCTTCGGGCATGCCTTTGTTCAGGTCGGTGAAATCAACACAAACCCTCCATTTGTCATTATTCTTTTGTACGACCACAACGTTGGCAAGCCATTCGGGGTACCTGACCTCTCTGATAAAATTAGCTTGGAGCAACTTGGATACCTCATCTGCTATAATTTGATTTCTGTGTGCCCCCATGCGCCTCTGCTTCTGCCTGATGGGTCTGACATTCGAATCTACATGCAATGAGTGCTGGGCAATATCAAGATTGATCCCCGGCATGTCCGTATGCTCCCATGCAAAGACATCAGAGTTATCCTGCACCAATTGCATTAGTTCTTTCAATTCATGGTCGGTAAGATTGGTACCTGCAAAAGTAATTTTTTTCGGACTATCGGGTACAACATAAACTGGTTGCAATGGTTCGACAACAATTGGGGTACCTGGATCCCCTTCCTGTAATTGCTATTTAGAGCCTGAAGACTGTTCCTTGGAGTGGGGCATCATTGAGACTCCCCCCTTCCGAATCTCCTTCAAAGTGACTCCGTAGCACTCCTTGGTGGCCACTTGGTCACCTTTGATGTCAATGGTACCCAGACCGTCGGGACTCATACATCTCATGACCTGGTGGAGAGTGGAAGGCACGCCTTGCATTCGGTGAATCCATCCTCTTCCCATGAGCAGGTTGTATGAAGGCTTGGCATCCACCACAACAAATGTCTCAGTCAAGGTCCTTTGTGCAGCAGATACCGGTAACTGGACTTCCCCGATCGGCTCGATCTGCCTTCCATCGAAACCTGCAATGGGGCATTGTGATGTCATGATTTCGGTTGGGTTGATCTCTAGCTTCTCAAAAGCCCATTTGGTGATGATGTTTGCGCTGCTTCCAGGATTGATCATGGCTCTCTTCACGAGACAATTGGCCACCATTAGGGTCACAACCAGAGGGTCATCGTGTGGGGTCTGAACACTCCGAAAGTCTGATGTCGAAAAAATGATTTGCGCTCTTCTGCCCTGGGGTGGATCTCACTGATTTCATTGATTATTCTCATCTTGTGGGCTCTTTGCCTGTGACTCCGGCATGATCCTTCCGTTTCCTTGGAGGAGGGGCCGCCATGAATCATGTTAATGATCCTGAGCGCCTGTGCGTCTGAGGGGTTACGAGGAGCGATAGGGGTACGTTGATCGATCCTCGGTCTGTCCCATTTGATGTAGTCCCGAAGTTCTCCCCGAAGCAGCAATGCCTCCACTTGTTGCCTGAGATTACGGCACTCATTTGTGATGTGCCCGAAATCACAGTGGAAAGCACAGTGCTTTGACTTGTCCGTTTGGTCAAGTGGTTGTCTGATGGTTGGGGGCTATTGGAAAATTCCATTAGCTTTGTTCTCCTGGTAGAGCTTCGCAAGGCTGACTTTCAGGGGTGTCACCTTCTCCTCGAATCTGGAGCGCTTGAATGGTTTCGGGGCTGATGGTCCTGGTGGAATTGATGATCCTGATGACGTCGAACGCTTTCGATCAACCATTCGATCCCTTGATGGGGTTTCAATGCTGACTAAGGCTACCCTCCTTTGTCTGACGGTCTCCTCTTCTTCAATCCTTAAGTACCCCTGAGCTCTAGAGTTTAACTCCCCAATGCCCGATGGAGGGCGCTTCACCAGGGATTGGTGGAACTTGGTCCCTGGAATGAGGGCCATCCGGAAGGCCTCAACAGCAGAGTGCTGGTCACAATTATCAACAGAGGAAGATTCGATGTTGAACCGGGATAGAAAGCTCTTTAATGACTCTCCTTTCTCCTGGATCATGGTGAAGAGGCAGGATATGGTCTTTTTCTGTCTCTTGTTCCCATAATACTGGGCAACGAAGGGCCTGGTCAATTGTTGCCAGCTGGCGATGGATCGGGATGGATGTTTCCTGAACCAGAATAGAGCAGCATCATCAAGACTAGTGGAAAACACCTTGCAGAGCAAGGACTCATTTTTGGCATACATGGTCATCTTCTGGTGGATCTGATAAATGTGCTCTTCGGGGTCCTTAGTGCTATCGTATGGGGTAAACTGAGGCATAACAAATTTCTTAGGGAAAGGTTCTTGGATTATTTTGGGGACGAAAGGTGATTGTATCAGTTCGGTGGACGCTTGGATGGACATGTCATCGGTAGATCGGGCTCTCAAGTCCCCGAGGACTTTCCTTTGGAATTCATCCATCATCGCCTAAATCTTTTGGGGGGTCATAGACTCTTCGACTGCGAGAGCCTTTGCCGAACGCTGGGAAGACTCGGCATGCTCTTCCGGCCCGTCGCTATCTTGCTGGTTTAGAGAATGGTCGGGCGCCGCTACCGAAGTGTCAGGTGCGACTATCGGTGGGGCAGCTGCTGGCGGAGCCAACCTCGCCATAAGCTCCGGATTCTCTCTTTCCAGGGCCAGGCTACATTCCTCAGCAGCTGCCAAGCGCTGAAGGATTTGCTCCATGGACTAGGGACCTCCCGTACGACTGTCTGCAATGTTTGGAACGTCTGCTTGCGAACGAGTGACTGGCATCCTTGCTCGATATGTAGTGAGTGAAGGTTTTTTTTTAAAGGTGGTGAAAGGTCTTTTGGTTCTATAAATGAACTCAGCTAAATGAGATGGGAAGAATGAGATGATTTGACAGATCCCGAAGGGTAAATCGGAAAATCAGGAACTCCTTAAACAAAGCTTCCCACAGACGGCGCCAAAGTGTACATGCTCAAAAATGCACAACACCAATAATCCTTTTTATTAAATTTGGATTATCCTTATATACATTTTCTCTTTGTGCTTTGGGCCCATTAGAGCAATACTATCTTGATTACATCATCATGACATAGCATTTTTACTATTCAAATAGACACAAACTGAAATGAGCTTGATTACCGGGCTTAAGAGAACCTTATTGGGCCAACAGCCTAATTCCTGAAGGAGCTTGATGGGCTTGGACAATTTCCACACTTACAAGGGGGTTTACTGAAATTAACCCTATAAAAAATAACTCCGTGTAAAGTAGTGATCATGGTTTGGGTTCATGATATCGGTTTTGACGCGATCAGGATAATAGTGTAACGAACTAGACAATACTCCAAACCAGGGTGCGTTGATATAAACTCACTGAACATGTATTACTACTATATCTGAGACGTAATTACAATATGGGTTAATTTCACAAAACTCCCATATACTATTCAATTTAATCAACTAACCCCCCTCGGTGTTCACTTTACCCCTATACTATTCAATTTCATCATTATGCCCCCTCCCCTCACATTTTGAGTCAAAATACCTAAACTACCATCAATAGTATAGGGGGGTTTAGTGAAATCAACCCTTTCAAAAAAATATTTTTCGAAAAAAAAAATATTTTTTGAAAACAATATATATTTAAGAAAAAATATATATATTTAGGGAAATATATATATATATATATATATATATATATATTGGAGAATGATATATATTTCGGAATATATATATATATATATATATATATATATAATTCGTCAAAAATATATATTTTTTGAATTGTTTTAAAAAAATATGATTTTTTTTCTGAAATATATTTTTTTGCGAAAAATATATATTATGTTCCAAAATATGATTTTTTTGTGAAAAATATATATTATTTTTCAAAATATGAATTTGTTCCGAAAATATTTTTTTTGCAAAAAATATATATTATTTTCCAAAATATTTATTGTTTTTGAATTTTTTTTTTCCAAAATATATATATATATTTGAAATTTATAGTTTTTACGAAAAATATAATTGATTTTCGAAAAATAATTTTTTTAAATGATTGATTTCACTAAACCCCCTATACTATTGATGGTAGTTTAAGTATTTTGACTCAAAATATGAGTGGAGGAGACATAATAATGAAATTGAATAATATAGAGAATAAAGTGGACATAATTGAAGTTAATTGATTAAATTAAATAATAGAAAGGATTTTCGTGAATTTAACCCTTACATTATTCACATGAAACAAACAGTGTCACCATCACTTTGGAATCTAAAAACTTCACATACTACACAATTTTACATGCAATTTAAATTTTGAATCAAACACAATTATTTACTTGCATCAACAAAAAAAATAAATATTTACAATGGTCACATCATGTTCAGATCATGGCACTCTATAAGTGCCCTACTTCATAAACATGAACCATTTCAGTCCTCCCTCCGAGGCATTCACACTGATCACCATCTTTCTGTTATTTTCTCTGCAATAAACATATTTTGTTTGCACACAAAAAAATGGACTCCTTCTCTTCCTCCTTCATCTCTCCATTATCACACTCAAAGCTCTCTCTAACAGCACCACCTCCCCATGTTCCTTTATTTTTCACTCTCTCCTCCGTCAGAATAGAAGAAAAACCACCCACCACCACCACAAATGACTCCCAAAAAACACTTAAGAAGCGAAACCCGTCATCATCATTTCCGACAAACGCCTCTAATTCAATCAGAACAGCAGCGCCACCACGGCCACCGGCGAGGAAGCGGGTGGAGCCATCTTTTCCGGCCACCATCTTTGAATCATTCGACGACATAATCAACAAATTCATCGACCCTCCAGTCAAATCCTCCGTCGACCCGAGGTACGTCCTCTCCGGCAACTTCGCCCCCGTCGACGAGCTTCCGCCAACGGACTGCCAGGTGGTGGAGGGCTCCCTCCCGCCATGCCTGGACGGTGCCTACATCCGCAACGGCCCCAACCCCCAGTTCCTCCCCCGCGGGCCCTACCACCTCTTCGACGGCGACGGCATGCTCCATTCCATCCGCATCTCCGGCGGCCGCGCCACCCTCTGCAGCCGCTATGTAAAAACCTACAAATACACCGTCGAACGCCAGACCGGCTCTCCGGTCATCCCCAGTGTCTTCTCCGGTTTCAACAGCCTCTCCGCCTCCGCCGCCCGCGGCGCACTCAGCGCCTTCCGGGTCCTCGCCGGCCAATTCAACCCCGCCAACGGCATTGGCCTCGCCAACACCAGCCTAGCGTTGATAGGAGACATCCTCTACGCCCTCGGCGAGTCCGACCTCCCTTACGCCGTCAAGCTCTCCTCCTCCGGCGACATCATCACCCTCGGCCGCTGTGACTTTGACGGCAAGCTATTCATGAGCATGACAGCACACCCCAAAATTGACCAGGACTCCGGCGAGGCCTTCGCCTTCCGGTACGGCCCGGTCCCGCCATTCCTCACCTACTTCAGATTCGACCCCAACGGAAACAAACAGGCGGACGTGCCAATCTTTTCCATGAAAACACCTTCTTTTTTGCATGATTTTGCTATTACTAAGAGGTACGCTGTGTTTGCTGACATACAGATCGGTATGGATCCTATGGAGATGATAATGGGAGGTGGGTCGCCGGTGGGGACCGACCCCGGGAAGGTGCCGAGGATCGGAGTGATTCCGAGATATGCTAGTGATGAGTCTGAGATGAGGTGGTTTGATGTGCCGGGGTTTAATATTATACATGCGATTAATGCGTGGGATGAGGACGGTGGAGATACGGTGGTGATGGTGGCGCCAAATATATTGTCGGTGGAGCATACGTTGGAGAGGATGGATTTGATTCATGCGTCGGTGGAGAAGGTCAGGATTGATCTCAAGACGGGGTTCGTGTCGAGGCATCCGGTGTCCGTTAGGAATCTGGATTTTGCAGTCATAAATCCGGCCTATGTGGGCAAGAAGAACAGGTAATTAAATTCTGATTTCTACATAATTACAATATTATTCTGTAATTAATTACATCAAATAGGTTAAAGTTTTATAGTAAATACTTGTTTTAATACAATAATCACTTTCCAAAATATTACTAGTCAAAAGACATAGACTTTAATTCAGTTCCCTTACTATCTCACTGACCTTGACAAGAACAGATCAAAGTTGATCTCTCGGCCTTAAAAAGATTTGGTCCCTTGAATTTCCGTCTAGTAAGATACCAGCATAACTGATTTTTTTTCTTTCAAAGAGATCATATTTAAATCTTCAGATAGGGTGAAGTTGGGCATTACATGGTCCAATATACTCTGAATACATGTTTTATATTTTTCCAATAACGAAACATAAAATCTAGAGAAATTAGCCCCAATTCTAATTTTTATTCTTTTTTAACCACGCATATCTAAATTATTGGATCACATCTCCAAAAACAAGTTGGTGTTCATATTTCACAGACTCACTTAGGGTGACACTCTCAGCAATAGGGAGATCACATAACTACACTTTAAATCATTTTAGCATACATATTGTCTAAATCGTAGTGTTATAAAAAGCTGAAAATGACAATCATCTAAATCGTAATGTTGTGGTTAATTGAAAATGTGATAATGCTACGTGAGCCAAAGTCTTCGAGTTAAGACTGATAAAACTTCCCTTCAAAACTTCAGCCTCAAAAATCATTATCTGTAATAAAAATGACCAATATGGATATGTTGTTCTGGATATATAGCACATGAGGTCCAAGTTAATTTGCTACCAGTTTCATTAAACCAATTAGTTTCCCGTTTGAGAACTATATATATAAGTTTGCAATAAGTTTTTTGAGTTCACCCGTTCCTCTCATGATAACACAACCACAGTAATCAAATTTAAAAATGTTCATTTAAGGATAACTAACATATTACATATAAAGAAGTTATAAAGTGTTTTGTTATTGATTCTACCAAGTTTTACTTATTTTATTATGTTGGAGTGTGTTGTGTTAGTGACTCGTAATTCCGGAAGGAATATGTCAGGGTCCAAAGGGGCCAGATTGAGGCATCGATTAACTTGTTGGCGGTTCGGGGTATAACCCCCGAGGTACGGTAAATGGTGATTTTGGTATTTTACCAGTACATATGAATTATGTATATATATATATTATTGTAACCCTAATTCATGGTGAATCTAAATACAAAGACTGCCTTGTGAACGTATGTCAAATTGACCGAATTATGATAAATCATTTGTGTTCTTGATTCTTTACTGTTTTATTGTTTGCGATTAATCTTTTATTTCAATATAGTGTAAATTATTACATGTTTTCCTAGACAATCAATATCAAATAAACATGTACATATCTTAATATAATAGGTCTTTCACCATCCAATATTATTTTCAGCATTTTGCGTTTGGATTATGATATTTATTTCGAATTTTAAAGCAATATGGTTCTCAATTCCAATTCATATGGTAGTGAACCTCAAAGTAAGTGGACAATTAAATTTTGTTGTTTTATATGCAGGTACGTTTATGCAGCAATAGGTGATCCAATGCCCAAGATAACCGGAGTGGTGAAGCTGGATGTATCCGTGTCGGAAGAAGACCGCCGCGATTGCACGGTGGCGAGCCGGATGTTCGGGCCGGGATGCTACGGTGGCGAGCCCTTCTTTGTGGCAAGTAACCCGGACAATCTGGACGCCAACGAGGACGACGGGTACCTGGTGACCTATGTCCATGACGAGAACGCTGGAGAGTCCAGGTTCTTGGTGATGGACGCCAAGTCACCAGACCTTGAGATTGTGGCAGCAGTGGAGCTGCCTCGTAGGGTGCCCTATGGGTTCCACGGGCTCTTTATTAGAGAAAGTGACCTTAACAAGCTGTGACACAACCACCACAAACACAAAGTGGCATATAGTGACATGCATGGTACTCTAAAATGAGTGCACCAAAAAAAAAATGCATGTGAAAGGAAAAGATGCAGTTGGCATTGATGTGTCAATGCAGTTGCATTTTGAAAATAGTGTAAGATATACCAATATGACACGGTAACATTATGTAAAAGTTAGAATCAAGTATACTACATTAAAGAAGGGTTAATTTCAATAAAAAATTTTGTGGTTTTAAAAAATATTATTTTACCCCTTTTTTATATAGAATTTTTTTTTATGTTTATCAAATTGTATCAGTTTGTCCCCTTTTTTATAATTTTGGACCAAAATACCCCTGTGATTTAATAAAAAATTATTTAAAATTAAAAATATATATATAAAATTCGTAAATATATATATATAATTAAAAAAAACATATAAAATTTGAAAATATATATAAAATTCATAAAAATATATATAAAATTTGTAAAAATATATAAAATTCATAAAACAATATAAATACTAATTATTTTATATATATCAAGTTCCATAGCAATGATGCAATGTTAGTTTTTTTTTTTTTAAAAAAAAAATTAAGGCAAAGATATAGAAATATAATTTTTTTTTAGTTTTCAAAACGTATTAATACTAATTATTATATATTGTAATGGTTGAAATATTTGGCCCAACCATAGATGGGCCACTGATGGGCCGACGACGGATGGGCCAAAGGCCGATGGGCCAGAAGACGGATGGGCTGAAAACAAGTAGGCTAAAAACAACAATGGGCCTATGGAAAATTCTAGAAGCTAAAGTGTGATCCACAAGGCAAGGAGTAATCCAATTATAGAATAAAGAGTCTAAAAAAGGGGAGAGTTTATCAAATCCCTTGATTTAAGGGATTGGTAAACTTAGATACATGGACTCAACCCATCTTCCATAATTGTGTATAAATAGATGGCTTTGATGAATGAGAAAGGATCCAAATTCTTACCCAATTATTATTGTGTTACTTTTCTGCATTTACACAATTGGCACCGTCTGTGAGAAACCCTATTATTGAAATCCTTTTTTCAATAAGTTTCTCACCCTCTGCAAAAGAGCTAAGATTCGTGCCATCAATGGCGATCACACGTTTACAGCAGACCGATTTACCTCCAAACGGAGGCCAACAACCAAAAGATCCGATAAGACGAGCCCTAGAGGAGATGACTGCCAAGTTAGAAAGGCAAAACGCTGAACTGGCGGCAAAATTGGCTCAACTGCAGAACCCACAGGAGGACCATGACGATGAGCAGTCCGGCCAGCGTGAACGATTTGTAGGCCGCTAGACAGACATGGATGACCCGCCCGCTAGAGCCCACAACGATCGTGAGGAACAGGCAGAGTCATCCCTACAGGTTCTTAGGGTACATAACCCTGAGGAAGTCCTGACCATGAAAAAACTGGAGGAAATCATGTCCAGATTCCAACGGGACGTACTTAGGGATCTGAAGATACAGACCCCAATCGATCTGGCATCCGAGGCATCCATAGACACCGTTCAGACACCATTCACCGTCTCGATCACCAACGTGCCCTATCCGGAAAGGTTCAGATTACCGAAGTTCACCCTGTTCGATGGTACAAAAGATCTAACAGAACACATCTACCACGTTCATACCAAGATGAATGTTTACAACGAGAACGAGGCCTTGCTCTGCAAAGTTTTCCCCACCAGCCTGACCGAAGCAGCCCTCTTATGGTTCAGAAAGCAACCACCCCGATCGATCGGTAGCTGGCTCAGACTCTGCAAATTATTTATTGCCCAATACTTCGGCAATAAAAGACAGAAGAAGACTATCTCCAGTCTATTCACCGTGATCCAAGAGAAGGGCGAATCCCTGAAAAGTTTTGTCTCATGGTTCAATGTGGAGATGTCTTCGATTGACAACTGCGATCAGCATTCAGTCGTCGAAGCCTTCAGAATGGCCCTAATCCCTGGAACCAAGTTCCATCAATCCCTAGTCAAAAGGCCACCATTCGATATTGGAGAACTCAACTCTAGGGCACAGGGGCACCTCCGAATAGAAGAAGAGTTGGCCATACGACAGAGAAGGACCGCCTTTGCAACAGTAGAGGCCAGGGCATCCGAATCCTCCAGGGTTAAGGATCGTGCACCAGACCGGAAGCGACCAAACGCCCCTCCTACTCCTTCCCCAGTCCCAGAAAAATGACCAAGGTTTGAGGAAAAGGTCACCCCCTTAAAAGTGACCTTGGCAAAGCTATACCAGGAGACAAAGGGCAAAGGAATCTACCGATCACCACCACCCATCAGACAACCGATGGACCAAAGGGATATGTCAAGGCACTGCGCCTTCCATGGTGAGTATGGGCACCACGCTAACGAATACAGAAGCCTTAGGAGACAGGTGGAAGCCATGATTGCAAAAGGAGAACTGACCGAGTACGTGGCCAAAGAAGGAGCCCGATCAGACCAAGCGTCGCATGCGCCTGCCAAGGGAGCTATGGGACAGCCCGTACGTGTCATTCACATGGTCCATAGAGGATCAAGTCAATCAGAGATAGAAGAGGCCCAAAGGTCCCAGATGCGGAAAGCTCAGAAGCTACGTAGGGTTGGGGAAGTATGCGAGTTTAGAGGCCCGAAAGAGGATGCCCGGATAGTCTTCACTTCTGCAGATATGAGGAGCATTCAGACGCCACACGATGATCCTTTAGTGATCTCCCTCATGGTCTCGAACTGCTTGATCAAAAGGGTGATGGTTGACCCTGGGAGCAGCGCCAACATCATCACAAAATGGGTCTTTGAGAAGCTAGAAATCAACCCTCAAGAGATTGTACCATCCAGAAGCCCGATAACAGGATTTGATGGTAGAAGAGTGGAACCAGTGGGAGAGATCCAACTGCCGGTAACAGCAGCAAGGCGCACACTCCGAGAGACTTTCGTGGTGGTAGACGTCAAACCTTCCTATAATCTCCTCATGGGAAGGGGATGGATCCATCGGATGCACGGAGTCCCATCAACCATGCATCAAGTCATGTGTTGTATCGATCCGAACGGAGTGGACGTGATTGACATCAGGGGCGATCAGGTAGCAACAAAGGAGTGTTATGTTGTTACTATAAAAATTCTAAAAAGAAGGACGGAACCAGAACGAGGGTCACATTCCAAGGTAGTACCCGATGACAAATAGCAATTATAGGAAGGGGGTTCGGGGTCACCGGTAGCAGTTGAACCACTACTGGAAGTTCAAATTTGTCCCGATCGCCCTGAAAGGTTTACCTATGTTGGTTCAGGCCTCAGTCCACAAAAAAAAGAGGAATTAGGGTCCCTTCTCCGATCCAATGCTGACATATTTGCGTGGAGTCATATGAACATGACCGGTATTGATCCATCAGTAGCCCTGCATTCTCTCAATGTGGATCTCAACGCAAAGCCCGTTAGACAGAAACAGAGACGAATGGGGGCCCATAAAAATTAGATCATAGCTGAAGAGTATGATCGGCTTCTGCAAACAGGATTCATAAAGGAGGTCCAGTACCCTTCCTGGTTGGCGAACGTGGTGGTAGTCCAGAAGAAAAACGGCAAGTGGAGGGTATGTGTTGACTTCACTGATCTGAATAAAGCATGCCCGAAAGACTGTTTCGCTTTACCAAAGATCGACCAGATGGTAGATGTCACCGCAGGTTTCGAACGCCTGAGCTTTCTGGATGCATATTCCGGGTATAACCAGATTCGAATGAATCCGAAGGACCAGGAAAAGACTGCCTTCATCACTGAATCAGGTACATTTTGTTACAAAGTTATGCCTTTCGGACTAAAGAATGCAGGTGCTACTTATCAGAGATTGGTAAGGAAGGTGTTCCAAGGGATGATGGGATCAACCATCGAAGCCTACATCGACGACACAATAGTCAAAATCAAGGTGAAAGGAGACCATCTAGCCGATCTGCGGCAGGTGTTCAACACCCTCCGGGAGTACAACATGAAGCTCAACCCAGCCAAATGTTCTTTCGGAGTTTCCTCAGGCTAGTTTTTGGGGCACATAGTTGATTGGACGGGAATACAGGCTAGCCCTGCGCAAGTCAAAGCTCTCGTAGAGATAGTGGAGCCAAAGTCCCGGAAGGAGATCCAGGTACTAACCGGAAGAATAGTGGCCCTCAGTCGTTTCATCTCTCGGCTAACCGATCGGTGTAGGCCGTTATTTCAAGCAATAAAGGCGGCAAAAGGAGAGGTATGGGGGCCGGAGCAAGTGGAGGCCCTAAACAAACTCAAAGGTTACATGGCGAAGCCCCCAATACTGGCAACCCCAGATGTCGATGAGCCGTTGCATCTGTATCTAGCCATTTCAGCAACATCTACCAGCGCCGCTCTGGTCAATGAGGGCAAAGGATACCAGACACCAATCTTCTACACCAGCAAAGCCCTTGCCGACGCAGAAACCCGTTATTCAAAACAGGAGAAACTGGTACTATCACTGATCAATGCTAAGCGACGTCTTCGACACTATTTTGAAGCACACCCGATCATAGTTCCTACTTTAACTCCGATCATATCCATAATGGCGAAACCTGAGTTATCCGGGAGAGTATCAAAATGGGCAATTGAACTTGGGATTTTTGACATAACCTATGTCCCACGAACGGCCATCAAAGGGCAGGCGGTAGCTGACTTCCTGTTAGAAACCGAAGTGGCAGACTCCGTAGAAAAATGTGAGCCCGAATTATGGGTCGTGTTCGTGGATGGATCATCAAACATCAACGGAGCAGGGATCGGAGTAGTACTCGTAACACCAGATGGTACTAAAATCCAGCAATCCGTTCAATTGGAATTTCCAGCCTCTAACAATGAAGCCGAGTACGAGGCCCTTCTTGCAGGAATTCGGTTGGCTCGAAGCCTTCAAGTGCAAAAAGCAGAGGTTCGAAGTGATTCCCAGCTAGTCGTACGACAGTTAAAAGGGGAGTATGAAACCCGAGAACCGAAGATGGAAGCATACAAGAATCTGGTTCTAAGAGAGGCTGAAATGTTCCAGCAAATCAACTTTGAACAGATTCCCAGAGGAGATAACTCCGTAGCAGATCATCTGGCTAACCAAGCCTCCGCGGCGGGAGAAGGTATGACTCGCACTGTACCAATAGGCTTCGTCGTCCGATCCAGCTTGGAACCCCCCGAAGAAGTAATGGTTATCCCATGGGAACCAAGTTGGTTGGATCCGATAGTAGATTATCTGAGATTTGGTACATTGCCTGAATCAAAATCAGAAGCCCGGAAGAAAAGATTGAAGGCAGCCAAGTATGCCCTATACAACGGCCAGCTATACCGAAAGTCTTTTTCCGGACCATACTTGAGATGTCTCACCCCATCCGAGGCATTGGTAGTCATGGAAGAAATTCATGCAGGAGCTTGTGGCAATCACTCCGGGGGAAGGTCCCTAGCTCATAAAGTCCTCACCCAGGGGTACTTCTGGCCCTACTTGGCAAGGGAAGCTGAAATTTACGTCAGACATTACAAAAAATGTCAGTTTCATGGAGATGCCATCCATCCACCGCCGGAGTTCTTAAACCCAACTATTGTTCCTCACCCATTTGCCCGATGGGGTATGGACATTGTGGGTCCTCTCCCGTAAGCAATACGATGTACCATGCATGTTCTCCTGGCTACCGATTATTTTACCAAATGGGTGGAAGCAGAGGCATACCCCACCATAACAGGCAGCCATGTTATAAAATTCATCTAGAGCCACATCATCTGTAGATTCGGTTTACCTCGAACCATAATGATAGACAATGGCACCAACCTGGACAACAGAAGGGTTCAAGCATTCTTAGCAAAACATGGGATCAATCAAAACACTTCTTCCGTCGGCTATCCACAGGGAAATGGGCAAGCCGAAAGGACGAATAGAACCATTTTTGACACACTGAGAAAAAAACTTGAAGACGCAAAAATGGCATGGTTGGAGAAATTGCCTGAGGTGTTGTGGTCCTATCGGACTACTCCAAGACAGCCAACTGGAGAAACCCCTTTCGCCATGGCTTATGGGGCCGAAGCAGTTATCCCGACCGAGCTAAAGGTACCTACTTTAAGGAGTCAAGCATGGGAAGAATGTCCAAACAATCAGCACCTAGCCCATTATCTGGACCTCCTGGAAGAGAAAAGGGAAGCCGCCGAGATAAGACTAGCTGCCTATCAGCAGCAAGTCAGGGCACGATTCAATCAGAAAGTCAAAAGAAGAGAGTTCCAAGTGGGCGATATGGTGCTCAGACGGAAGATTGGGATTGTAGGCAAGTTACGAGAGACATGGGAAGGACCTTACATAGTGGTTGAGGTCATCGGATGCGGTGCTTATCGGGTTCGGAAGAACGAAACAGGCAGCCTCGAGTCCAACTCTCAGAATGCTTATCGGTTAAAGAGGTATTATCCTTAGATAGTTACTTTTCTTGTTGAGAAATAAAACTGTGTCTTACTATGGCACCCTTGTTACGAAGCATTTGTGCCCGATATCGGCACCTCTGCTTCATGATTTTCAGGTTCATCTCAATAAAGATAGATTCTACTTTTATACAAGTATTTCATGTTTATTAAAATTTTCCTAAGTGTTTAAGTTCAAACCTGATTTGAACTAACCAGAGGAAGAAATCAAGCCTCAGGGGCCAAATGCCCGAAGGCTTCATGTTTGTTAAAATTTTCCTAAGTGTTTGAGTTCAAACCTGATTTGAACTAACAAGAGGATCAAATCAAGCCTCAGGGGCCAAATGCCCGAAGGCTTCATGTTTGTTAAAATTTTCCTAAGTGTTTGAGTTCAAACCTGATTTGAACTAACCAGAGGATGAAATCAAGCCTCAGGGGCCAAATGCCCGAAGGCTTCATGTTTATTAAAATTTTTCCTAAGTGTTTGAGTTTAAACCTGATTTGAACTAACCAGAGGATGAAAATCAAGCCTCAGGGGCCAAATGCCCGAAGGCTTCATGTTTATTAAAATTTTCCTAAGTGTTTGAGTTCAAACCAGATTTGAACTAACCAGAGGATGAAATCAAGCCTCAAGGGCCAAATGCCCGAAGGCTTCATATTTATGAAAACTTTCCTAACTGTTTGAATTCAAACCCGATTTGAACTAACCGGAGGGTAGATAGCCTCAGGGGCCAGATGTCCGAAGGCTCGATTGATTCATAAAAAGCAAAGTGCAAATGCTAAAAACCAACACAAGAGAAGAATAAATGCTGGAAAGGGAGAAAAATTCTTGTTCATTGATAAAGAAAGAAGTTACAAGAAATTAGCCTTTTGAGGGTAACAAAGACATATAAAATTGCCTATACTATTGATCAGGAGGATGGTATTCTTGCCCCTTCAGGATGGCAGCAAAGCGCTTCTCGTTCTCAGAGGAATGAGGGCTTTCATAAGGCACTGGAACTCCCATATGGGCGTCAAATTCCTCTGCGGTCTTAAATTCCCGTGATTCTAGAGGGATATGCTCCATTTCATGCCTCCGCCGCCAGGCCCTAGCCGCTCGGATGTCACAGATAACACTGTATCTTTTATACATGTCAAGTCCTCCTAGACGGCACACTTCTACTTTTTCACGCTCAAGGGACAGAAGACTCTCTGATTCTGCCAAGAGTCTATCAGACTCAGCTTTTTCAGCTGTCATCTTCCTGGCAGCTTCCCTCGTTTTTCCAGCTCGGCAGCCAGAACCAGCTTTTCTGCAGTCAGGGTTTGCTTCTCCGCTTCACCGGTTTCCAGAAGAGTCTTCTGTTCAGAAACGGTCTGACGGAGACCATCCGCCTCCTTGACCAGAGAAACCCGGTGGATGTCATTCTGCTTTATTTGGGCCTTCATACCGGCCATTTCTTTGACATTAGTCTCAAGGAGGCTGTTGTAGGCCTGGACGCCGTAGAGAAGCTGCACAGTAAAGAAAGGATTATTACACGAAAAATCGATCAAACAAATAAAACTAAGAACACAAGATTAAACAAAGTCTTTACCTCCATAACCATTATTGAAGTCCTTTTAGCCAGATCAGTTTTGGTGATTTTGGACTGGGCCACCCTATCAGCTGGTGTCCAGATCCCTTTGGCCATGGCCCGAAGAGCTTCTGGCTGATTAAGGGTGATTTGATCAGCACAGACTGGAGTCCCATCCGGCAGCAGAAATTTAGGCTCCCAAGGAATCAAAGCTTGGGATGATTCAGGGACAGCAAGAGCTTTGCTTGAAGAAGCATTTTCAGCTTGTGTCCTGACCCTTTTAGTACTCACCCCACCTGTTGTACTGGATCGGGTCCTCACAGTCGGAGCATTGACGGGAGGCGGAGGTGGAGCTCCGGGGTTCTGCGCTGATGGCGCTGATGGGCTCTACGCGGGAGGAGGTACCGAAGTCGAAGGAGGTGTTGTTGATAAGGGCACATCATCAACAAGGGTAATCCCTTCAGGAACTTAAGGGATTCTAGCAAACATGGGTTTATCAGGCAAGTCAATCCTGTCAACAGCAGCGCCCAAGTTAGAGATCGACTCAAGATTGTCCAAGGTCAGCAGGTCAGTAGCCGATCGGGTTTTGCCCAAGACATGGGTTTTCAAGAGGCCTATACGTTGTTTTATGAAGGTAAGGGGAAGGTCTTTGTCCTCATAACCAAGAAATTTCAAGGCATAGTCCCCCCGGTGAAGGTCACAGTGTTCACAGAGGCAAGAGGCCTTATGAAGGGGGCGGTAGACAGGCAGACGAATAGGACCGAACTTGTTGGGGATCGGGAATATACGAAAAAAAGGGTATGACCAGTTGCCACTCACAACTGCCATCCTTTCTTTCCATCCCTTGTCAGATTTCTCGGTATCCGTGCATATGTTCCGGCCTTGAAATGGAAAAAGGTTGTACCTACCCCTACTCGCTCTGGCATTTTGGAAAAAATAACAATGGAGGAGGTCGGCTAGACCTAAGTTCAATTCCATATCCCTGTTATACAACATGAGCATGTACATGATTCTAAAGTTGTTCGGGTTCAGTTGGAGAGGGTGCAACCCTAGCATGAAAAACACGTAGTGAAAAAAGGGGTGAAGAGGAAACCTTAGAACCCTAAGATGAGACGCCGATAGCAGAATGCTACCGGGGGCTAGCCCCTGGCTCTGGGTAAAATCTAGGTAGCCAGGGTAAGGGGACACATCAACGTCCTTGGGAACTTGGGTCTCAGCCCGAAGGTGTTTAACGTCCACTTCAGGTCGGGCCTTCTTAAGTGGGGCCACTACGAATGGTTCAGAAGGCTTGGATTTCACAGGATCGGTCTTTTTGGCTCTTTTATGAGTGGGTTAGGGACTGTCACTACTAGTGGGATCGGTGCCTGAGGTAGAAGATAAAATAACTTCCTCTACTGACCTGGTGTCGTCGCTGTCAGACATAATGCTAAAGAAAGGTAGAAGAGACAGAAGGGGGAAAAGATGAAAATTAAAAAAAAAAAAGGAGAAGAAATGACCGGTCAACTTACTCGGTAGGTGAACGGAGAGTCACAGGAGCTTCGGGTAGCAGCAGGTTTCTGTCCTATTAAATAAATTCGGAACGACCGACGGGAAGGATTGCGGCAAGAACAAGAAAATAAAACCCAGGGATAAAGAGCTAAGGAAGAGAGAGGCTAGAGCAGGAAATTGCAAAGTATGAAATGAGAAATGAAATGAAGAAGTGTGGATTTTTATAGAGAGGGAGAAGGAGGCCAAAGGGTTGCACGAAGCCCGAAGGTCGCGCAACCCACGATGAGCCGTCATGGTGCGGCAATCAAGGGAGTAGTGGCCGCACATTTCAAATGCCAATAAATGATCATAATTAGTTGACAACTCACCAAACCCCATTTTCCCTAAAAGTGCATGAATGTGTATATATAGCATTATTTCAAAATTTTCGGTCATGGGCTTTTCACAAAAGCCCATAACCTCAGGGGCCTGTGTAATGGTTGAAATATTTGGCCCAACCATAGATGGGCCACAGGACTGATGGGCCGACGACGGATGGGCCAAAGGCCGATGGGCCAAAAGACGGATGGGCTGAAAACAAGTAGGCTAAAAACAACAATGGGCCTATGGAAAATTCTATAAGCTAAAGTGTGATCCACAAGGCAAGGAGTAATCCAATTATAGAATAAAGAGTCCAAAAAAGGGGAGAGTTTATCAAATCCCTTTATTTAAGGGATTGGTAAACTTAGATACATGGGCTCAACCCATCTTCCATAATTGTGTATAAATAGATGGCTTTGATGAATGAGAAATGATCCAAATTCTTACCCAATTATTATTGTGTTACTTTTCTGCATTTACATATATATGTATATATATATATATATCTATTGAGGTAATTAAGTAATTGAAAATTATAATTCGTATTTGATTTTTATATATAACTCTTTTGTATTTCCATCTATTGAGGAATTAAAACAATGTATTCATACTACTTTAGGAATTATGGGGGCATGACAACCTCTTTTATAAGATTTCGATTGGAAAATGTGGCCCACTCGTTTAACATAACAAACTTTATATTTTATTTAAAACAATACTTGGGTCTGAAGGATGAATTGTTAACACGTCCGAAAAGTGAAAAGTGAAAAGTGAAAAGTGAAAAGTGTCCGTACTATATATCAGTGTATATCCTGAACCTTACGGCTAGTTTATAATAGCATTCGTAGTTTCTAAACACCAAATAATCACCCTTGCAAAATCTTACTTAATGGTACTAAAGGAATTCGTAAGAATGAGGGTATAGGGATTAACATGAAATAATCATCCAAAATATTCATTGGTTAGTAGGAAATTTATTGATACTAAATATATTAACAGTTGAGTGTGATTGGAGTTAAAAATAATTAACATAAAATAAATAAATTAATAATATATATTTTTTGTTTAGAGTAAGAGATCATTACAGTCGCATTTCGTGTTATGTGTATTTCACACTTCCGTTGGTGAATTATCAAGCTAAACTTGGACTCTGTTCTACGATTTCTCTAATTAAAGAATAGGAAATACCAACTAACTTACCAACTAGTGTTATTTTCATTAAAATTGAATTAAGATGAAATTACATACACGATCAATGAAAATAGCCTAGAGGGGGGGGGGGGGGGGGTGAATAGGTTTTTTGTAGATTTATTGACAAATTAATAATAATTGCGAAAAAGTAAATTTTAATCCAATTCTCTATCAAGATAAATCATACAAAGATTAATCTAAGTACATAAAATAAAGTAATAGAGACACGATATTTTTACGTAAAAAATCTTGAAAATACTCTAAGTAAAAACTATGAATATGTTCTGGTATTGATGCATTATGAATCAAAAGATTACACAAACTGTATGAAACTTTAGACTTACAAATCCCTCAAGATCTGCCTTTCTCCACTCGATGTCTGACGAACTTGAATCACTTGCGCTCCACGAAGCTTCTCGCTCCACTCCGTACTTTGACGGCTCCGCATCTCAACAAATCAAATCACCACAAAGCGATCTCCGCACTCAGACATCTCTGTTTCTCAAACAGATCTAAGCAACCACGTTGCACGAGGTGGTGTGTAGATTTTTCAGAATTTAGGTCATTCAATCGTGCATAAGATCGTTGATGTAGAAGTACAATTGAATAATCCCTAACACAAGAGAGAACTAGAAGATATAGAATCACTCAATGATTTTTTCTCTCTATCTCTATCTCTGTAGAAGAATATGAATCTGTAGAAAACTTGCAGAGATCTCTCAATGGCTCAAAAGTTGTCTCTCATGTGTAGAAGACATTGGTATTTATAGACTATAACTGAGGGAAACCCTAAGTTTGTCATATCTCGTAATTTCACATCCAACTCAGCAAAACCCTAAACTCTGATGTATATTATGTGTATTCCACGTATACCAAGGTGTAGGAGTCGGTCCACGCATCACATAATCAAACTAGGGACAAAATGGACATCACAACAGAAATCAACAGAATTTTAGTCGTCGCTATGCTTTAAGCGTAGGGTCAAGCGTAGCTTTTCACTTTCTGGACACTTTTTACCTCTGTAAGCGTAGGCTTAGGGCATCTAGAGTGGCATTTCTTTTAGCCAACTGGTTGGGCCTGTGGCTAGCCAAGTGGTTTGGAGTGGGCTGACCAATTGGTGAGCCCCACTCCTTGGCTGGTAAGGAAGCTCGCCACATTTGGCTAGTGCCTTGGCGAGCCACATGGAGAAAAGGGGGTGAGGAGATAGAAAAGGAATTTAGATATTGAGGAAGGAGAAAAAGGTGGAGAGGCACGTGGAAAAAAAAGGGAAAAGGAGAGAGAAAAGGCATTTATATATTGAGGAAAATAGAAAAAGGTAGAGAGGAGAGAGAAAAAAATCATTTAAATATTCTTTACATATTTAAATAAAAAGATAAAAAAAAGATTGAACCCCACAAACTAGTTACAATTTTCAAACACCAGACCATGAATATAGCCTAACCAAATATAAACTAGCAAAAAATAATGACATGGCTAGCTAAATTGTCAAAAATAGCTAGCCAAATTTGAGGGAGCATACCAGATGTTCTTAGGCGTAGGTATTTTTGTTAAAATCATTTTTATTCGGAATTGTGCCAAAATGACCGTCTGGAATCCACAATACTTTTTCCTTGAAGTGACGGCTTTGGAAAATGTCGTTTTCACCATCCGGAAGATAATTTTCCTCAATACGCTCACTTTTGCGCTTCACTTATATTTTTCACTACTTCAATACTTGATTTCGTCTCTGTCGAAGCTTGTAGATGTCATTGAAACCAAAACGACTTATCTAATACTCAACATGGTTATTGTCTCGAACATGCCATAAATAAACAATACTCAAAAGTGTTCTTACAATCTCCCCATTGGTATTTCTGAGATAAAACCATGTTTTACAATATAGCATCACAAATAACAACATAACATCTATACCTATGAACACACACCGATAAACATAAATATAAACCGTCACCTTGCTTTCATGATGGTCTACCAATCCTGTAACCACAACACTGAACAAACCATTAAACGCAAGTGTGGAAAACAAATATAAAATGATCATAAGAAAAACACAATATCCAAGTAAGCATAATGATCATAAAACACACATTACTTCTTCCCCTTACTCAATACTTATCCCCCTAAAACCATTACTCCCCCTTACTCAATATTTCTCCCCCTTTTTATCACTGAAATGATAAGGAACAATAAAAACAATCAAAGCTCATGAGAGAAACAAGGGAAAGCCTTAAGATGAAAACATAGGGAAATGATCACAGAGAAGACTCTAGAGAATCTAAGTCAAGCACTAAATACTAAGATAAAGTACTCTATAAGATTATATTCAGATTCTTAAGTAATAAAAATCTCTACAATGGATGAACTTAAGACTAATGCATGAATGCAAAATGCAAAACAAAATAAAATATTTTTGTTCTTAGAAACATGTGAGCAGAGTAGTAGAGACAATGAACTAATCATTAATACATCATATTCACATATTTGACTTAGTTATTATACACATGATAGTAAAGAAAATAAGCACGCGTACCTTATAGTCATAAGCAGTCACAAAACAAGCATTACATAACATTTGCATATATGAAAAATATTCAGGTGCAATCAAACAACTAAGATAAAAACAATACGTGGTAATTCTAACAATCTCCTCACTAACCGTGATAATACTTCAATTCAAAACCCAAACTTGAAGTCAAATCTTTAGCTCAGGCCTTATTGCTAAATAAAGAAAACACAATTTAATCTTTTCAACTTTTTCACCATATCCCTTTTTATCTTTCTAAGCTCTGGAATTTCCAGCGAGGATTTTTAGTCCTGGCCAACTGGACCCGAGCTTCTTCCATGGGATTTATGCTCATTGATTTTCTCCCCTTTTTACACGAACACTCAATACTTACTGAGGCAAGATGCCCGGTTACTCAGATCGAAGAACTACGTTTTGCATTTCTATATTTTAAACATTTCATTCTTTCCTCTTTTCAACATCACCACAATATTCATAAGCATGCAAAAGGTATTTAAAAAATAGATCAATCTAGTATAACTCATGAACCTACATATCACTTTGGATTAGATGAGAAAGACTAAAAGTTTCAACAAGTATTACAGTCATCTCCGAAGTAAAACAAGCACCCAAAGTTGATGAGTTCCAAAAATAATACTTTAAACATGTTAAGTGAATAACTCATAACCTCAAGTCAGACTAACAACTTCAATTCCCATAAGTATAATAAAAAAGTAAATATGAGAATATAATGAAATATGACAACCATTTGTATCCTTAGACAAGCTCTAACATGCTATTTTTTTTGTTTTATTTATAATTTTTGTCATAATAATGCATGTATGAATAATCCTATTAGTCTCAAAACATGATGCATACATAAAAAATAAATAAAATAAACATGCAAATAATACAAAATGTATGATAATGTATCAATTCTAGGATAAAATATAATGCAAGATATTCATAGAATGATACATATGAAGACATCTATCCTAATGATAACATACCACTAGATTTTCTAAGATGCACATGCTTTTGAAAATATAATGGTTTTGTAGAGATGTCCGTTGACAGAGACTTTGTAGATATATACTCAAGACCTTTCTCAGAATTAAAGTCACGTGCTAGACATGCAGTATGAGTAACCAAACAATGTAATTCATCTTTTCTAACCCACACTTGTTTAATTTTCGGTGCTCTATTAGCTAGCCTAGACAACATCTTCACTTCTTCACTCAACACCCGAATTTGATTTTCAACTTCGGGTCTTTTTTAAGTTCTATGCTTCCACTCTGATTTCAAAGTTTATCCTCTTAACTTCGAACACATGGGTAGAATGTGACCTTTCACTCCACAGTGATGACATACTGGGATAAACCTTTGATAACCATGATTCGAACCCTTATTGACTCTAGAGGTAAAGGGAGGCTTAATCTCAAAATGTTGTTTTGGAAACGATGTTTCTTGAGCATTCAGATTCCTATCAGACTTACCTTGAGAAGAACTAGATGCTTCTTGGGAATCCCTTACAAAATGTTGTTTTGGAAACGATATTTGAATCACTCAATGTTCCTTTGAATCCCAACCCTTTTATATTTCCTACAGATTTTTCCACACTCAACATATGTTTCAGCTCAAGTGTTCCACTAGACCATTTATGGATAGTTGAGTTAGCATCCTTCAATTCCTTTTCCAATCCCCCAATCCTTGTAGATTTCTCACTCAATTCCAATCTTAGAATCCTTAATTCCTCATTGAGACCATCTACCCTCTTCAAAGCCTGAGTCCTTTCTTGTTCAGACTTGGTCACATCTTCTCTTAAGGTTGTCTCTCCTTATCAACATTTTTTAATTGAGCAATGTATATTGAGAAAACTTTGCTTATATGAACCGACTTTTCATAAAGCTTATTGTATGTATCTTCATATGAGTCCCCACGATCTTCATTATCCTCAGAATCATCATCCTCAGACATTTCCTAACTTGCAGCTATTTCACTAACCTCCTTACTTTATGCAGCCAATAATACGGTGAAATTCTCATACTCATCAGCCACATCAGACTCAGCAGAGTCACCATCATCATCTAATCCATCACTCCAAGTAACAACTAGACCTTTTGTCTTTTTCTTCTTACTGACACACTCAGCAGCTATGTGACCGAACCCTTGACACTCAAAACATTGATGTTTCTTCTTTTTAGGGTCAATATTGTCATTCCGATTTTGGACTTTTCTATTTTTAGAATCATAAGATTTATCTCTAAATTTTTGTCCTTTAATAAATTCTTGACCACAAAAAGATTTTAAAATTTTATGAAACTACTTCATTATCATATCAAACTGAATTGGTCTACTCTCACCTTCCTCATCTGATTCACTAGGATCCTCCTTAGTGGTTCTAAAAGGTATGATCTTCTCTTTTGTACCACTCGACTTCTTAGAAGATTGAGCACACATCTCCATCTCATAAGATTTTAAATTCCCTGTTAACTCTTCAAGTTTAATTTCTTTGAAACTCATGATTTCATATATGACAGTATCCTTAGACCAAAAATATTTCGGTAAAGACCTAAGAATTTTCTTCACTATGGTAGTCTCTGTAATGGGCTATCCTAGATTATGACAACTTGTTACTATGTCAGTCAACCTAGCCTCAAAGTTACTAAAAACTTCATTCTCCTCTATCCTAAGCTGTTCAAATTGTGAATTTAGAATTTGGAGTTTAAATTGCTTAACTTTTAAGGTTCTTTCGTGAGTTAATTGGAGAATATCCCAAGCTTCTTTGACAATTTCACATGTGGCAATTCTCTTAAACTCACTCCCAGTCACAGCGTTATACAACGCATTCAAAGCTTTTGAATTCCAACTAGCACTATTTGTTTCAGCAGTAGTCCACTCACTTAACGATTTTACCATAGATTCATTAGTAACATCTTTCACAGTGGGTGGTGAGTATCCTACCTCAATCACAAGTCAAACTCTCTCATCAAGCGATTTAAAAAACGCTCTCATTTTCGCCTTCCAATACGTGTAATTAGAGTCATCAAACAGCGGAGACCTAGATACGGAACCTTATTTACAAGGTACATCCATCGTCTAAGTTTAAGATCTAACCCAAGGTAGTTAACCTAAATCGGGGCAACCATACTCTGATACCAATTAAAATTACCTAGAAGATCAATGAAAATAGCCTAGATGGGGGGTGAATAGGTTTTTTTGCAGATTTATTGACAAATTAATAATAATTGCGAAAAAGTAAATTTTAACTCAATTCTCTATCAAGATAAATCATGCAAAGATTAATCTAAGCGAAGAAAATAAAACAATAGAGACACGATATTTTTACGTGGAAAACCTTGGAAAGACTCTAAGTAAAAAACCACGGATACGCTCGGGTATCGATGCACTATGAATTAAATATTACACAGACTCTATGAAGCTTTAGACTTACAAATCCCTCAAGATCTGCCTTTTTCCACTCGACGTCTGACGAACTTGAATCACTCACGCTCCACGAAGCTTCTCGTTTCGCTCCGTACTCTGACGACTCTGTTTCTCAACGGATCAAATCACCACGAAACCTCCTGCTCTGATCTCCGCACTTAGACGACTTTATTTCTCAAACAAATCTAAGCAACCATGTTGCACAAGGTGGTGTGTAGATTTTTCAAAATCTAGGTCATTCAATCGTGTATAAAATTGTCGATATAAAAGTACAATTGAATATTCCCTAACACAAGAGATAACTAGAAGATATAGAATCAGTCAATGATTTTCTCTCTCTATCTCTGTAGAAGAATATGAATATGTAAAAAACTTGCAGAGATCTCTCAATGGCTCAAAAGTTGTTTCTAATGTGTAGAAGACATTGGTATTTATAGACTATAATTGAGGGAAACCTTAAGTTTTCCATATCTCGTAATTTCACATCCAACTCAGCAAAATCCTAACATCTGATGTATATTATGTGTATTGCACATATACCAAAAGTGTAGGAGTCGGTCCACGCATCATAGAATCAAACTAGGGACAAAACGGACATCACAACAGAAATCAACAGAATTTTAGTCGTCGATACGCTTTAAGCGTAGGCCCAAGCGTAGGGTCAGTCGTAACTTTTCATTTTCTGGCCACTTTTTACTTCTGTAAACGTAGGCTTAGGCGTAGAAATTTTTGTTAAAACCACTTTTCTCCGCAACTGTGCAAAAATGACCGTCTTGAATCTACGATACTTTTTTCTTGAAGTGACGGCGTTGGAAAATATCAATTTTGCCCTTCGGGAAACATTTTTCCTCAATACGCTCAATTTTGCCTTTACTTGTATTCTTCACTACTTCGATACTTGATTTCGCCTTTATCGAAGGTTGTACATGTCATTGAAACCAAAACAACTTATCTAACACTCAACATACTTATTGTTTAGAACATGCCATAAATAAATAATACTCAAAAATTGTTCTTACATAAGAGATATCATTTCTCTAATAGAAGAGTAGGAAATACTTGCTAAACTTGTCATTTGGAGATAATTCTCAGATGTCTAATTCGATTTGATTAGATGTCTATTTATAGTTGATTACCACGTATAAAAATGTGTGGACTATTGTTTGAGTTTGACACTTTGAGAATGCTCACATTTTTCTTCAACCTTTTTTTCTTTTTTCATTTAATCTTCTCAAAATATTATCAACCAACCATATGGTCAACGTGTTTTATGATAGGCGATCACTGGAAAAGATAAGTGGAGTTTGTATATATATCAGACCATCTTGCTGTAAGATTAAAGTTAAATCATTTTTTAACATGATTCAATTTGATTAGTTATTTAATTGCACAAAAAAAAAAAAAATATATATATATATATTAATTAAAAATAATAATCTAAAACAAAATAATCATAGAAATTCTTATAGCGTGGTTGAGCTCAAGTTTTATGAGAACCATTACGAGCCCCAGCTTAATTTTTTTACCTTGTTATGAATTTGAACCGGGCACTAACTGACCAAATGAGCTTAAGTTTTATAAAAACCTAAAACTCGACTAGTTTTATTTGCTATGATCAATCCCAGATCCTTGGTTGAATCTAAGGGCACAAAAGTATGTATTGGTAGGAAGGTTTGCAGTATCGGCCCATGCACAATGTATTGTCTGGTTGATTACAGTTTTAAAAGCTGTTGATATGTTTATTATATATTGATAATCACTTGATACTCGCATTTAGTATTAATATTGCTAAATTTTATTACATTATTACCGCGACCAAAATAACAACTTTCAACCATGATGTGCAATGCACTTAAATATTTTTAGGGTAATTTGCACTAACACCCCCTGAGGTTTGTATTTATTCCATCTTGGTGCTGATTTTTGAAATTTTGATACAAACACCTCCTAAGATTTGGTTTTGCTTGCCATGACACCCCAAAATGACCAAAATACCCTTCACAAAATTCGAAAATATTAAAGGTAATGTGAAATGACCTTTATGCCCCAACCCTAAATATATAAAATTTTGAAAAACATATATACAAATTCCAAAAAATATATAAATTTCGAAAAAATATATAAAATTCGAAAACAAATATTTAGATTTTGAAATTTTTTTTATAAAATTAGAATAAAATATTTAAAATTCGAAAAATATATATAAATTTCAAAATATATATATAAAATAAAAAATATATATATAATTCGAAAATATATATATATTTTTAAAAATATTTAATATTGAATAAATATATTTCAAAAAATATATATAAAATTCAAAATATATATATTTTCAAAAAAAAAATTCAAAAAATTATATAATTTCGAAAAACATATATAAATTTCAAAAAATATATAAAAAATTCAAAAAAATATATAAAATTTGAAATATATATAATTCTAAAATATATATATATAAAACTTGAAATATATATAATTCGAAAATATATATATATAATTTGAAATATATATAAATTCGAATATATATATATTTCAAAAAAATAAAAAAATATAAAATATATATATTTTCAAAACAAAATTCAAAAAATTATATAATTTCGAAAAACATATATAAAATTCAAAATATATATATATAATTAAAACAAATATATAAAATTTGAAATATATATAATTCAAAAATATATATATAAAATTCGAAATATATATAAACTCGAATATATATATATTTCAAAAACAAAAAATTCAAAATATATATATTTTCAAAAACAAAATTCAAAAAATTATATAATTTCGAAAAACATATATAAATTTCAAAAAATATATATAAAATTCAAAAAGATAAATAAATTTGAAATATATATATAATTCGAAAATATATATATAAAATTTGAAAAATATATAAACTCGAATATATATATATTTCAAAAAAGAAAATTCAAAATATATATATTTCCAAAAAACAAATTCAAAAAATTATATAATTTTTAAAAACATATATAAATTTCAAAAAATATATATATAATTCAAAAAAATATATAAAACTTGAAATATATATATAATTCGAAAATATATATATATAATTTGAAAAATATATAAACTCGAATATATATATATTTCAAAAAAAAATAAAAAATTCAAAAAATATATATTTTCAAAATCAAAATTCAAAAAATTATATAATTTCGAAAAACATATATAAATTTCAAAAAATATGTATATTTTCAAATTATATATATATATTTTCAAATTATATATATATATTCGAATTATATATATTTTTTAAATTTATATATTTTTTGAAATTTATATATGTTTTTCGAAATTATATAATTTTTTGAATTTTGTTTTTGAAAATATATATATTTTGAATTTTTTATTTTTTTTTAAATATATATATTCAAATTTAAATATTTTTCAAAATATATATATATTCAAATTTTATATATTTTTTTGATTATATATATATATTTTTAAATTTATATATATTTTTCAAAATTTATATATTTTATTCTAATTTTATATATTTGTTTCAAAATTTAAATATTTGTTTTCGAATTTTATACATTTATTTCGAATTTCATATATTTTTTCGAATTTATATATATGTTTTTTAAAATTTTATATATTTGGGGTTGGGGTATAAAGGTCATTTCACATTACCCTTAATATTTTCGAATTTTGTGAAGGGTATTTTGTTCATTTAGGGTGTCATGGCAAGCAAAACCGAACCTCAGGGGTGTTTGTGTCAAAATTTCGAAAATCAGCACGAAAATAAAATAGATACAAACCTCAAGGGGTGCTAGTGCAAATTACCCATATTTTTAAATGCATCTCTATTTCTTCCTAACACCAGCATGTGTATTTATGATAATACACATTGCAAATTGAAGACTCCGTGATGCTTCTGTAAGATGATAATATTTAAATCTTTTTTTTTTTAAGAATAATTTGTCACTTATTTTAGTAAAAAAGGACCGTTGTCCATCGTTTTGTTCTCTCCAACACACTCGTTTATGCGATCATTGGGTGGAACTTTATTACGTTTAATTTGAAGTTTTATCATTCATTAAATGAATTTTATCACTATAATGGTGATGTTTTAACAATTTAATTCACTTCGAACCCAAAAAAAAAAAAAAAAACTTGAAAATTGGATAATGTGGCGCTTCTTCATTGTTGAATCCACATGATTATACATAGAGACACTCCTCAGTACAGTGCGAGGCTATGAAGCACGGACGCTTTGTCTAGGGTCGCCGTACACGTGTTCGTATTGGACACGCCAAAAATACATGTTCGACACACCAAAAATGTGTCCTGATTTTTTTTTAAATTGGACACTTATGCCCTATTTGGATTGGCTTTTCAAACGTTGTTTTTGGCTTCCTGGAGATAAAAGCTATTTTGAACGGTGTTTGACAAAAATTTTAGAAGAGTTTTTGGGCCTTGGAAGAACGTTTTAAAGAAGTTATGGGGTACCAGTTTCTCAAAACAGCTTCCGCTTTTCTTTTTCTTCTGCGGGAAGCCAGAAACAAAAGTTATGCCAAACAGGGCCTTAGTGGACTCTCGGAGGACACACGCGTGTCCGTGTGTCGGACATGCGGTAGATCGGTTGATTCAATAAAAGATAGAGGTCTTCTGAAACCGATAATTTAATGGATCATTTAAGGAACTTCAACATCTCTAATTCAATCTTTGGCTTTGAAAATATTTGAATATATTTGTTCTTCCTCATCTTGTGAAATGAATTAGAGCACGTATTCATTTATCCACTATTTGAAGAGGAATAAGATAACATCACAAAGAGCCAAAGATTTGGTATTTATACCTTCTAATTTTTGTCTTTAATAAAAAAAAATTCACAATATAATGAGAGAGAGATTAAGATGATGGATGTTAGGGAAGATGTATTGGATAATAGTAGAATGGAAATTTTGAACATATCAGATATTTTATTTTACTTATTTATTTATTTATTTTTATTTATAAATTTATTTGATTTTTAATATTTAAGTGATAAATGAAGTATTTGTAATATAATACGTATATAAAAATAATTATAACTTTTTTTTGACGTGTCCTACCCTAATTTTTTGGAATTTGGGTGCGAGGCAAAAATTGATCCATTTGACATTTGTATGATTGATTTAGTAGCGTACTGAATGATTCCAAGTGGGACCGGGTTGTTGAGCAACAAAGAAGTAATATTTGGATGTGGAATCAAGAGGTTCCAACCAACCAAATTAGGCATCTATCCATTTATTAATGTGGATAAAGTAGGTTGATTTTAGCTTAGCTTTGAGGTATAGACACTATTTCTTTCTCCATCACATATCTTGTGGTCCAATTTCTTCACTTTCCTGACACCATATGTAAATCCTTCCAAACATTGACACTGCTTTCCAATCTTAAATGCAACAATGGTGATTTTCCCCCCCTTGCTAAGATATCACAACAACCCGTTCCCACAATCCAAATCCCCACTAGACTTGGTCTAGTTGAAATCTGATGGTACATATGTCATATGATGGCAACCTGGACCTACAAACATGTAGTTCAGTGGAGATCGCTCGCCATCTGGACCATCAGATCTGAACTGGACCAAAGGTCTGCGAGAGAGTAAATGGAGGAGATTTTTTTTTTTTTGAATGATAAGAAACGCACACACCCACACACACCCCGAACCCCTTATCTTCCCTTTGGGGAGGAAATGTGATACTATTAGGCTACAAGGCTTTTGGTGAATGGAAGGGATTTTTATTCCGAAAAGATGAGAGACTAATGTATGGATGCCTTTTCTCCATATCCGTAGTTGAGGGGTGTGATAGGAATGCGAGTCCCAATCCACAGGGTACAGCATAAGCATATGACGATTCTTATCAAGCAGTCTTCGGCTTTCCTGATTCTTTAGAGTTCGTTTGGTTACAATAACAAAAAGTAGGAAAAATGGAAAGAATATCACAGCAATTTATGCTTCTTTGTTCTGCCTCAGAGCCTGGCTTTTTTACTTCTATGCTCCTCAAGCTTGTATATGAACCAATTCATTACATTTGTGTTTCTCCATTTGCAATTGATTCCCTGTTAAAATTCTCTCATACAAAGGCTGTTATCCAAAGCAGCTGATAAGTCATGTAAAGCTAAAGAAATTTTTTTTTGTTTACATAGTATATGATACTGTATAAATTTGAGGCAAGAGAGAAAATAAAGAAAATTCAAATGAAAAGCCTAATAACAGAATATGATTGAGATTACTTTATAAATTGACCTCTGCTAGAGACATTGAAAAGGCAAGTGTGGTGGAGGATATTACAATTTCTCCTCAATGTCCACTATGATAAGCCTGTTATGAGGACTATAATGTCACATAAATAAAAATTGTTTTGCCTAATCGATGATCTTCGGTACTGAGGTAGAGAGCCCTGAGAATATGTTACCTCTCTGGTGAATCTTGTTAAGAGATGAGTCCTTGTGAACGAGTGTGTCAGATGCACGCATAACATGAGGGATAATCCCTATAGACGTCTGTCGTTCCCTAAACGATGCCCAAGTCACCATATAAAGCCCTCCAATAATTAAAGAGCCCCCCAAAATGCTGTTTCAGATACAAATAACACAAACTGTTACAAAGACGAAGGTTCGGGTGAAATTAATAATACTTCTCCAATTTAAGTATCGTTAAGTGTTTGTGTGTGTAGTATAACGCCAATAGGAATACATATTTATCAATTTGAGCAAAATATTGCACATACTTCATCTTCTTGATGGTAAACAAGTAAATCATAGTCTCAGTGTAGTTGAGGTGTTTAGTAGTGCATGTAAATGTAGCAAGTGTCTAGAATAAAACCTTCCCAAATAAATAGGGCTTCCAAGGAAAACTCTTGACAGGAAGGCTGATGCAGCAGGTTGGAGTGGATTATAAAGAGAAACCATAGAAGGTCCCAGGATCTTATTGGACCATGTCAGGAGCCCATAGTTTAGGGCAGATGCAACAACTCCCTGAAAATCAAACAAGTGTACAAATCTTATATTCAACTTTCCTCATCAATAAATTCTGATGCTTTGTCAACTCAAAACCAACAGTTCTCAGAATTTCTTACAGATCACTAGTGTAAGGTGATATCAGAATATAAACGAAAGATCCATGCGTATATTTGCATATAAGATGGCAGTCGACCATTAATTACATGCATCTTGATTCATGTATGTCCATGAATATATTTACATGTAACTTGGCAGTGGAACTACACAAACATCTAGACACCTTAAATATATACTTTTAGAGGTAAAATCTCCACCAACATTAGATATTGCAGAATGTTGATTTTACTGATAAGCTGCAATTACAAAGTGATCCATACATGAAACCTGAAATAGGCATGCTGCAAACCAGTCAAATCTTTGAAAACGGGATCATAAGTGTAATTCAATTCTATCATTCTATTAGCGACCCAGGTAATACGCAGCCCATGAATAGTGATCCACCATTTATCCATTCTAACGTTCAATCTATAAAGTTCTTCTTGGCCTAAAGTCAAGTGTTTGCTTCTAAACAAACATTTTTTCTTCTTTCTTTTTCCAATCTGTAAATTACAGTGATCACACACATAAAATAACCTTCATAAGTGTTTTTTCTTCTTTCTTTTTCCAATCTGTAAATTACAGTGATAACACACATAAAATAACCTTCATAAGTGTTTTTGTGACAATTCTCGTCAGACCCCTACTCCAAATTTTCCTGTTAGAAAGTAAGACTTTTTAACATATATGTGACGTTCCTCTGGATTATAATTTGTTAAATAAAATGCTTTTCTGTAGAAGTATCAATTATTTAAGGTCAAGAGTCAAGTTTCTTGTCAGGACAGAGAGCAAGTGTCGGTCTTCTTTTCTAGCCAAAAACATTTTTTATTTCTATTTCCCACGATATTGAATACTTATGTTTTTCTTAGAGATTATTGTTTTAAGACCATGTTTGAATTTCAAGAATCAGATAGTAGGATTCCGATCCCATTTTCTCTACTCAATATGCCAAAACTTACTGAAGAAGGATCAATTAATAGTTGATTGGTGTTGCATGAACAAGAGGAACACATCTGCCTATGCTTTCTCCATGGCAGGTTTCTGCCACCTCGTTTCCCAATTCTGAGAGTTCATTGGAAGATCCCTTGATTAGGGGGATGAACTTGCCAGCTAGCAATGTTGCGTAGCGCTGTGGAGAGCTAGAGAAGTTTCATGGTGGCTTTGTTTTGTCTAGGGTGGTCTATTTGGAGTACGAATAAAATGGTTTTCCAGAGGAGTGGAATTGTCTACCTTGACTCTTTTAAGGTCTGTATTTGTACTCCATCTTCTTTTTGATCATTGGATGGTCTTTGTAGTCTGGTTTGGTTCTTTCTTTGGATTATCGGATGCTCTTTTTAATTCAATTTGGGTTATGCTGAAAGAGACAATGGTATAATTTTGTACAAATACGATGTGTACATTCCATGTAAGCGCCCTCCCTTAAGTGGTCTCTTAAATACTTTTGTGTTTCTACTTACAGGTGGAACGGAAAAGAAAAGAAAAAGTGGTGGTACAATTCTAATGTTTAGACATGCCAAGGATCCTATGTTGAAAAATAAGACATTTTCTCTCTAAGACCTTGTTTGGATTGGCTTTTCAGAAGCTGTTTTTCAGCTTTTTGGAAGGAAAAGCTGTTTTGAACGGTGTTTGGCAAAAAATTTAGAAGAGTTTATGGGCCTTGGAAGAGTGTTTAGAAGAAGATAGGGGATACCAACTTCTCAAAACGGCTTCTGTTTCTCTTTTTCTTCTGTGTAAAGCTTGAAGCAAAAAGTTTTGCCAAACATGACCTAAGTTGAGTTTGGACTAACGCAAACCTGATTGCAATTTTAAATGCTATCGGTCCATGATAGCCCGCCCAACAACCACCGCCAACTTAAATATAACATACCGGTGACTCGTTTCCCCCTCGCCCTTTTCTCTTTGACTGGATACAAAGTCATTCTGAATATGACGAATTTTCACATTAGTCATTGGCCCCATCTGTGAGAACTGATCTTTTCACAAAGTAGATGCTCAATTCGCAGTTCAGAACCAGAGTACCTCGGCAAGAACTATGGTACCTATTGCCAGTACCCAGGTGTCCCCCCATACCCGAAGTTAGTCAAGCAGAAGATGACTTAAGGGGTGAAAGTGAGATTCAAAACGAGAAAAGTCAACCATTGGGCTTTTCCGATAGGAGGAACTCGCCGTAGCTAACCAAAGGGCCCTGTCTAGGTATGTCTCGGAATATCATGTATCTGTTGTAGCGTTGGGACAACAGGTTGAGGCCTTAAGTCAAGCAATGATCCAACTAATTCAAAACAATGCAACAATCCCACAACAATTGGCTATACCCGTAGGCTATGTTCCATGGACTCGGGTACAAATGTCGGACATGAAAATGTATTCTGGTGTCGGACATGTCAAATATCTAATAAAATGACATATTGACACAGCTAAATATTCATTTTATTTGATGATTTTATTTTGTTCAAGAGTACAATCATATTTTTATCAAATATATATAAAGTAATGATATAACAACATGGAATCATTTGGATCTAACTTTAGGTACGTGTCCAACCAATAGTGTAAGCCAAATATCCCACACCCATGTCTGACTAATATGTGTCAGACACAGGTACTTTACCTACTTTAGAAGCGTCCATGTAACATAGTGTTGGAAAGTTTGAATGATTTGGCTGAGATATTGCCGAGATCCTAGGAGATTTCTTAGCTATAAATTTGTAATTATAGGATTTGCCCTTTAAATTAGCACATAATAGTTGTGATAGTTATCTAATTCCCGATTTTATGTTTTGTATAGTCTATAAGTAGGAAATATGTAAACATTATTTGTATACAAATGAAAAGTGAATCATACGAGTCTGATTCCTTAACCTTTCGTAGAGTTTTTATGGTATCAGGGCATGATTAATTCCTCTTTTTGGGTTCGTTCTTTGCTGAACCGAACAATTTTTTTTTCTCGGCCATTGTTTCTACTCTGTTTTTTTACGCCAAAACAGAGTACTTCCTGTAAGCCTTCATTGCTGCAAACAAACCTAAAAATCTTGGACTTACGCCTCTCTGATTTCTTTTCTCCCCTAAAATCATGTATGAGATTTCAGCCGAATCAACCCCTGCTGCTACACTGAAAATCAAATCACCAATTCCGATTCTCATTCTGTCAAAATAACCAATATTTGGTTGAATGAAGACAATTTTCTACGTTGGTTTCAGTCTGTTCGAATGTATATTCGAGGGAGAGAAAAAATGGATATCTGACTGGAGAAAAGACAACCCTGGTGAAGGAAGATCAGACGTATGCTACCTGGGATGTAGAGAATTCCATGATCATGGCTTGACTTGTGAATGCCATTGATGAAGACATCAGTTCCAACTACATATGTTATCCCACTGCGAAAGAACTCTGGGTTAATGTAAGCCAAATGTACTATGATCTTGGCAATCAATCTCAAGTGTATGAATTGCAACTAAAACTTGGTAAGACTCAGCAGGGAGGAGATAACGTCTCCAAACATTTCAATTTCCTGAAAGGGTTATGGTAGGACTTGGATATTGTAAGTGTCAAATTTTACTCACATAAAAAAAGATCCTTTATTCAGGCTCCAATGGTCATATTTATATTCTGATTCCTATACAAACTTTCCTATTTTAGAGGATCATGCTCCTCAAAAGAGGGAGTCATGACCCACTTTAATGTTAACTTCCCACTACTTCTAGGTAGTGGGTTGTTCATTTAATTCCCATTTTCTAAGGGATGATGGGCCCGTCCTAATCACTATTGGGCTAATTACTCATACATGGGCCAGATCAGTATTGGGCTTTGAAAATACATTTTGGGCCTGTTGAATTTCACTATTTACAGATATATTTAATGATTATGAATGGAAGAGCCCTGATGACTGCAACTATTACAAGAAAACCGTGGAAAGCAACAAGATCTTCAAATTTCTTATTGGTCTTAATACAGAATTTGATGAAGTGAGAAGAAGGATAGTCGGCCGACAGCCCCTTCCCTCAATAAGTGAAGTTTTTTCAGAAGTTAGAAGGGAGGAGAGCCGTAGGAGTATAGGTGGCAAAAATTACCCAAACTCATCAACCCGCCCGCTAAAATTGGGTAATGGGTGAGTGATTTAACATATGCATTGCTAATGGGTTGGGTAATGGGTGAGTGATTTAACATGTGGGTTGTTAACGGGTCAAGTGAGGGTACCTGTGTCAACCCATTAAGTGAGTGGTTTAAAATCCAAGGAGGCCTTTATGCCAAACAGTTTAGGTCAATCTACCACAATCCATAGTGTACTAACCTCTTCCCAGTTCATAACCATAAGTTCACACAATCCTTTTACATAAACTCGTTGCTGGATTACAATAAGACCAAAATCAACTTGCTAGAATTGTTGTTGCGATACAAATAATAAAAGCAACACTACATGCATCCCCCTCCAAAATACAACATTTTTGTTATACACATATCCAAATATGTACACCTATAGATTTTATCACAATATTTTGAAATGATTATTTTGAAAACATAAAGTAATCATTTCAAAATCATCACATCTTTTACCTTGTTTTTCGAAAAATTATTACAGAATTCTTGAAACACATACAACAATAGCAAATCAAATAATTCAAGAAAAATAAAGAGAAACGCTTAATTCTCACCACTAATCCACGTTCAAGAAAGGCCTCGTCCATTTCCCAAAACAAATAATCACACAAATTAAAGACAATCCAGAAACGAATAACCTTTCAACACAATTCCAAGTACGAAATAAGCAAATTCAAGACACGAATCGCAACAAAAACCCTCTAATTGCTTGAAAACTGAGGCAATTCGAGAGAGAGAGTGATAAGAATTGCGCGAAACAGAGAGGAGTGAAAAATTAGTCACGTGTGACTTAATAAATATGTGTATTAATCATTTCAAAAAATATCCGTGTATTGATATTTTATTGTTCAATCATATATATTTTTTTAGTTGAATTTTTTTTTCAATAAATATATACATATAACTATTCTAATATATATATATATATATATATATATATATATAGGTAGGGTTGACCCGCGGGTTCAATAAATATGTACATATAATTATTCTAAAAAAAATATATATATATGGGTTGGGTTGGCCCAACCCATTTACGACCTGACCCGTTATCAATCCGTTATGACCCGCCCGTTAACGACTTGACTCAAACCCGCCCGTTTGCCACCTCTACGTAGGAGTGTCATGCTGGGTAAAAAAGGGGGTGTTGGTTCTGTGGTGAATTCGGTCCTTATCTCCTTTGATGTTATTGCCAACGGTCATACACCAATCAACAAAGGCTGGATGAAAAGCCTCGAGTGTGGTGAAACTTCTGTAACAAACCGCATCATACTCGGGAAACTTGTTGAAAGATCCATGGGAAACCTGCAAATTGGAAGAGTAGCAAACCAGGTGAAAGAACAAACCGTGTGACACCTTCTACTAATGAGGCATAGACAAGTCCGTTTCGCAAAGAGCAAATGGATCACCTTCTCAAACTGCTAATGTCCAACTCCCCATCTGGTATTCCTAGTGGTTCTCTTGCCCAAACAGGTAGAATTTCTAGTGCCTTTTGTAGTAGTTTGGCCTCTGCACCATGGTTTATTGATTAAGGTGCATCTGATCATATGACCAACATCTCTCACCTATTTAAATCTTATGGTGACTTCTCCTGGTAATTTAAAAGTTAGGATTGCATATGGTAATTTATCCCCTATTGCAGGAAAAGTGTGGATAAAAATCTCTCAAAAGATTGATTTGAATCAGTTTTTCATGTCTCTAAACTTTTGTCTGTCTGTAAGTAAATTATCAAAAGATTTTAATTGTCTTGTTACATTCTTTGATTCTCACTATGAATTTCAGGACCGGAGCTTGGGGACGATGATTGGCAGTGCTAGGATGATAGATGGTCTTTACTATTTTGATGACAACTTCTTCATTAATAAACAAGCTCAATGCTTGAGCAGGAGTAGCAGTTCAGTTCCTGTTCGTGAGCAAGTTATGCTTTGGCATATTAGATTATGACATCCTAGTTTTCCTTATCTAAGACATTTATTTCTTGCGTTATTTAAGAATTTGGATTTTTCTTCTTTTCAATGTAAAAGTTGTCATTTGTCAAAAAGTCATCGTGTTTCCTAAGTTTCTAAACCTTACCGTGCATCAAAACCCTTTTATTTGGTTCATAGTGATGTTTGGGGACCGTTGAAAGTTACTACTTTATCTGGAAAAAATTGGTTTGTGACTTTCATAGATGACCACACTCGGTTATGTTGGGTGTATTTGATGAGTGAAAAATTTGAGGTAGAAAAATTATTCAAAAATTTCTACAATTTGGTTGAAAATCAATTTCAAACAAAAATCAGTATCTTACGAATTGATAATGGGCACTGAATATTTTAACCAATATTTAGGAAATTTCTTAAAAGAAAAGGGTATTCAACATCAATCCACATGTCGTGATACACCTCAACAAAATGGTATTGCTGAAAGAAAAAATCACCATTTACTTGAAGTAGGTCGGGCCATAATGTTTTCTATGAATGTTCCAAAATATTTATGGGGAGAAACAATATTAACAGCTTCTTATTTAATCAATAGGATGCCTACCCAAGTCTTAAAAAAACACAACATCTTTGAAATGCCTCAAAATAACATTCCCTGATATTAGGTTAACTTCGGATTTACCATTAGAAGTGTTTGGCAGCACAATGTTTGTCCATATACCTAGTCATCTTCGGTCTAAGTTAGATCCTAGAGCAGAAAAGTGTGTTCATAGGGTATGCTCCAAACAAAAGTGGGTGTAAGTGTTATAACCCAAAGACTAGGAAGATCCACATTACCATGGATGTGTCTTTCTTCGAAAATCAACCTTTTTTTAGCCAAACCTATATTCAGCGGGAGAGCGAGAGAACAAAAGATCCGTTTTGGGAAACATTTGTACCACTGCCTATTCTGTTTTTTTCCGAATCCAATAACTAGGAAATAGTTGTTAACAATGGAAATGTAGGGAATACTGGTCTAACCTTGCCGAGTATAAATGTTCCATAGCTAGGGAGAGAAATATTATGAAATGATCACAATGATCCTACTTCTAAGCTCCCGGTTTATACTAGAAAAAATGTTCATCATAATAAAAATCACTCTACAATTCCATAACAGATTCGATCATTATCTCCAAGAGTTGGTCCTTCAAATACTCCAGGTAATCCTTCAGTTTTAGATTCAGTTCCTCCTACTACTATACGTCCTAACACTGATTTCTTAGATCTTGATGTTCCTATAGCACTTACGAAAGGAGTCCGAACTTGCACCAAACATCTTATTGCTACATATATGTCATATCATAGGCTTTCTAGTAACCATAAGGCATTTACCTCTAAAATCTCTCACATGTTTATTCCAAGAACTATCCAGGAAGCATTAGATCATGCGGATTGGAAATTAGCAGTTCTAGAAGAGATGAATACTCTTAGAAAGAATAACATTTAGGAGATTGTTGATTTACCAAGAGAAAAGAAGATTGTAGGATGCAAATGGGTGTTTGCTATTAAAAGCAATGCTGATGGTAGTATAGAGAGATACAAAGCAAGGCTTGTGGCGAAAGGTTTTACACAAACCAGTGGGATCGACTACTAAGAAACCTTTGCTCCGGTAGCCAAGTTAAACTCAATTCGTGTTCTACTTTCTCTAGCTGTGAATTCTAACTGGCCCTTACACCAATTAGATATAAAAAATGCTTTTTTGAATGGAGATTTGGAAGAGGAAGTGTTTATGGTGTGTAGACTGAAAAAATCCTTATACGGCCATAAGCAATCTCATAAAGCATGGTTTGAACGTTTTGGGAATGCTGTAAGGAATCACGGTTACTGTCAGAGTCACTACCATGTTTTATAAACATTCGAATGAAGGAAAAATTGCTATTTTGATTGTTTTGTAGATGATATAATTTTGATAGGTGATAATTGTTTGGAACTTGAGACACTTAAAAAGGTACTTGCAAATGACTTCAAAATCAAGGATTTAGGTGCTTTTAAGTATATACTTGGAATGGAGTTCGCCAGATCAAAGAAAGGTATCTTTGTCTCTCAACGTAAATATGTGCTAGATTTACTTGGTGAAACTGGTCTACTTGGGTGTAAGGTTGCCGAGACACCTATTGAGCCTAACTTGAAGTTACAACCCGCCAAACTTGAAGAAGTGGTGAACAGGGATCAATTTCAAAGACTAGTTGGTAGGCTGATTTATTTATCACATACAAGCCCAGATATAGCCTTTGCAGTCAGTATGGTAAGTCAATTCATGCACTCACTAGGACCAGAACACTTTGATGTTGTTTATAGAATTCCAAGGTATTTGAAGGAAACTCCAGGTAAAGGTCTACAGTTTGAGAATCGTGGTCATCTACAAGTTGAAGTATTTGTTGATGTTGATTGGGCTGGAAGTATAATAGATAAAACATCAACATCTGGCTATTATACCTTTGTTGGAGGTAACTTGGTTAATTGGCGCAGTAAGAAGCAAAATGTGGTGGCAAGGAGTAGTGCAAAGGCTGAGTTCAGGTCAGTTGCTCATGGAATTTGTGAAGTATTATGGATTAAGAGACTCTTGGAAAACTTAAAGATCTCTAGTCCATTACCCACGAAGTTATATTGTGATAATAAATCAGCAATTTCTATTGCTCATAACCCGGTCCTTCATGTTATGTTACATGGACTCTTCTAAAGTAGGTGAAGTACCCGTGTCCGACACATATTAGTCGAACATGGGTATGGGACACTTCTTCGACACTCTTGGAAGGACATTTACCTAAATTTCGATCCAAATGGTTTCATGTTGCAATCTTATTACTTTAAATGACTGAAATATCTAGTTTGACACTATATTTGATAAAAACATTGTTGTACACCAAATAATATAATAAAAACATTAAATAAAATAAATATTTAGCCATGTTCATGTGTCATTCTATAAGATATTTGACACGTCCGACACTAGGATACATACCCGTGTCCGACACTCGTAGCCGAGTCCATGTAACATAGGCTTCATGACAGAACGAAGCACGTTGAAGTTGACAAACACTTTATTAAAGAGAAGCTGGATAGAGGACTGATTTGTATGCCCTATATTCCAACTGTTGATCAGGTTGCGGATACACTTACAAATGGACTACATAAGAAACAATTTGAGAGTTTGATTGGCAAGCTGGCAATGGAAGAAATCTTCAAACCAACTTGAGGGGAGTGTTGGAAAGTTTGAATGATTTCGCTGAGATATTGCCGAGATCCTAGGCGATTTCCTAGCTGTAAATTTGTAATTATAGGATTTGTCTTTCCCTTTAAACTAGCATAGAAGAGTTGTGATAGTTATCTATTTCCTGATTTTATGCTTTGTATAGTCTATAAGTAGGAAACATGTAAACATTATTTGTATACAAATGAAGAGTGAATCATACGAGTCTGATTCCTCAACCTTTCTTAGAGTTTTTACATAGCCTGTAGGCTCCAACTACGGTTGGTCAACGACTTGGTGCAGAAAGGCATCTGCCTTTCAGCCCCCTGGTCAGGAGCCTTCCTTCACGAAACAAGTTCAGTATGCCACAACTTGAGAGTTCCAACAAGGCTCGAGACCCCTTCGACTATCTGGAAACCTTCAAAGTCTCATGCACCTGCAAACAATGACCTGATGTGAATGGGTTCCCTACTATATTGAAGAATTCAGCACAAGCCTGGTTCAACAAGTTTAAGCCAGTGTCAATCCTCAGCCTCGATAAACTTAGCAAACAGTATTGCTATAAATTCATTGCTACGAAAAGGCATAACAAACCAACCACTTATTAGCCCATGATAAACAAGACAAGGAAGAAACGCTGTAGGATTATATAAGTTGGTGCAACACTAAGATGATGCAAGTGAAGAGGTGGACAAAAAGGTGGCTGTAACGGCCTTCATAGGAGAAATGCAATCCTCGAGGTTCTAGTTCTCTTTGTCAAAGGAACCACCCACAAAAGCACATGAATGCTAAGGATGCAGCGCCTGAATGGGTAAGAGGCTAAGAAGGCTAAGAAGAAAAAGGCAGCCACTACCTCCAAGTACTCCAGAAGCAAGAGGTTAATGACTACTACTTAGGACAGTGGACGCCCTCAACTACCCAGAACTTGAGATAACTACACCAACTTCACTTGATTGGACACAGAAAATCAGTCAGATCCTTTTATAAATCCAAGATGGCCACTCATTGGTGTGGCATAAGAAGCTAAATACAGAACTGACGAGAAGGCTATGTGACAAGTATTGCAGGTCTCATCGGGATTACGACATAATACTGACGAGTGAATTGATTTCAAAAACTTGATTTATAGATGGTTCCACTGATAAACACTAATGTCAATGTTGCCAGGCTACTAAAACCCATTATTACTGATGGGAAGAAAAAGTTGCTACAGTTGAAAGAATAAAACAAGAATCAAAGTAAAGAAAAAAATATTAAAAAGTGTGTCGTGCACCTTCTAATCAGTCCGTATGCATGCCCTATATGCAATCACATAGGTGAATTCAAGAGAATCACTGCACCTTTAAATGGCTTCTCAAATGGACGTGGAATCTTCTATTTTAAATTTGAATCCGCCTCAAAGCTGATTCCTTGATCTATAAATTCACTTAGCAAACACATAGGAATGAGGAAACTTAGGCATCACACACATTCTTCGGTTGGAGTAAATTTTGAACGAGTCATCCCTTTCTGATGGTAAACTTCCTTCTTTTACTCTTTATTTCATCATTATTCCAATTTCAAGAAATCATTTCTTCAGCTTTATTTTGGCACTTACAAAACTTTGCATCCCTTGTGTAGCCATGAATAATAGGCATAACAATCCCTAAGTTAGACTTCAACAATCATCTTAAGTCTTTGTCGCACTGAACAGCTGTCCAACAATACGAAGATATAATATCTCATACATCTAAAAAGGATTTAAAAGTCCTAAGATTCCTGCCCGATACCCAAATCCATTATCCATTGGGTTCCCTTACCTGGTGAGAGGTCCTTCACAACTGATGAGAGAATAATTTCTCTTTTCATGCTCCTCCCTTCATTAGGGAATCTTTTGGCATTCTCAGCCTTACCCCCCATCAGTTTACTCCCAATGCTTGAAAACAATTTAGGTGTTGCCTACTGCTATGGCGAGTTTGTCGCAGCCCTCCACTTTTATTAATGAACTCTATTACAACTATTTTCCACACACAAAAAAGGTTAATGGTGGAGTTTGAAAAATTAAAGCAAGGAAGGGTATAATTACGGGATTCTCCAGGAACTATGGTTGAAAGGAAAGCTTCTTTTTGTTTTTAGGGCATGTTCTCTTCCCACCTAATCCAGCGAGTAGTGTCTATCAGGAGGGAGTGGATCGAATCGGATATCAGGGGTGAGATCTCTTGCTGATTCACACTTGGTTTTCAAAATACAAATATTTTATTTCTTTTGAAAGTCTCAAGGTGTGATACTCTTTTGCAACAGTCCGCTCCACCTCATGATATGATATTGTTCACTTTAGGCCTGAGCCACCACGATTTTGCTCTTGGATTTATCCCAAAAGGCCTCATACCATTTGGAGACAACAAAGAAGCACTTCACCTTATGTGGGGTTGCACGACTTGTAAACTGCCCGTGCGGTAGCTTGCCTAGTGTCTCATGCCCGCCCACAAGGTCATCACAATCACCCAAAGCCCTAGTCAACCACAACTCTAATTGGGGTTTGGCTAGAATACCAATCTCCATCACATGGTATGGTACGACTTAAGCATTTGATCTTGAATTTTACACAAAAAAACCTTGTACCATTTGGAGACAAGCAACTCACATTTACTTTACTCAAGTGATATGGGCTATGTAACATGTAGCTTGCCAGTGTCTTGCACCCGCCCACATCATACATGTCCACAAGTCGGCAAAGGAACTACACTTTTATTAATGCGAATAGAATAAGAAACACAACATTGTTTGGCAAAAACAGATGTTTCACAATTTAACTCAAAAGGTTCAACATACGCACACTGGGGAAGCACATGCTTCAAAACAGAAAGAGGTAAATGACTAAGGCCCTGTTTGGCATAGCTTCTGCTTCTGGCTTTACGCAAAAGAAAAAGAGAAGCAGAAGTTGTTTTGAGAAGCTGGTACCACCGATCTTCTTTAAAATGTTCTTCCAAGGTCCAAAAGCTCTTCTAAAAATTTTGTCAAACACCGTTCAAAATAATTTTTCCCTTCAGGAAGCCAAAAGTGACGTTTGAAAAGCCAATTCAAACATGCCCTAAGTATAATATGTCATCGCATTAATAGATCTTTACTAACAATAATATGCCTAACACTAAATTGATTTGCAACATAAAAAGGTCTTTCTTCCAGCAAGTACAAGACATTATCTTCACGTCCACATCCAATCGTCTTCCCTGTCTCCAAATCCTGAAATACACAATGAGATGGAAAAAAGGACACACTACAGATCAAACATTTTGTAATATGACTAACGGAAAGGAGATTATTGGTGAACTTTGAGACATGAAGGATAAAGAACCCTGTGGAGGCATTCTGAGCTAACAGTTGTCGAAGAGCATCAACTTTAACCCCAGACAAAGAACCCTGTGGTCTGGAGCAGGCATGACTAGTAGAGGCAGTCTCAGGCACCATAACATGTGTCGTTGATGACCCCCTAAATGGACCAAGCTTTAGCCTAGCATTTGCTTGAACATGAGTGGAGGATGGAGCAGGGCGGCTATGTAGATCCCAACATGTTTCCCTAGTGTGGCTCGTACGCCCCCAGTGGTCACACCTAAACTTACACATAACATCTTGCTTTCCTCCCTATAAAGTATTGGATTTGTTCCACTGTTGTGTGACAAGAGCAGACCTATCAGATAATGGCACTTCATATAGTTGGTCTCATCCAACTTAACTGTGATAATACTCAAACCTGGATGATGACCACTACTACCGCCCAACACCGAAGTCGCACGAGAAGAAGTCAGCTCCGAGCTAGATATTGTATTAAATAGTTTTTGGACACACTCCTTAGAAACAAAGCAACAAACGTATAAAGAACCACATCTCTACAAGGGAAATCACAACCGCTAAAGGAACTATCTTCTGAGATGCATTACAAGAAAGTGATCACGCGATCACCAAAGAAACCCTGGAAAATAGCCAGGAATAATGCAGCGGAATCTGAAACGACAAAGAACAGGAGCCTATTACAGAGGGAAACTACGCGAAAACCCAAACATCAATAATTGAGCGATGTGAACACCAAAAAATACCAATCGTGCACGCTAACCACCATCTAGGGTTCTCTTCAAATCGTACTTTGATGAAAACAACCCCCATCTAGGATTCTCTTCAAAACCCTTCACACTATCTAAGGTTTACACAAACTTGCCCTACGGTTTCAACCACATACCTTAGGGTTTACATACCATGCTCTGATACCATGTTGTAATTAAGAGAAAATCAAACAACAATAACGATGAAGAGGAAAAGAAGAAGAGAAAAAGAGGAAGACAAAGAGAGGGAGAGATTTAGTGAAAGAATGAATTGAATCGTATTCATCCTTCCACTATACTTTGTATATATTAATAAGTTTCTAAACATACAAAGGCACCCCACTTTAAATAAATAATAACAAATAAGTCTCTTGCAATAGCTTTGCACTCTCTCCTCACAGGGCTCGCGTTTTGGACAATATCTACACAGGCTGGCAAGTTATGTCATAACACCTTCAAGCATTCACCAAAATCCATTAAGACACCATATTTTATTGATTTTGGATTTAATAGTTTCTAAAGGAGCATCATGAACGAAAGTGTGCAATGTCAAAAAGTTCATAGCAACAGTTAAATTTGTTATGTATTCACAAAACCCCTAGTATACTCCACTTCCGTTACACCAACCATGTCAATAACCACTCTACAACTTGAAACCTTGATTGTGACTAAAGGTAGATAAAGCATGGAAAAGGAACCCTTTTTAGTCCACTGGCGTAGCCTTTCCCAGTTAAAAATCTTCTAAGAATATGGAGTTGGAATCATTGCCAAGCTACACTAACTACCTAGAGACTTTATCAGCAAGGCTAGTTGGGGCCTTATTGAACAATAATCAAGTTTGGTTTGTTTACATAGCTGGCAGGACACTAAGTACACTAAGTCTTAGGTTTCAGCATCATTAACAAGACTTTATAAATTTGGTGGCTTAATGCTTGTCTTCTTTTAACTGCTACCAAAATGAATATTGCGATCACTCTTCTATTAGAAACTAAATTTGAACTGCGATTAAAAGTTGATTACCTCTTTAAGGAATGTTAAACTACCTCAGTAGCTCAGCCCTATCTATGGACATAATGGAAGACCACAAGGGATCTATTTTAATTGATTGGTTTCTTAGTTTCAGTCATATGCGAAAAATTGTTCGCTTAAGGAATCAAAATTTACGAAATACTGTTTATGAAATGTTTAATTGTAGGAGCCCCAAGTTTTAGTTTGAGAATATAACCTCTTCATTCCTTGTTTCCTTAAGAAAAGGAAAGGATAGGGTGCAAATAATTAATTAGGTTAAGTGAGAGAAAAGAAGAAAAGAGAATATACTTACAGCATAGAACACTGCAAAAAGCTCAGACTGAGTCAGATTCCAGTCCGTTGATTCAGTGGTTGTAAAGAATGCAGTCACTACCATAAATATAGCACCAAAAAAATACGAATATGCAGTCACCGATAGGCTAGCAGGATACTTCGCCAAAACTGGAGCCTGAAAAACAATTTATGTCGATAGGTCAAACTCTACAAACATTAAGCATTAGCTGTAAACTAATTTCACACAGAACACCATACCTTTTTTTTTCTTTTGTACGCTTTGATAGGTGATTAAAATAATAATTTCCAAGCCAGTTGCAATTTAAAAACAAAGAAAAAGAAGAGAAAGTTGTTATTTAAAATTTACTACCGGGGATCGCACGAGTGCTACTTTATCATCCAAATCATGCAAAAAAGCGTAGTAAGTAACGCTGGATCAGATAATACAAAAGCAACAAAATCCCAAGAGGAAGATTAAGTAAGTGAAACTGAAAAACCACAATTTGCGTAGGTAAAACAATTTAGTGGAGAAAAACACCTTCCAAATCAATAAACAATGAAGTATAAATTTAAGACAAGTTTACTGATTTACCAAAAAAGAATAAAAATAAATAAATAAAGCCAAAGTGCAAAAGGACCTCTTATATAATGCACTTAAGGAGACAGGAGCCAGATTGTTTTTGACACACACCCAAATGGTCAGGCGACTCGACAAAAAGAAACTGAGGAAATGATAGACAAGAATAATGTCAACCACATTATGAAAAACAGATAGTAGTATAAGCAAGCAGAAGTCATGGTAGATTTCACAAAGGACAAATGGAATAGCAAGCAAACTAATTGTCTTATGCACATCAAGTAATAGTAACTATCATTTAAAAGCAAAAATAAATAAATATGTAAATAATACAGAAAGACAACAGAATTCATTTCACTTATATTTTTTTAAAAAATGCTCTCTATTCACACTCCATCATGGATCACTCAGCACCTAGGGCAACCATTTAAAGGCATACACATGACATTTATGATGACAGGACACACAAGTGACCTGTGCAAAATAACAGTCAATAAGACAACCCAAAAAGGCACTAAACTTTTGTCATCGTCGTCGTCATCATCATCCTCCTTGCCTATATCCTATATGAATGGGGTTGGCAAGATATTGGCCAATTGAAAATTTAACTGCTGCAAAAAGGTTCCTTTCAGATTGCCAAGCCAATTACTATAAAAGCCTCACCCACTACTTGATTAAAAGAAGCTGACACATTTGAACAGGTCAATGAGAGGGAGTTACTGTTGTGATAAAAATACTACGCAAAAATGTTTCACAAAGGGACATGTGAGGTGGCTTAAGGACTACTGGCAGACCATTTGGAATGTTGAGAGAAGCGACTAAATGGGGCAACCATGCCTTCAAGAAATGAGGGCTATGCATAAGTAGTTACCATAAAATAGTAAAATGTGAAGTCATTTGGGGTTCTGGTCAATTCCATGATTGGGAGCAGGAGTGATGGGGACAAGGAGGCTTACAATCAAGCTATGAACTAGGACCATGGGACACTTGTCAGATAATAACCATAGGTTGGACATAACTCCCATCTGCTGATTTCTATGAAATTGAAGCACGGCATCTTGAGAGATATTCATGTTTTACAACCATAACACATCAAATCCTCGTACTACTTTTACTTTCGAAGTCTCAGCTACCTCTTATCAAAACTTTCAGACATATTGGTATTCCTGTTAGCTATAGTATAGTTGTGTATTACTCACCTAACCTTAGGTAGCCTGTAGTTCATTCCTTACTATAGTCCCAATATTAATCACAGTTGTTGTTCCCATCCATAACAGTCAGCTTCTCAGCCATGACGGTGAGCTTTATAACTATAATTGCCTTATGAAATTCCCTGTTTTTCAGGCACTCGGATATTAAATTAACTTGAGCATGTTTTATCTTGTTGTTTACTAGTCCATTTGCACAAAACAATTGAACCTCGAGAGAGACAACTCCTACCTCTCAACCCTAGGTCCCTAGCCTCATTACATTGGCATTCATGACCAAGCTATTGGAATAGTTTGGTCATGTAAGTTGAGTTCTTTGCAAACCTTGTCAAGCCCACACACTTTCTGAGCATAAGACAGGCATCCTGATGGGACATCACGATGACGATACTCAAAGATGTTAAAGAGGCAAAGAAATTGAAGATCAGGAACAAGAATAGGAGAAAAATCACTTCTGGCATCTCCATTTCTAGTAATGCAGATAAATTATTAACAAATGAACTCAGGGTACAGTATATACTACACTTCTAACTCTGTGCTTTGGAGTTGAAGCAACTGACTAATGGTTCTAGGAAAGTAATTGATTGAGCTCTACAATATTGTCCCGTGGTTTTACCCTTTCATATGTCCACGTATGAAATTGGGAATTGAGCCAAAGCAACCAATTCACCCCTTTTTATGTTGTTTTTTCATAACAGAGCATTCCTCTAGGCAACTCCAAATATAATAAGGGCTAATTTTGGTATCTTTGTTACAGGTTATTAAAAATGTTGAGTAGAGTAATCGACTATAGTGATAGACATGGAAAGAAGGGTGTCGTTCCAAACATTTTGCCTTGATATGAGATGTAGATCGGACAATTGCAAATCCCAGGTACGCTTCCTTCCAAGCATATTATAATCAAGTGACCGACTTTTGCTATTGCTATGTAGTCATTACTAGTGATGGACCCAGAATTCTTTTCACTGGGGCGACAGTGAATTACAATATGATAATTATTTTTTTAATAAAATGTATAAATGTTGATTGCGAATACTTTTATGCATTACATCAATAACGGTATTTGCCGAGTTTACACTTTACACTTTTCTTATTGAAAATGGTATATCACAATTTAAATATCATTAAATACATTTATCTTAATAAATATACACATATATAGTAAAAAATACCTTTAATTTTCATATTTTTTTAAAGACCCAATAATAACAACAAAAACAAGTTATTACACGAACTTAATCACCAAGTTGCCTAAAATACTCTTTCACTCTCTTGTTATGTTGTGTTTTAAGACAAATGATCTTTTTATGATTCTGTAAGATCAATTATACAATTATTAGAAATTGCACAGCAAAACTATAGTAAAATAAAAATACAAAAATATTAAAATAGTGAGTAGGGCTAAACCATTGACATGGTAACAGAGAAACTTGGATTATACTTTTTTCTCACAACCTAAAACTTAAACTTATGTAGGGGCAAGTAAATTTAACAAAGAAACATAGAACATTTAGTGGGGACAATGTTAGAATTCTGCTAAATTTAAAGTACATAAGAAAAAAATAAAAAATAAAAAATAGTCAGTGTGGGCCTCCTATCCCTGGTCATTACTCGTGATCCTTGCCGGAGAGACTTGATTTCTGAAAAGTATATCATATAACAAAAAGTATAAAATACACCAAGCTTTGGAAATATGAATAAAAAGTAAATGATTGCTCTTGCTCAAAAATTGGGTGAAGTCGATAACATATTAGAGGTATAAAGTCCCTACTAATTCCAACAATTTGCGAAAGATGATTCTAAAGAAACAAAATTAAATATTCAGGATATCCTCCAATCATTTCCTCCAAAATCAATGTTAAGCAGGATCCCTTGAATGATAGGTCCGCGTGTTTTGCTTTTAAGAACTTAAATTTCAACTCCATTATTTATGGGGTAAAATATCAGGCTCAGACAGTTAGAAGGATTTCAAATAGAAGGCATAGCATTAATTTAATTCTATGCCTATAGCATATGAATTCACATAGTCAAGCCTTATGTCCTAGCAAGCCTAGTAGTAAGTAGGAACTCAACTAGGAGATAATGGCCTAAGTATTATACCTGCAAAACCACTTCCTGGCCGCCTCAGTTTTCTAGGCATAGCCTTCTAAACTCACCGACAGACTTGAAAGAATAATAACACTTGGAAACAAAACTGAGATGATGGAATAATCATAAAGAAAAATGAAGAGCTCATTCAGTTACCCTAGATGACCTGGTTGTTCCAGTGGTGATCCCTCTTAGCGTCGCTCAACTAATTAATGACACATTGAAGCTTAACTAAAGCCTTTTCAAAGCATAGCATCTATTTAAATCAATTCAACTTCCAATATATTTCCCATTCATAACACAATTAACAATGTCTGCAAAATGAGTTAAATAGTCATATACCTGAATGGCTAGATATGTGGCCATGCACATACAGTTCCCTATCAAGCACAAGACACCAAGGTGCCACTGCTCAAACCCAAACTCCAGAAAACTAGTAATCAACCATCCAGCAGGCTCTGGCTGACCCCTGGCACTTATTTCACTGTGTGATGCAAACTCTGATTCCTTAAACCCAATCACTACTGGGCCTCGAAACAGAACCATTAATATGGCTCCGCAAACACATAAGAGTGTACCTCCAACCTTCACCTGACCTTCAGTTCTGAGCAAATTCACTGTTTCTGTACTGCATTAACAATTTTCACATGTAATATTGAACAAGCAACACCAAAACAATTGACGCTGACACACAGATATCCCCCATGCATATGCATATTATACACATACAAAAACTGACAGAATTAGAGCTAGAGACAGACGGACAAATCAACTTATATACATCTCTACATATATATATATATATATGTGGGTGTGTGAGTGTGAGTGTGTAGGGGTGTATATATATAGAGAGAGAGAGAAAGAGATGGAGAAGAATCAAGTATAACTGACCCCATTGTTACAGCCAATATGAATGTGAAAACAGGAATTGAAGGTTGTATGGCTGCAGCATAAGTTGGATTTGTGTAGCCAAGGCCAATAAGAAATAAAAGCTGGTTCCCGAATATCCTATTACAAATTCCAGAAATGAGATAGCACAGAAACAAAAAGATTGATCAGATGTCGTCACCTCAGAGGGAACCACTACGCAAAAAGAAATGAATGAAACAACATCCACTTGGAACTATGGACTCCTCAAACTTACCCAGTCAGCCCAAGAAAGAAGAATGATATAAGGAGGCGTCTTGTCAACGGTAATCTGACTCTCCTACAAAAAGAAAACAACAGAAGCTTCAAAATGTTGTATTGCATGTATTTGATGTACTACACAAACGAAGCTAGAAATGGAGATGATACAACAATGAAGAAGTTGTTGGTACATTTATACAATTAACTATATAGAATAAAGTAGCCTAAGCAATTATGTTGAATTATTCATTGTGAGGCTTGGCCCTGTTTGGTTCGTGCTATTGAATTTACAAAGCAGAAGTATATGCTTTTGTTGTGGAGTGTTATGAGTCAAAAGTGAAATCACGTTTGGTACTGATGTTTTTGTTTTTTGTTTTGGTCACTTATTTCTTCCGCTACAAGTGGTATTTTTTTTTAAAAGTACCAAAAAAAGAAAAATATATATATTTTAGTACTTCCTAAAAATTACACTATTTGCTTTATGTTTTTCTACTGTAGAAAACAAAACACTGACTGTCAAACATACTTTTGCTGTGAAAAATGGTAAAAAAAACACAAAACAAAAACCAAAAACGTGAACCAAATAGGCCCTTAGCTTTTCAAACGCTGTTTTTGGCTTTTTGAAGTGAAAAATTGTTTTAGATGGTGGTTGGCAAAAACTTAGAAGAGCTTTTGTGCCTTGCTCCTTGGAAGAGTATTTTGAAGAAGCTAGGGGGTACGAGCTTCTCGTGAAAGCTTCTTCTTCTCTTTTTTTTAGGCGTAAAAGCAGAAGCAGAAGCTCTACCAAATAGGACCATGCTCTAAATCAACAGTTTAGGTGAACTTGACACACGATGGTTAAACAGCTAGAACTGTCAATAAAAGAATGTATGCAATTTTCTACTGGTCCTCTCATGGGCTATTTGGCTTAGGATATGGTTTGTCTGGTCAACTAGGTCTAGAGTTCAGGATTGATGAGGAAAGAAGAGAAAGAAGCAGTTCAAAATACCTCCATTTTACTTTTCAAAATAATAATAATTAAGAAAAGTATGAGATTACCCAGGGCGAGGAATAGGCAAAGGAGACACATATAGAACAAGATCCTTTTTGTGCATGTACAACCAACCAGTGGTCGGTGAACACAACAATACAAAACCAGAGGCGGGAATTCACCTGAAACTGCTAATTCAGGTTCCACTAAGTTTGCAACTCTTAATTTCAGCAACAAGTAGTTGTGCAGCAAACAAAAATCTCAATAATTAAAATTTTGTTCAGACTACACGTCCATTGCTTGGTGCAACAACAAAAATCTAGGGCTATCAAGCCATACAATATGAAGTGATAGACCAGCCACATTGTTAAATTAATGCTAAAAGTTTTTCATTTTCCCCTTCAAACACTTGAAGGGCATGAAATACACTAGTCAATGCCCTTATAGTGACCAAATTGTAGCAGTTTTGCTGTGAAGGACCATTTCCCAAAAAAAAACCTTAAATCTAAATCAGGTGATTGATCTGAAACCTGCAGAGTGATAACATTACACGAGTTTGAAATTAAATCAAATTAATTGGATCTGTAATGTTCTTTCCTGAGCCAAATAAAATTAGGACCAATATGTGCTCCAAAACAACAGAAAATATACAAGTTTTGTCAATTCATCAAAATATACAGTCTTTATATGTGTATGTGTGTGTATATAGAGAGAGTATGTACTGACTTTTCGCGGACATAAGCTAGAGGAGCGAGGATTGAGAGGGCAAGAAGGTCCCGACAGACGCAGAAGACGAGCTGGTTGACTCCAACGTTGAGAGCGATTTTGGTTATGACATGGTACCCTCCAGCGAATACCTGAACCATCACCATTGCCGCATGTGCCCTACGTACTTCTACTCCACCACCACCACCGATAACCGCTGATGCCGCCATCGATGATTACAAAATTACACTTCTCTCTCTCTCTCTATATATATATATATCTATATCTATATACGTGTATTACATGTATAGACAGAGAATTGAATTGAATGTTGTTAGGGTTAAATGATGAAGAATTGGTTGCGTTTGGTACTGATTTGGGGGTTGTGCTGTGGGTGTGAAGAAAAGAGACTTTGCCTCTAAGGCAACAAATAAAGTGTTAAATGTTTAGATTTGAAAAACAAAAGCACTTTTAGAGCTTCACAGTTTCTGTGATGTACATTTTATTTCTCTCACGTTATTTTCCTGAGTTTTCCATGTCAGTCGCCTTCCAATTTTGAGCTCTGACGCCCTAGATATCACTATCCAGGAAATTAACGCCCCTTCAAACACCTCTGTATATATATTATACTCAATATTACTATCTTTTTCTTAATAACCTATTATTTACTATATTCTTTTTGGGTAAATATATTATATACTATATTACTACCATATATTGAAAATATAACATAGGGTCATTACACATAGGAAATTCTCAATTTCGGGGGAAAAATATATTTCATTAAGAGCAAGGATCAAACATTTTATTTTCAGGAAAGAAGAAGAAGAAGAAGGTCAAACATTTTAAATTATTTTTCTTTTGTTTTAATTTCACTAAAATGAATATGCTCTATTAACTTTATTTATATGATTGATGAGCTAAAATTGTAGCATCTGAAATATTTTTTGTTTTTTCTACTACATGCATTGAATAAATGTTTACAATAAAGGCACCTTTATTTAGTTTAAAGCAATCCCAAACGCATTATTAAAGTTCAGAACATATAGATGTTTTAATATTTCAGTGTTTGGATATTAATTGTTAGAAGAAAAGATATTTTGATAATATGATAATGGAAAGAATATGCTAAAGACAATAAAGAGATGAATGAATATTATTGAAGTGTATTGAAAGTTTATGAATTACAAAATAGATGAACCCCCATCCCCAAACTCAAGTTGGGAAATAAAATACCAATTTGAGTTTGGAAACCAATTCTTGAAAATCAGACGTCGAATGGGGTGTTTTTTGACTTCACGACAAACGAGTGATTCTGATTCTGAGTCTGAGTCTGAGGCGAAGATCAATCGAGAGAAGAGACGATGATTGATTGATGACGAGATCAGATTTTCTTGTGAGATGAGAAAATTAGATAGAGAGAATTGAACCAGTGAACTTATTGTTCTCTTGTTCACGCTAAAAATAAATCAGCCGAAGAATTCAGCCGAATATATTTTAGATAAATCGCGAGCGTGCCAGAACCGGTGATGTGGCTCAAATGGTTCAAGACGAACAATTTATCGTTTCTTTTGAATAGATTTTTTTGCAGATCAGGCGAAAATACACGAGAGAGAACAAAACTCGTGTGTTTGGATTCTTCTGCCTCAATGAAGAGGACTTTCGGTAACCAAGAAAATTAAATACGATTTACTGGAATGAACAGTAACGAAAATTGCAAGACAAGAATGTAAATGAACTGATAAATAAACTCTGCAGAAAAGCAAAATATACGAAGCTATTGAAGCAAAAGATAAAAATTTTGTATTGGTCGTGGACCTCTGTAACAGAGGTATACGTACATTATTTATAATACAAACTATCCTAAGATAAACTAGAAAAATAAATGAATAATAAATAAAAAATAATTATTTCCTAATTCTAAACTTATCAAAACATCTTCATAGACTTATAATACAATCCAAACAGTAATCTCCTAACTCTTCATAATTTTCTTGTCTTGATCAGCCACACTTTCGGCCCAACTGAAACAACACCTGGCCCATTCTTTTCTTTCACTTCAGGCCCATTTTCGTATATATTCCTGGCTCAGATTCGGTCTTGAATTCCAAATTTCGGCTCCATCATCGCTTCTTACTTTTCCTACATTTGCTCAAAAGTGGTGTCAACAATTGCCCCCTAATTTTAACAACATATTTTCGAATTTAATTTTCGCGCTTGAATTGATGCCAATACAATTATCTCCTTCAACCCCTAAAACAACCAAACAAAACTTAACTGAGACTTCTCCACTTCCTCCTCGTTTTTGGCACTCACTCACCAACTACTACCATCACTTCTCCATTACCCATCTTCATTATTCACCTCATATCATATATATATACATTCTCATATACAAACATATATATATACACGAACATATCTATATCACTCTTCTTCCCCAATTGAACCAAACCTTTCTCTCAAATCCACCCTTAACATCTTCGAATTGCACCACGAACCGGCTATATATATACATATATACTGATATATACGTATACACATAACCCTATATCTTCAATCGTCTTCAAACCATCAAAAACCGAAACCCAATTTCATTCCCCCTTTGCGATCAAACCCTAACTCATTCTTTACTCATGGCTCCTAAGGTCATTCAATTTTATGAAACACCCGAACTAGAGGGCGATTCCCATAACGCCCTAGCTCGAATTTCCCTAAACCATCTTGACAATACCAATTTCTCGACCTTCATCCCTCTCAATGGTGCTACCGGTATAGAGCCGGCCTTTACAAGCTCCTTCCAGGCCGAATTGGATCGTTTCTACCCAATGGCCGAGAATCAACTCCCATTTCTCAAACTAATCGACTCCTTGCATGTCCGAAACCCTCCTAGCTTCAACCTTCGAAATTGGCAACAACCATGGAAGATATGGCAAGAATGGGTTGAGCGATTAACTCCAATCTTTGAGCATCAATGGCGTACCCAAGAAATCTTCGACGTTATTTAATTGAGCAAGTTCACCATGTCTTCTGAACCCAATAGGAACCTAATCGGTTCGGCCATGACGATGTGGTCACCCACAACGAATTCTCTTAATCTTGAATACGGGATGATTTCCTTGACTCTTCGGGACGTATGCTACCTTACCGGCCTTCCCACTTCAAGCGAGGAAATCAATTGCCTCATTCAAGACTCTGAATCCTCTTCTTTGTTCTGCTTCGACAAAAACCGTCGACGCCAAATTAGCAGGGGCGACTTACTTCAGTTTTATTGACTCTCAAAAGAAAACTGGAGCCGTTCATGAATCTGAACACGTCGTTTTTCTCCTTCTATATCTAACGTGATGCCTTTTGTGCATCCCTGCCATTCAGGTAACGAAAGACTTAATCCCCCTAGCTATTGCATTATCACAGGGTCGTAAGATGGCTCTCGCTCCTTTTGTGCTTGCTTATATTTATCGCTGCCTCAATGATTTAATTTTTTCATCATTTACTTGCTTTGGAGGTCCAATATGGTTATTTCAAATGTGGTTGCAAATTTACTTCCCTGAGTTAAGCCCATTGATCGAACATGATCTCAATTTCCCCTTGATTTCCTTTGTGTACGCCACTGCTGCTCCCAAAAAACATTCACCCCAGGATTGTTTTTCTTTCTTCTACTCATCATGCAAAAAACGTCCATCGGCTCACTGAACACCATTTTTGAATTGCGAACAATGCCCTGAATGGTTCAAAACACCCACAGTGTCCTCTTCCTTCGAAGAGCATAACGCCTTTTGGGATTGCTTGGCCCATTTCTTAATTGCCCGTGATCTCCATTTCGGTTTAGCAAAAGTCGACGCCAAACATCGTCGTTCTGGTGTTGAGCACTACAACCCGAGTCAATGGGCCTGTCAATTTGGTTTTGTGCACTTTGTACCAATCCCGCCTTCATTTACCTTCAATAAACATTTCGACAAGTGTGTGATCTTTGACGCCGAAGAACAAGTATTGGCAGTTACACGACTTTTCCAAGAGGCTAAGGCGAAATTTTCCCGGTTTTCTCAATCATTTCCTTCCTCATCCTCTCACTTCATCTCTTGGTGGGAAGCGTACATTGCCCAGAGTCGCCAGCCTTTGGTAAGTTTTATTCTTATTGTATTCTGCTCAATTCCCCTTTTTTATAAAATTTAAATTTATGACTAAACATCTTTCGGCAGGTACCAAACATAGACTTGCCGGTTTCCACAGCCTCCTCACCTGTGGCTCCGACCACAACTCGCCGCCAATCTAACCCAGTGATTCCCACTCCTACTCGTCATCGCTCTACACGCCTCTTGGCCAATTTCCAAACCAAGACTTCTTCAGAAATCATCGATCTTGACGGCGTCGATAATCCTTCTGACGACTCATCTGATGACCGCTAGAAAACTCTGCCCATCATATCTCCCAAGGTATAAAATAAATCCCCGCAATCCTGTTTCTTTACTTTATACTTCAATTCTAAACTTTCAGTTTTGATATTTACTTTAGTCCAAACGAAAAAATCCTGGAACGCCGAAGCCAAAACACAAATGCCCTCGAGATGCCATCCCCTCCAATTCTCGGTTTCTTAGGAGCTCCTCAAAAATAGCCCAGACTCATGAGGTATATAAATTTGTTTATGAGACAATCTTTATTTTTCTCACCTACTGCTCTTATACACATCTTCTCTTTTTAGGACTTGGCGAGCTCAACATCTTCTTCTGACCAATCTCTCGAATATTCCGATATGTTCGCCATTGAAGCAAAAAATGAACCTTTTCAAACGTCTCCATCCAGAGTCGGCTTCGACCCCATGCCCACGCCTGACTCGGTTGAAGACTTTTCTATTGCTTCGGGCGATCTTCAAATAGAAGTTCCATCTCCATCTAAGTTGGTCACGACTCCTGAGATTCACATCCCCCCGGTAATTTCTTCTGTTTATATTTTATGCTCAATTAAATTCATCCCACTGTTTTTATAATTTTAAATCCCGAAATTTAGCAGGACGCCAACGCCTCCTCTTCTAAATTGTCGATTAATCTCACCACGGTGACGAGCTCTTCGAATCCAGGCTCCTCCATAACCCCAATATTGCCTCAAATGGTAACCTCCTTCTCTCTTCAACAAACTTTGGCCATTTGTATTTCATGTACTGAAATTTTGGCTTTCATTTGTTAGCCGAATTTACGTGATTTATTTAAAACCTTTTGAGAAGGCCAACTAATTTGCCTGAACTTGTTTCCTTTTCAGGCTTCCCTTATACCAACTCCAATTTCAGCTTTCCGGAATTTTTTCGATAATCTGGGCCAAAGTGGCTTTGCCCCCTTGCAGTTGCTACCACAACTTCAATCTCAAGCTCGGATTTGTGCTTTGCTACTCTTAAACCGCGTATTACGGAGATTTTTAGCACCGACCTCCTCAGCTTCCCAACAATCCTTAATGATCTCCTAAAGCTTCTTGTCGATCTTCAAAGCTGCTCCGATCTTGGACCCGGATTGACGACATTGATCCTCACCATTCGCTCCCACCTTGTTGAAATGGCCAGCTCGATCCCTTTGTTCACCAAAGTTGTTCATGATACCGACCAACTTTGTGAGCAAAAGAAGTTAAACATTTGGGAAGTCTCTCTTGTTCGAGCCGAATATAAAGCCATCGAGCCAAGATTGATTGCCTTAGAAGAAGAAGAGGCCCACCTTCTTCAAGCTCTCCTCAAAACTCAGGCCGAAAAGAAGTTTTATACCGACAAAGTTGTTGAGCTGCAAAACAAAGGTACTGTGGCAGCTTTTCAACTCCAAGTTACCAATCTGGCTCTCCAGACCTTTAAGCCGAAAAAAATCCAAGTAGTTGCGGAACTCGATCGGCTTCAATCCCTGTGGGAACAACTCAAAGACGATTTTCAAGATAACATTTAGCATGTTAGAATTTTATCAGAGATGTATGAAAACAATCTGGAATCCATCTTCTTCTATTTGTTTTATAGAAACTCCTATTTTGAACTGCAAATCATCTTATGATGTGTTATCAAAGTTTATTCCTATCTAAAGCTATTGCTATGCTTAAAAGAAATTTACTTTACCGAAAATAAACTAAAACCAAAACTATATAAAGTGCAGTAAAGAAATAAACCCTTATGATATTTTCCTATTTTTCGGTTTCTTGTTCAGAAGCCGAACTCCACTACTCATGCAATGATGGTTGATAGGACTTCAAAAAATTTCATTTTATCGGCCTCGGATGCTCTTTTCCAGCAATATCTCGTAATCTATAAGCACCACCTTTCAACACTTCATGGAATTCGAACGGGCCTTCCCAATTCGGTGACCATTTTCCCATTTCTCGATTAATTTTTCCCAATGGCAAAGTCGTCTTCCATAATAGTTCTCCTTCTGAAAAAACCTTCAAACGAACCCGTTTATTATACTCCCGAGCAACCCTCTTTTTGTACGCCACCAAGTGATCAAATGCCTGCAATCTTTCCTCACCCACATCGTCTAACTCTGCGAGCATTGCTTCAGAATAATCTACTGGAGATAAACCATGTTGAAATGCTAATCAAGCAGACCGTACATTCATCTCTACTGGCAAAATGACATCATGCCCAAACACTAAACGAAACGGAGTTGTTCCCGTGCTTGTCCGTCTTGAATTTCGGTAGGCCCATAACGCCTCTGAAAGTTTATCGTGCCACTGCCTTGGATTCTCTTCAACCATTTTTTCAATGATTTCAATAATGACTTTATTCGAAGCCTCGGCCTGACCATTCCCTTATGCATAATATGGCGTTGAGGCCGTCATTCTCACCTTTACATTATTGCAATATTCCATCACATTTTCCCCTCTAAAAACTGACCCATTATCAGCTACTATTGTTTCCGGCAAACCAAACCAATGAAAAATATGTTGCTCAATAAAATCTACGACTTTATCGTGATTTATAGATTTGTACGCCACTGCTTCAACCCATTTTGTAAAATAATCAGTGGCGACCAAAATCCAATTGCGTTTCATGGTTCATCCTTGTCAATCAAAGTAATAATATTAGAATTCATGATCTTCAGGAATGGATCGCCATCGACACCCATCACCTCTGGTTGCTTTTTCTGATCCGGAAATTTCAACATCCCGTCGTTGATTGCTTTCTACAAAACGTTACGGAATACAAAACAATTATTCGTAGAATGATTCCAAGAATTGTGATACTTACAATATTCTTTCCCCTTGATTTCGTTAGAAGCAGGAATTTTATGTCCTTTGGGAAAAGTAACTTACTTATCTGCAACCAAGTGATCAAATATCTGCTCTGTTTTAGTTATATCGAAACTATAACTCCTGCATGTTTCTGTTACTCCTTTTTTTCCCATTGTTGAAGGAGTCTTTTGAGAATTTGTAATTGGCTTAGGCTTAGTAAGAGCTTCACATGTATAAGACTTCTTAAAAACTATCTTTGCCACGTCTACTTCTAATTCCTCACAGTCCGTTTCTATGGCAAACACCTCATAATGCGGGTCTCTAAAATAAGTCCCTTTAGAAGATGTTTTACGCTCATTTTCCTCCTTTAACAATGATTCATATCGAGTGGATCGATCGGCTAATTCGAACAAATCCCGAAATTCCATACCCTCAAATCTTTTCCTCATCTCCAACTCTAAACCATTCAAAGCCAGACGTACATACTCGGTTTCGGGTAAAACCACTTTACATCGCATCCGAGCCTTTCGAAAACGTGCTACGAACGTCTCCACCGACTCACCGGGTAACTGGTAAATCCGTGAGATGTCGGCTAAAGTCACCTCAATCTCAGTACGGTAAAACTGAGCATGAAATTGCTCCTCCATTTGTTCCCATGTAAATATTGAGTTTGGTGGTAATTTTATATACCATGAAAATGCTGGGCTAGTTAAAGAATTAGGAAATAAGTGCATTTTAAGAGAAGGATTACTGCTTGCTTCACCACATTGTACTATGAACCGACCAATATGTTCAACAGTAGACTGTATACCCTCTCCGCTAAAAGTCACAAGTTCCGGAAACTTAAAATTATTTGGGAATTCGACCAAATCAATCTGTTCCGGGTATGGCTTCCTATAAACTGGTCGTTGCGTACGGCGATACCCTTGCCCCATCTCTTGCTGTATTAAATCAATTATCTGCCCCCTGTCCATTGCACCTCGAGGCTCCTCCCAAACAGGGGCATTCCTAATCGGCAGCAGCGCACTTCCAATGGTTGGATAAACTGGCACCGAATTTATTCTTGTTCCATCCGTGTAGCCTACATAATGAGGACTTCAGTTATTGCTGCCCCCCGAGTTTGAACTATCTCTCTGCGAAAACCCATTACCACCCATTGGTGGTACACCATTGGCTACGGGCACCCTACTAACTTATACATTTCTCGCGCAACCCGGCTGCGATACCGATGCTGATGCACTGGTATTTCCAAGCAGGTAAGGAGCTGAAGTAGCATGTGACCCGTCGGTCGGCTTCTTTTCCATAGCCAACAATCTGGCCCATAGTTCATGAATTTGAGCTTGACCCTGAGCCTCCCTTTCTCTTGCCTGGGCCGACTCTGCCTCCATCATATCCATCCTACGCATGCATTGAATCAAATCCATTTGTTTCTTACCAACAGATGAGTTGGCAATTTCAATCTCTTCCTCTTCTTCATCACCGACAAACTCGTCGTCTTGTGGTTCAACCCCATCAGGATTCACCAAACTTTGATCATCGTTTCGGGAACTTCTTGTTCTCGGTGGCAGATTTACTATTAAATTTCTCAATCACCTAGTGGGGTCCCACTGGGCGTGCCAAAAATGTTCACGCTAAAAATAAATCAGCCGAATATATTTTATATAAATCGCGGGCGTGCCAGAACCGGTGACGTGGCTCAAACGGTTCAAGACAAACAATTTATCGTCTCTTTTGAACAGATTTTTTTGCAGATCAGGCAAAAATACACGAGAGAGAACAAAACTCGTGTGTTTGGATTCTTCTGCCTCAATGAAGAGGACTTTCGGTAACCAAGAAAATTAAATACGATTTACTGGAATGAACAATAACGAAAATTGCAAGACAAGAATGTAAATGAACTGATAAATAAACTCTGCAGAAAAGTAAAATATACGAAGCTATTGAAGCAAAAGATAAATTTTTTATATTGGTCGTAGACCTCTGTAACAGAGGTATACGTATATTATTTATAATGTAAACTATCCAAAGATAAACTAGAAAAATAAATGAATAATAAATAAAAGATAGTTATTTCCTAATTCTAAACTTATCAAAACATCTTCATAGACTTATAATACAATCCAAATAGTAGTCTCCTAACTCTTCATAATTTTCTTGTCTTGATCAGCCACACTTTCGGCCCAACTGAAACAACACATGGCCCATTCTTTTCTTTCACTTCAGGCCCATTTTCGTATATATTCCTGGCTCAAATTCGGTCTTGAATTCCAAATTTCGGCTCCATATCGCTTCTTACTTTTCCTACATTTGCTCAAAAGTGGTGTCAACATCTTTAGATTGAGAGTACCCAAAACGGGTCTGATTCCCTAAACGGGTGAGATGAGATTTTCCCAAAATGGGTTTAATTCCTAAACGTATGAGATGAGATTTTCCAAAACGGGTCTGATTCCCTAAACGGATGGGATGAGAATTTTCAAAACTGGTCTGATTCCCTAAACGGAGGAGTTGAAATTTTCCCAAAGCAAGTCTAAAGGAGAAGTTTGTCCGCAAGATTGAGGCTCAAACGATTGAGAAGAAAACAAATGAGACAATAATGATATGGCTTTCATTATTTCCTTGGAGTGTTTGAATTTTGAAATTGAATGGAGTGTTAGATGAGAGAGTTATATGGATATTGTACAGATCATACTACTATTGGTAATATAGTTTACTGAAAAGCACAATTTTCGAATGGGTTAATTTCAGTAAACCCTTTGGTTTAAAAAAAGATCATTTTGTCGTCCTCCTATACAGAAAATTCTTCTGTACTTATCAAATTGTATCAGCTTGCCCCCTTCCATATAAGTTTGGACCAAAATACCCCTGGAATTTAATGAAAAATGATTTAAAATTCAAAAAAACATATAAAATATAATATATAAACTTTGTTTTTTGTTTTCTATTGATATTGTGCAGCAAGCTACATGCATCTTTTGTGGCCTAAGACAAAAAGATAGAGACCATCTTTATTTTCAATGTAGCTTTACTACTAGGCTATGGAAGTCAGTGATTCAAAGAGGGCTGTTGGAATGGCCAAATGGAGATTGGGATAGGCTTTGACAATGGATGTTAGATAACTTGAAAGGGAAATCTTTGATCTTAGTGCTTAATAAGCTAGCATTTTCTGCCACAGTCTATGAAATATGGGTTGAGAGAAATAGAAGAATTTATTCTGCTGAGTTTAACTCCATGGAGATCCTTATAAAGAAGATTGTTGATTCCTTAAGATTTTTCTTGTTTCCTCTTTCTAAGTTTGCTAATTCAGCTCAGAATAGGGATTTGATTCAGGTGTGGAGTTTGCCTACTTCAATTATTTTGCCTTGAATTTCTGCTTACTTAGTATAATTCTGATGGAAGCTGCTGTTACAAGAGGAGGTTTAAACTCTCATTTTATTGCTTGCGTAGGAGGTGATTTGAGCAGTTGGCTTCTTGGTTACAACTAGCATAGTTTTCTGCATAAGGCTCATTTCTGCTTCTACTTCTTATTTCTTTGTGCTTGGCATACTTCAGTTGTTGCCTATATTCTATGTGTAAGCTTCAAGTGCAATAGTTGTTCTCTCTGTTGCCCAATAAATGACTCTAAAATGGGGGGGGGGGGGGGGGGGGGGGGGGGGGTGGGGGTAAATAGAGTCTTAGCTTAAACAATGGAATTTAATTCAATTTTCTATTTGATAAATATAATTGCAATGCTAGATGATATAATATAAAAGCACAAACTAATATAAATCAAATAAGAGTAGAGAGAGAAATATAAATACTTGGACAAGTGATTTTAGCGAGGTTCAGAATCCCCTTAATTCCTACATCCTCGGCTCAAGGTTTTCTTGAGACTTCCCAAATCCACTATGACTTCTCCTTACGGGTGGAGAGCAAACCTTCACAAAAAGCACACCACTTCTCCTACCACTCCTCCTTACGGGTGAAGAGCAAACATTTACAAGAAGCACACAACTTCTCCTTGCTAAGAGAACACCCTCTCTTAGCCTAAATTTGGGTCACACCAACCCTTTGATTACAATGATCTTGTACAATAAAAATATCTCTCAAAGATTGATTGTATAATTATAGTTCTCTTGCTCACAAGACTATAGTAAGAATATGAATCAAGATGGAAGCTCTAGACTTTGAAAATATATGAGTGATGTTGCACAAAAGTGTATATGAAAGTGTATTGTTTTGATTACAAGAGGTAGTTTTTGTAGAAAGAGTTTAAGCCCTTTTTATAGCAAAACCAGGTTGTTCTTCTAACACTTTAGATCATATAAAGTCCAATATAGCCGTTTGAAGGGAGATAAAGACGTTTAAAATTGGACAAAAAAGTCAAGAGCTGTTGGAGGCTCATTTTGTGTTACTTTTAGGTAAGTTAGATTATCTAACTCTAAGAGTTAGGTTATCTGACTATTTAAGTCAGGCCACCTGACTATTTAAGTTAGTCTTCCTCACTTTCCTAAATAAACGAAATTTTGCCTCTGTAAAATTTTAGGCTATCTGACTTATAGAGTCAGGTTACCCCACTATTCAAAACATTTTAATTTAGCTTTAAAAATAGTTTTATGAGGTGATGCATGTTTAAATTAATTTTCTAGAGCTTCAAAGATAATTCAAATAATTACTTTGACAATTGAATCTTAAGCATTCACCAACCTATCTACCCTAATCTTCAAGTAGTGGTTGATCATCTTTGAATTGATAATCTTTAAGCTTCAACATCTTTGCACTTGATCATCTTTGAACTTCAATCTCTTTGCATTTGATCTTTTGTTCGGTCGCTTTAAATGGTAACGCCATGATCTTTTTGGCCGCATGATCCATATATGATTTTCCTATTTTTACAAGCTTGGACAAATACTCATTGTAACTATTAGTACAAATACAACATTAATGATTGTTATCATCAAAATTACGGAATTGTCCTTAGATTAAAATCTTAAGGCCAACACTCTATATTGTTTGAGTAGAGATTGGTTTGTTTCTGCTTAGCTTGGCATCCTCATTGTTCATCAGGCTGGCATATCAGTAGTAGATATGCTTAATGATAAGTTATTGGTTGCTTCTTTCTGCACAATCATAGGGTCAGCTGTTGTGGTTCATTCCTTGGTTGATTATGATTCCGCTTGGTTATGTTCTTGTTTGAAGAGGAAAGATTTTCTACTAGTTGCAGCTCTAAGGTTTCCTCATGTTTCATATAGAGATAGTTTAGATGTTTATTGGTTTTCCAATTTTCATTGTGTTTGTTTAGTTTGTTTCTTTTTGTGGATTTCAGGATTTCACATATGTAACAGGGGTATGCCCCTTTGATCCTTGTAAGGTTTTTGCCTTTGCTACTCTATAAAATCATCTTACCATTAAAAAAAATATATATATATATTATATTTGAATCAAATCATTCTTATCATTCAATTCTATGATCTTGGATTATTTTTTATATGAGAAAAAATGCCACGTGCAATGCACGTGAGAAAAATTATGATTAGAACAATAAAATTATAACTAAGTTATTGTACACAAGAATGCATAAAATAATTTAAGAAGTTATAGTTATATAAGTTGGAATTGTAACTGTTAGAATTCAAGACTTCCAAAAGTATAAATTTAAGTAATGAATTAATACACTTTTTATACTAAAATGTTAAATTTTATTCCAAGAGTACAAAATGATTAAAACAAAACATGTGTACAAAAATAAAATAATTTACTCCTAATACTAGCATAATATATATATATATATATATATATCATTATGTCTTAGAGTCAACAATTTTAAAAAAAGTTCAATGTATCACATTTAAAATAGCACAAATTAAAAATTAGGAAGATAACATCTTCAAATTCTATTTAAATACTTTATCACTTTTTATTTTCTATTAAAGAATAAAATTTCTATTGAATATTCTCTTCTAGTTTCAGTTTTTTTATTATTTAAAACAAGTGAAAAACGTATATAAACATAAAAAAGGTTAGACTTGTATTCTTACTTAATAATTCTAATCTCATTAGCAATAAGAATTTCAAAATATTAGTTTATATAATACATAACATACAAGAATACTAAAAGAATAAAAGACAATATGATCCATAGTTTTGCCCCTAAAAAGGCTTCAAATTTTTTTAAAAAAATTAAGCATTTACTCACACACCTTCTCCATTGCTCGAACCCTTGACCTCTCATGACCTCTCATTTGAGAGTAAATACCTAATACCGTTAGGTCATTAGGCCTTTGGTGGGCTTCAAACTATTATATAGTTGGCTATAGATATAAATATAGATTAGTTAAAATTCATGTGTGCAAATCACATTTAATCAAAGTAAAGTTAACTCATCAAAATCAGCTCAATCATAATTCGGAATATATGATCATCAAGATCATATCATGAATCATATTTTTTAAGAAATGATCCTTAAGATAACTACATTTATTGTAAATATATGATCCTCAATATTATTCACATTAATTTTTAAAAAAATTCTAGTATCATGGTTTACTTTAATTAAGTGTGCATTGTAAATTATTCCCTTTCATAACTACTTTATTTTTAACATATATATAGATATAATAAAAAAAAGTGTGACAAATCAAAAAATAATATTTCTAAACATTGTTAGTTATTCCCTTTAATATTTGTAAACATTACAAGTTATCCCCTTTAATTAAGTATGCATTGCAAGTTATTCCCTTTAATATTTTGAGATTTCATAACATGTATCTTGTATTCGGATTGTCTCGTCTTTACTTGATGTGTGACAAGTAAAAAAATAATGTTTCTTGGATCAATTAGTTGTACTAGGATGGTGGTCGGACATGTACACATTATGGTCGGCCCAACCATTTTGTTGATCGCTATTAAGAATTTCAGGGCAAGTCTGATTGGGCAAATCAGGCTCTGGTTGAGGGGGAGAAGACTAATCCTACTAATGAGGAACAAGTTCTTATCTCCAAGGTTGAGTATGATTCAATTGTCAAGCTTATCAATCCTCCATCCTTTTTTACAATGACTTTTGTTGATTCATGTAATATTTGTCTTCATTCCTCACACAATGCACCTTGGATCATTGATTATGTGACCTCAGATCATATAATAAGTAACCCATCTCTTCTATCTAATACTTCTAGTATGTCTTCTCCCTCATTCATCACCATAGTTAATGGTGCCAAGTATCAAGTTTAAGGAGCTAGTGCTATTAGCACCTCTTATATAACTTTCTCTTTGGTCTTGTATCTTCCCTAATTTTCCTTACATTTGCTATCACTTAGTAAAGTTACTACTCACTTAAATTGCTCAAATACCTTCTATCACAACACTATGTTTTTCGGGATCTAAAGATGAAGAGAACGATTGGTGGGGTTTTGAGAAGGATAGACTCTACGCTCTATTGCTTTCAGTCATCTTATCCGCTTATTTCATTTGTATTTTATTCCGCCACTTCTCCATATTAGTGGCCCTGTCGGTTAGAGCATCAAAAAATAGTGTTGAAATACTTCTCCACATTAGTGGAGTTCAACATCACTAATACTTGTGAACAAAATCAAATACCCTATCCTTCAATATTGCCCAATGGTAAACTTCTATCGCACTCACGGTGTTCAAAAATACTATATCCTTCTTCACTAATAGTCAGGAACAAAATCAATGAATTCGGGAGTTCTCACACTTAAAGGATGTCAAATCCCCCAAATTATGCATACCTTTTGTAAAATCATAGTATAAATAAGTGAAGAATGAGATAAAGGAGGGGATTTGAATGACATTATAAAAATGTGATTTATAGTTCTCACTTTCTCTTGGATAGTCCATGGCTTCTTTTAATATTTGTGTTGTATGAAACATACATTATTTCTGTATACACACCATCACAAAAGGTTATCCTTCCATTCCTATAAAATTTAGGGTTAAATGCAATAAACCCCCTAAACTAGGATCAGATTTGCATCTAACATGCCTAAACTACAAATTGTGCAACAAACTCCCCTAAACTATCACATTTGTTGCAAAATACTCCATCTTCTTAAAAAAAAACTTTTATAAATAACTTAAATGTCATTTCTTTAATAAATGTTACTTAATATATTTTTCTTATTAACTTAGATTATGAAATAATTAAGAAAAATTTGATGGCATATTCTTCATTCAAACTAATATAGAATTACACATGATTTTTTAAATTTTATGTTTTGAATAATTTATTTAGGTTGTTTAAATAAGAATTAAATAAAATTATAAAATTCTTAGCTATTTAATTAAAATTATTTATATATATAACATGAGAAAATCAAAAGGTGAAGATTATCTAAGTAAATTATGATTTATTTATGAATATATTTCTATGAAAAGAAGTTTTCATTTGGCATAATAAAAATTAAATAGGATCATGATTTTTATTATTTAAATCAAACTAATTTTTAATAACAAGTTAATTAATTTTAAAATTAAATAATTACAACTTATAATATTTGTTTTAGCATTTAAGAGTTTATTTACTTTAATACATTTAAGGTGAATGGTATAAATAATAATCTAACTAAGAGAAATGATATTTATATAAGTTAAAGAATTAGCAAATATAATAACATGTGTACGTGCGGATTCTGTCAAGCCCATTAAGGGAAGAGCCCGCTAGCCCAACAAAGGAAGGAGCCCGAAGGGAAGGCCCATCCCAAAGGTCAATTTCGTGAAATATTCTAGAACAAGCTTGAGGAATAAGTTAGTGACGTGGCAAAAGGATAAAAATGATGTAAGCAAGAAAATGTTGCCCTAATGGGCTCAAAGCTTAAGAAGGGAATGTATATAAGGAAAGCCAAATCTGAATAAAACATTTTATTCTTGTGTTGTGCATTTTTTGGTATTTACATATTGGCGCCGTCTGTGGGAAACTACAAGGAGTTTTTGATTTTTCAGATCTGTTCTTGGAGATTTGTAAATCATCTCCTTCTTCCCATCTCGTTAAGCTGAGTTTGTTTTATTCAATATGAAGATCTGAGAGCTTGTTTTTATTCTTCACCATTTTCTAAATCTCCATTCACGCTGACCCACTACTTCCCAAACAAACATGTCGGTCACCCGTTCGCAAGCGGACGTTCCGACCACCAGGGACAGCCATGTAGAAGGTCCTTAAACCATTGAGCAAATCCTGCAACGCCTAATAGCCGATGAGGAACGTACCCAAGCTCTTAAGAAGCAAAATTCAGAGCTCATGGCGAGGTTGGCTCTAAAACCGCCTACCCCTCCGGCAGCGGTGCTCAACCACTCTCAGAACCAGGAAGATGACGACAGACTGGAAAAACACGTCGAGTCTTCCCAGCGCTTAGGAAAGGCTCCCGCTGTCGATGAAGCCATGACCCCCCAAAAGCTCCAAGCAGTGATGGCCGAGTTCCAAAGGAAAGTCCTCGGGGACTTGAGAACCCAGTCTACCGATGACCTGACCATCCAGGCGTCAACCGAACTGATACAATCACCCTTCGTCCCCGAGATAACCCGGGAACTTTTTCCGAAGAAGTTTGTTATGCCTCGGTTTACCCCCTACGATGGCACCAAGGACCCCGAGGAACATATTTATCATATTCATCAGAAGATGAGCATGTACGCTGAGAATGAGTCATTGTTTTGCAAGGTATCTTCAACAACTCTTGCTGATGCAGCTCTGCTATGGTTCAGGAAATAGCCACCCCGATCAATTGGCAGCTGGCAACAGTTGACCAGACTCTTCGTTACCCAATACTACGGGAACAAGAGGCAGAAGAAGATCATATCCTGCCTCTTCACTATGATCCAGGAGAAAGGAGAATCCCTTAAGAACTTCCTATCCCGATTCAACATTGAGTCTTCTTCTATTGATAACTGTGACCAACACTCTGTTGTTAAAGCCTTCCGGATGGCCCTTATTCTAGGGACCAAGTTCCATCAGTCTCTGGTGAAATGCCCCCCATCGGGTATTGGGGAGTTAAACTCTAGAGCCCAAGGGTACTTGAGGATTGAAGAGGAGGAGACCATCAGGCAGAATAGGGCGGCATTGGTCAACATTGAAGCCCAATCAAAGGATCAAGTTATTGATCGAAAGCGTCCAACATCATCAGGGCCATCAGCTTCTTCAAGACCTTCAGCCCCGAACCCTTTCAAACGTTCCAAATTTAAAGAGAGAGTGACCCCCCTGAGGGTCAGCCTTGGCAAGCTCTACCAAGAGAATAAGGCCAGAGGGATCTTCCAACAATCCCTAACCATCAGATAGCCACTGGACCAAAGGGACAAGTCAAAACATTGTGTTTTCCACGGCGATTTCGAGCACATCACAAACGAGTGCCATAATCTCAGACAACCGGTAGAGGCACTGTTGTTTTGCGGTGAGCTCCGGGATTACATCCAACGGGACAGGCCGAGGGCCGATCAACAAGCTTCTAATGCCCCTTGGAAAACCGCAACCGCACAACCGGTCAGGATCATCAATATGATTCTTGGTGGCCCCGCCTCTAAAGAGACGGAGGGATCCAGCCGGAGCCAGCAACGAAGAGCCCAAAAAATGAGAAAAGTCAACGAAGTCAGTAAAGTCCACCACATGACAGGAAAATCACAAATTACTTTCTCTGCATCAGACCTTCAGAATATACAAACCCCACATGATGACCCTCTAGTTATGACATTGATGGTGACCAACTGCCTTGTTAAGAGAGTCATGATCGACCCCGGGAGCAGTGCATACGTCATTAGCAAATGGGATTTTGAAAAGCTTGAAATTGACCTGAACGAGATTGTGGCCTCCCGGTGTCCTATTGCAGGATTCGATGGAAAATAAATTGAACCGATCAGGGAAGTCCAATTGTCGGTCTCTATTGCTCAAAGGACCCTGACCGAGACGTTTGTTGTAGTGCATGTAAACCCTTCGTACAATTTACTCATGGGAAGGGGATGGATTCATGGGATGTAGGGCGTGCCTTCAACCCTTCACCAAGTGATGAGATGCATAAGCCCGAACGGTATGGACATTATCGATATCAAGGGTGACCAGGTGGCCGCCAAGGAATGCTATGCGGTTACACTAAAGGAGATCATGAAGGGAAAAGGCCCAGAGGTGTCCCATTCCAAGGAAAAGAATCCAGGCCCCAAATAATAATCAAATGAGAGGGATCCGGGTACCCCGATCGTGGTCGAGCCATTACAGTCAATCTCTGTTATACCCGATAACCCAAAAAAAGTTACTTTTACAGGTACAAATCTTACCGTCTCTGAATTGAAAGAACTGACACAGTTATTGCAGGATTACTCCGATGTCTTTGCGTGGGAACATACAGACATGCCAGGTATCGATCCTATTGTTGCCCAACATTCATTACATGTTGACCCGAATGTAAGACCGATCAAGAAAAAACGGAGGCGCATGGGAGCACATCGGAACCAAATCATAGCGGACGATGTGTCCAGATTGCTCTAGGCTGGTTTTATCAGGGAAGTCAAGTACCCCGAGTGGCTCACCAACGTAGTGGTCATTCAGAAAAAGAATGGTAAGTGGAGGGTTTGTGTTGATTTTACTAACCTGAACAGGGCATGCCCGAAGGACAGCTTTCCACTACTAAAGATCGATTAGATGGTGGACGCTACCGTCGGCTACGAACGCCTAACTTTCCTAGACGCTTATTCGGGATACAATCAGATAAGAATGAACCTGATGGACGAAGAAAATACCTCTTTCATTACTGAAATAGGTACTTATTGCTTTAAGGTTATGCCCTTCGGTCTGAAAAATGCAGGTGCCACTTTTCAGATGTTAGTCAATAAGATCTTTAAGGGGATGATGGGTACAGTGATTGAGGCTTATATTAATGACACTATAGTCAAAAGCAGAGGAATGGAATATCATTTTGCATACCTACACCAACTGTTTGACACCCTCAGGATGCATGGCATGAAGCTTAACTCGGAGAAATGCTCATTCGGCGTGTCATTCAGATAATTCCTAGGACACATCGTGGACCGGACCGGGATCCAAGCCAACCCAACACAAGTCAAGGCCCTAATGGAAATAAAGGAGCCCCAGACACACAACACTAATCCAGAAGAGATCAAAATTTTGTGAAAAATAAATTAAGTGTTGTCATGTCTCTCGTATGGCCTGAAGTGCCCGAAAGGCACAACACTGATCCAGAAGAGATCAAAATTTTGTGAAAACTAAACTAAGTGTTGTCATGTCTCTCGCATGGCCTGAAGTACCCGAAAGACACAGCACTGATCCAGAATATATCAAAATTTTATGAGAAATAAACTAAGTGTTGTCATGTCTCTCGCATGGCCTGAAGTGCCCGAAAGACACAACAATGATCCAGAATAGATCAAACTTTTGCAAAAAATGAACCAAGTATTGTCATGTCTCTCGCATAGTCTCAAGTGCCTGAAAGACACAACACTGATCCAGAAGAATGGTGATGCCTCTCCTATGGCCTCAAGTGCCCAAAAGACATAATGTTTTTTGGGTAAAATAATCTAAGTATTGTAGAAGTTAATTAGACAGGAACCACGATTTTCATTCAAAATATAGGCTCCGATGGCCAAGGCTTACAAAATGTTTTACAAAAGAAGAATCATACGTTCTACTATCCTGAAACCTAGAAGGAAGCCCGATAGAATTCACTATCTAAGTGCCAGCCTCAGTGCCCGCCTCATTTGAGTCTACATGAGCAATTATCGGGTCCAAAACTTGGATGGGATCGGGCTGCACTAAAGGATCAGAATCAGAATTTGGCCCTAGAAGAGGCTTGGTCAGAACTCACAAAAGAGAACATCATCCGGACCTCCAACCGAATCATCATACGACGGAGCAATGCCCAGAGACTCATCCAATTCCTCCATTGAGGCAAATTCCCTCTCCTCAACAGGTTTCTGGATGTCCAGGAAGCAGGTCCTCCAACCGAACCCGGTCCGATACTGGGCAGTGTCGCATAGACGCTTATACATCTGATTGCCACCCCGATGGCACATTTCCACTGTTGACCTCTCCACTGCCAAGAGATTCTCGGTTTCAACCTTCTCCTCCAGAAGTTTCTCTTTGGAGGCCCTCAAGCCCTCATTCTCTACCTTCAAGCCTTCGACTTTAGCAACTAGGGCCTGACGAACTGCCTCCATCTCCTTGATTTTCTCTTTGGTTGCTTGAAGCTTTTGCTCCACAGAGATTGCCCTTGTGGTCTGGACCTCCAACTTTTCATTAGATATCGATAACAATGTGGCCACCTTTTTTCTTGCATCCTCTTTCAACCTCAGGAGCTCTGAAGATTTATTGAGCAACTTGTTGTCCTCCTCCAGCTTTGCATTATAAGCTTGGGTTAGGTAGAGCATCTTCCAGAATTAAAAGAGAAAAAAACACAAATATTAGCCAGATCAATGAATAAAATACAAAAATACAAAGTGTGACTGAAAAAACAGCAAAGTAAAAAACGTACCTTCATGGCAATCTCTGGACCGATCAGGGCCAACTCTGCCTGTCAATTTGTGTCAGCTTCTTCCGGTCTGCGGGGGTCCAAATATGGAGACCCATCTCCCGAAGGGCAACATCATTATCAATGGTCTCATTCCCCGTGACCAAGAAGCCATCGCCCGAAATTTTTATCTTTGGTCCCCATGGGATGGGTTGCTCCTTCCCATATGCATCCCCGGACTCCCCTACTATGATTAACGATGATGTCATAATCAGACGGGGCCGAACCGATCGGTCGGGGACATCTTCCTCAGACCGGGGACGTTTTGTTCCCACCAGACTGGGCTCTCCCTCAACTGATCGGGATCCAGGAACAGGGGTTTCACCCAAAGAAGGGGCAAAGGGCGAATCAGCAGTACCCTCCCCCAAAGGAAGAGGTAGAATTACTAGAGGACTTCCCGATGGTGGTGGATGAACTATCCCGAAAGGAGGAGTTGGAATACCCTAGGGCGGCTGATTGGCTTGGGCATCCCTTGGCACTGAAGGGTTTGTTTGAGAGCCCAGTACTCGCTTAACTTTCTTCTTAAGGACGGGTGGCGGGATTCTCAACATGGTGTTTTTTCCTTCTGATGTTAGTTCCTGCAAATTAGCACCAGTCAGGTAATTGCCACACATCCTTAGGGGCTGGCCCCAGATTTTAGACTTAAGGATATCAAATTGGATTGAAATATAGTTTAGAGATTTAAATCGGTTGGGCGCTCCCAAAAATTCTAGCACATGATGACCTAACTTATCATTGCACTGTTCACAATAGCATAACCCTCTATGATAAGGTTTGAATAAAGGAAATAAATGTTTATTAAACTCACTAGGGACTACAGATCTGACTGAGCCGGGAAGCCTCTAATTCCCGCTCACCAGGATCATTATTTCTTTCCACCCCTTATTGGATTTCTCATTACCATCGCACATCTTTCTCCCCTTTAAAGGAAAAATATTATACTGACCCCTACAGTCCTTCTGGTCATGTATCTTATAAGAGAACACGAGCTAAGCAAGACCCAGATTAAGGCCCATCTCCCGATTAATCATTAGGACCATAGCCACGATCCTGAAAAAATTGGGCCCCACTTGAAGCGGTGCTAGACCTAGGGTGGACAGGACAGAGAAATAAATGATGGATTGGGAAACAAAGAACCTGAAGATGGAAGGCCTACGGCAAGATCTAGTCATCCTTAATTCCCTCCCCTATCCTGAAATCATACTTCTTGGAATAATTCATAACTATCGTCCCATCGGGTATTCTACATTTAACCATCAATTTCTTCAGCACAGTATCTACCCTATATGTAGGGGGAAGGGGATCCGTATAGAATTGATCTCCCGATCTTCCTTTAGCTAGATCCCCACCCACAACAGTGTTTTGGGTGACTTCAGGAAGACTAAATCTGACCCTCCTGACCACCTCTACTGATGGGGAACTAAGGGAAGCATTGGGATCTACAGAAGAAGGGAGACGGTCACTACCCGACCGAGTATCATCGTTATCAGACATATTGAAAGAAACGTAGGAGAGCTGGAAGAAAGAACTTACTCTAAGGATGATTCCGGCAAGGCTTTGTGAATTGTTTGGGAAAGAGGTGCAGATTCTGGCAATAACAAAAAGAGAAACCAAGTTGTAGAGAGTTTTTGAGAGCCAAGAGATTTGAAATGCAAGAAGTGTTTCGTAAATAAACCTTGGAGAATTTATAGAGGTTATCGAAGATTACTAAGGGTCGTGTGCACAAAGAACGGGGCATCGAGCCGTCTCACCAGTCCACTTCACAAAAACCGAAGCCATAAGGGCCATGCATTTGAAATTCGAAACGATGATGGTAACTGCTCCATTTAATGCAACCGCCACGTCACCCTACATGGGTGATGTATGTATTTCTTTCCACACGTTTGCTTCTCGATGATGGGCCTTCAGTAAAAAGCCCATGATCAAGAAGTGGGTCTGTGTACGTGCGGATTCTGTCAAGCCTATTAAGGGAAGAGCCCGCTAGCCCAACAAAGGAAGGAGCCCGAAGGGAAGGCCCTCCCCAAAGGCCCATTTCGTGAAATATTCTAGAACAAACTTGAGGAACAAGTTAGTGACGTGGCAAAAGGATAAAAATGATGTAAGCAAGAGAATATTGCCCTAATGGGCTCAAAGCCCAAGAAGGGAATGTATATAAGGAAAACCAAATCTGAATAAAACATTATATTCTTGTGTTGTGCATTTTTTGGCATTTACAACATGATAGTCTTTTGCAATAAAATTAGGGAAAATTGATAGTTGAAGGGGATTTATTTTAGTTCAGGGGGGTTAGTTGCAAAAATATAATAGTTCAGGGGGATTTATTGCATTTTACCCTAAAATTTATCCATTCTTTAAATTAGTTTTTCCTCCTTTTTAACGTATTAATTACATCATTTATCTTGATTGTAATTGATAAATGTATCCTTAAACATAAAAAAGTGAATAAATAAAAAATTTGAGTTATAATTGGTAACTACTTTCTTTTTAATATAATTGAGTTGTTATTAAAATATTGTTTTACACAACACTTATTACCCTCCTTTTATACTTCTTATGTTTTAAAATAAAAAACTTATTTCTTAAGTTTATTCATAAAAACTTTATAAATTGCTTAAATAATAATGGGTCAATTTCATTTACACCCCTTGAACTATGTCAAAATATCATTTTGACTCTCCCAATTTTGCATAATTTAAGTCAAACCCCCTAATTAAGGAAAAATAACTCATTTACACCCCCTTGTGTACTTTTGGTACATTTTCAGACTTAAATACCTAAACTATCCTTGGCCTTATTCCTACTTTAACATATCAATTAGACCCCCTCAATTTAGAAAATAATTATATTATTCAAAATTCAAGGGGTGTAAATGAAATTAACAAAAGAAAATTTTATTTACATATTGACTAACACAAATATTTACATTTAAAACATTTATATTTATATTTATCAAACTTGTAAATTAACGCAAATTTTCATTATTATTCTAACATTTATTTTTTTCTTAAAATATTTAAATTTATATTTATCAATGTTTTAAACTAACACAAGTTTTCATTTTTTATTTTGATCTTGAAACATATTTGACTTTACTAATATATATTTACAATATTATTAGACACATTTCAGAAAAAAAAATTTATTATATTTTAAATCAAAATCAAAATATAAAATATTTGAATTCGCCAAAAAAATACTAAATTACACACATAAATAGTATTTTTTGGTCATACAATAAATTTATTTTCATTTTTTTATATAGATAAAAGATTTAACTTGCAAATTGGAATTTTAATTTTTTGATTATTGTACGAGCATCGAAATCACACAGATAAATTCTTAATTGTAATGGTTGAAATATTTGGCCCAATTATAGATGGGCCATTGGACTGATGGGCCAACGACGGATGGGCCAGGGACCGATGGGCCAGAAGGCGGATGGGCTGAAGACAAGCAGGCCGAAAAAACAACAATGGGCCCATGGAAATTTCTATAAGCTAAAGTGTGGACCACAAGGCAAAAAGTAATCCAATTATAGTATGAAGAGTCCAAATAAGATTAGGGTTTATCAAATCCCTTGATTTAAGGGGTTGATAAACCTGGGTACATGGGCTTGACCCATTTATCACAAACTTGTATAAATAGAGGACTTTGATTAATGAGAAAGAGGCCCAAAGTTTTAACCAAATTTCTAATGTGTAACTTTTCTGCATTTACACAATTGGCGCCGTCTGTGGGAAATCCCTATTATTGAAATCCTTTTTCAATAAGTTTCTCACCCTCTGCAAAGAAGCTAAGATTCGTACCAATAATGGCGATCACACGTTCACAACATACCGATTTACCTCCAAACGGAGGCCAGCAACCAGAAGATCCGATCAGACGAGCCCTAGAGGAGAGGACTGCCGAGTTAGAAAGGCAAAACGCTGAATTGACGGCAAAATTGGCTCAACTACAGAATCCACAGGAGGTCCATGACGACGAGCAGTCCGGCCAACGCGAACGGTCTGTAGACCGCCAGACAGACATGGATGACCTACCCGCTAGAGCCCACAACGATCGTGAGGAACAGGCAGAGTCATCCCTACAGGTTCTTGGGGCGCGTAATCCTGAGGAGGTCCTGACCATGAAAAAACTGGAGGAAATCATGTCAAGATTCCAGCGAGACGTGCTCAGGGACCTGAAAGTATAGACCCCAATCGATCTGGCCTCCGAGGCATCCATAGACGCCATTCAGACACCATTCACCGTCTCGATCACCAGCGTGCCCTACCCGGAAAGGTTTAGGTTACCGAAGTTCACCCTGTTCGATGGTACAAAAGATCCAACCGAACACATCTATCACGTCCATACCAAGATGAATGTTTACAACGAAAACGAGGCCTTACTCTGCAAAGTTTTCCCCACCAGCCTGACCGAAGCAGCCCTCCTGTGGTTCAGAAAGCAACCGACTCGATCGATCGGTAGTTGGCTCAGACTCTGCGAGTTATTTATCGCACAGTACTTTGGCAATAAAAGGCAGAAGAAGACTATCTCCAGTCTGTTCACCATGATCCAAGAAAAGGGCGAATCCCTGAAAAGTTTTGTCTCAAGGTTCAATGTGGAGATGTCTTCAATTGACAACTGCGATCAACATTCAGCCGTCGAAGCCTTCAGAATGGCCCTGATACCTGGAACAAAGTTCCATCAGTCTCTAGTCAAGAGGCCGCCAGCCGATATTGGAGAGCTCAACTCTAGGGCACAAGGACACCTCCGAATAGAGGAGGAGTTGGCGATACGACAAAGAAGGACCGCCTTTGCAACAGTAGAGGCCAGAGCGTCCGAACCATCTAGGGTAAAGGATCGGGCACCAGACCGGAAAAGACCGAGCGCACCTCTTGCTCCTTCCCCAGCCCCAATGAAACGACCAAGGTTTGAGGAGAAGGTCACCCCCTTAAAAGTGACCTTGGCAAAGCTGTACCAGGAAACAAAGGGCAAAAGAATTTATCGGTCGCCACCTCCCATCAGACAGCCGATGGACCAAAGGGATATGTCAAGGCACTGCGCCTTCCATGGCGAGTACGGGCACCACGCTAATGAGTGCAGAAGCCTCAGAAGACAGGTGGAAGCCATGATTGCAAAAGGAGAATTGACCGAGTATGTTGCCAAGGAAGGAGCCCGATCAGATCAAGCAACGCATGCCCCTACCAGGGGGGCTATGGGACAACCCGTACGGGTCATTCACATGGTCCATGGAGGGCCCAGTTGGTCAGAAGCGGAAGAAGCTCGTAGATCACAGATGCGGTAAGCCCAGAAGTTACGAAGGGTTGGAGAAGTCTCCAAGTTTCAAAGCCCGAGAGAGGATGCCCGGATTACTTTCACCTCTGCGGATATGCAGAATATTCAGACACCTCATGACGACCCCCTGGTCATCTCCCTCATGGTCTCCAACTGCCTGATCAAGAGGGTAATGGTCGATCCAGGAAGCAGTGCCAACATTATCACCAAATGGGCCTTTGAGAAACTGGAGATCAACCCCCAAGAAATAGTCCCATCCAGAAGCCCGATAGCAGGATTCGATGGAAAGAGAGTGGAACCAGTGGGGGAAATCCAACTGCCAGTAACGGCAGCGAGGCGCACACTCTGAGAGACTTTCGTGGTGGTGGATGTCAATCCTTCCTATAATCTCCTCATGGGAAGGGGATGGATCCATCGTATGAACGGAGTCCCTTCTACCATGCATCAGGTCATGCGGTGTATTGATCCGAACGAAGTTGACATAATCGATATCAGGGGCGATCAGGTAGCGGCAAAGGAGTGTTATGCAGTCACTATGAGAAGTCTAAAAAGGAGAACGGAACCAGAACAAAAGTCGCAGTCCAAGACAGTACTTGATGCCAAATAACAATTACAGGAGGGCGGTTCGGGATCACCGATAGCAGTTGAACCACTACTGGAAGTTCAAATTTGTCACGATCGCCCTGAAAGGTTTACCTATGTTGGTTCAGGCCTTAATCCACAAGAAAAAGAGGAAATGGAATCCCTTCTCCGATCCAATGCTGACATATTTGCGTGGAGCCATATGGACATGACCGGTATTGATCCATCAGTTGCCCTACATTCTCTCAATGTGGATCCCGACGCAAAGCCCGTTAGACAGAAACAAAGACGAATGGGAGCCCATCGAAACCAGATCATAGCCGAAGAGGTTGATCGACTTCTGCAAGCAGGATTCATAAAAGAGGTTCAGTATCCTTCCTGGTTGGCAAACGTGGTGGTGGTCCAGAAGAAAAACGGCAAGTGGAGGGTATGTGTTGACTTCACTGATCTGAATAAAGCATGCCCGAAAGACTGTTTCCCTTTACCAAAGATCGACCAGATGGTAGATGCCACCGCAGGATTCGAACGCCTGAGCTTTCTGGATGCATACTCTGGCTATAACCAGATCCGAATGGACTCGGAGGACCAGGAAAAGACCGCCTTCATCACTGAGTCAGGTACATTTTGTTATACGGTTATGCCTTTTGTACTAAAGAATGCAGGTGCTACCTATCAGAGGTTGGTCAGAAGGGTGTTCCAAGGGATGATAGGGTCCACCATCGAAGCCTACATCGATGACACAGTGGTCAAAAGCAAGGAAAAAGGAGACCATCTTGCCGATCTGCAGCAGGTATTCAACACCCTCCGGAAGTACAATATGAAGCTCAATCCAGCCAAATGTTCTTTCGGAGTATCCTCAGGCTAGTTTTTGGGGCACATAGTTGATCGGACGGGAATACAAGCTAGCCCTGCACAAGTCAAAGCTCTCGTAGAGACAGCTGAACCAAAGTCTAGGAAAGAAATCCAGGTGCTAACCGGGAGAATAGCGGCCCTCAGTCGTTTCATCTCTCGGTTAACCGATCGGTGCAGGCCGTTCTTCCAGGCAATAAGAGCGGCGCAAGGAGAAGTCTGGGGGCCCGAACAAGCGGAGGCCCTGCACCAACTCAAAAGTTACATGACGAAGCCCCCGATCCTGGCAACCCCTGAAGCCGATGAGCCGCTGCACCTATATCTGGCCGTTTCAGTAACATCTACCAGCGCCGCTCTGGTCAATGAGGGCAAAGGGTACCAGAAACCAGTCTTCTACACCAGCAAATCCTTTGCTGATACAGAAACCCGTTATTCAAAGCAGGAGAAGCTAGTACTATCGCTGGTCAATGCTAAACGACGTCTGCGACATTATTTTGAAGCACACCCAATCATAGTACCTACCGTAACTCCGATCAGGTCCATAATGGCGAAACCTGAGTTATCTGGGAGAGTATCAAAATGGGCGATTGAATTGGGAATTTTTGACATAACCTATGTCCCCCGAACGGCCATCAAAGGACAGGCAGTAGCTGACTTCCTGCTGGAGACAGAAACTACTGACTGCACAGAAGAAGTTGAGCCTGGATTGTGGGTCATGTTCGTGGATGGATCATCCAACATTAACGGAGCAGGAATTGGAGTAGTACTCGTGACACCGGATGGTACTAAAATCCAACAATCCGTTAGACTGGAATTTCCAGCTTCTAACAACGAAGCAGAGTATGAAGCCATCCTTGCAGGAATTCGGTTAGCCCGAAGCCTTCAAGTTCAAAGAGCAGAGGTGCGAAGTGACTCCCAGCTAGTCGTGCGACAGTTAAATGGGGAGTACGAAACCCGAGAGCCGAAGATGGAAGCCTATAAGAATCTGGTTCTAAGGGAGGCCGAAGAGTTCCAACAAATAAACTTTGAACAGATTCCCAGAGGGGACAATTCTACAGCAGATCATCTGGCCAACCAAGCCTCCGCCACAAAAGAAAGCATGACTCGCACTGTGCCAATGGACTTCATCGCCCGATCCAGCTTGAAACCCCCCGAAGAAGTAATGGTCATCCCATGGGAACCAAGTTGGATGGATCCGATAGTAGATTATCTGAGATTTGGTACATTGCCTGAATCTAAATCAGAAGCCCGGAAGATAAGAATGAAGGCAGCCAGATATGCCCTATACAACGGCCAACTATACCGAAAGTCTTTTTCCGGACCATACTTGAGATGTCTCACCCCCTCCGAGGCATCGGCAGTTATGGAAGAGATTCATGCAGGAGCTTGTGGCAATCATTCCGGAGGAAGATCCCTAGCTCATAAAGTCCTCACCCAGGGGTATTTATGGCCCTACCTGGCAAGGGACGTTGAAATTTATGTCAGACACTGCAAAAAATGTCAGTTTCACGGAGATGCCATTCACCCACCGCCGGAGTTCTTAAACCCAACTATTATTCCTCACCCTTTTGCCCGATGGGGCATGGACATTGTAGGTCCTCTCCCTCAGGCAATAAGATGTACCACACATGTTCTCCTGGCTACCGATTATTTTACCAAATGGGTGGAAGCGGAAGCGTATCCCACCATAACAGGCAGCCATGTTATAAAATTCATCTGGAGCCACATCATCTGTAGATTCGGCCTACCCCGAACCATAATGATGGATAATGGCACCAACCTGGACAACGGAAGGGTTCAAGCATTCTTAGCAAAGCATGGGATCAATCAAAACACTTCTTCCGTCGGCTACCCGCAGGGAAATGGGCAAGCCGAAAGGACGAATAGAACAATTTTTGACACACTGAGAAAAAAACTTGAAGACGCAAAAGGGGCTTGGTTGGAGAAATTGCCTGAGGTGTTGTGGTCCTATCGGACTACTCCGAGACAGCCAACTGGAGAAACCCCTTTCGCCATGGCTTATGGGGCCGAAGCAGTTATCCCGACCGAACTAAAAGTACCTACTTTAAGGAGTCAAGCCTGGGAGGAAGGTCCAAACAATCAGCACCTAGCCCATGATCTAGATCTCCTAGAAGAAAAACGGGAAGCCGCCGGGATAAGATTGGCTGCCTATCAGCAGCAGGTCAGAGCACGTTTCAATCAGAAAGTCAAAAGAAGAGAGTTCCAAGTGGGCGATATGGTGCTCAGAAGAAAGATTGGGATTGTAGGCAAATTACGAGAGACATGGGAAGGACCTTACACAGTGGTTGAGGTTATCGGACGTGGTGCTTATCGGGTTCGGAAGAACGAAACAGGCCGCCTCGAGTCCAACTCTCAGAATGCCTATCGGTTAAAGAGGTATTATCCTTAGATAGTTGCTTTTCTTGTTAAGAAAATAAAACTGTCTTTCTATGACACCCTTGTTACGAAGCATCTGTGCCCGATATTGGTACCTCTGCTTCATGATTTTCATGTTCATCTCAATAAAGATAAGTTCTATTTTTATGCAAGGCTCTTGGATTATAAAATTTCCTAAGTGTTTGAGTTCAAACCTGATTTGAACAAACCAGAGGATGAAATCAAGCCTTAGGGGCCAAATGCCCGAAGGCTTCACAATTTGCTAGAATTTCCTAAGTGTTTGTGTTCAAACCTGATTTGAACAAACCAGAGGATGAAATCAAGCCTCAGGGGCCAAATGCCCGAAGGCTTCACAATTTGCTAAAATTTCCTAAGTGTTTGAGTTCAAACCTGATTTGAACAAACCAGAGGATGAAATCAAGCCTCAGGGGCCAAATGCCCGAAGGCTTCACAATTTGCTAAAATTTCCTAAGTGTTTGAGTTCAAACCTGATTTGAACAAACCAGAGGATGAAATCAAGCCTCAGGGGCCAAATGCCCGAAGGCTTCACAATTTGCTAAAAATTCCTAAGTGTTTGTGTTCAAACCTGATTCGAACAAACCAGAGGATGAAATCAAGCCTCAGGGGCCAAATTCCCGAAGGCTTCACAATTTGCTAAAATTTCCTAAGTGTTTGAGTTCAAACCTGATTTGAACAAACCAGAGGATAAAATCAAGCCTCAGGGGCCAAATGCCCGAAAGGCTTCACGATTTGCTAAAATTTCCCATGTATTTGAATTCAAATCTGATTTGAACTAATCAGCGGATAGAATCGAGTCTCAGGGGCTCATTGCCCGAAGGCTTTGTGACTCACTGAAATTTCCTAAATGTGTGAAGTTAAAATAAATAATAAATAGCCTCAGGGGCCATATGTCCGAAGGCTCGATTTGTTTCATAAAAGCCAAGTACGAAACGATAAAAACCCACACAAAGGACGAATAATTACTGGAAAAAAGGGATAAAAGTTCTTGTTCATTAAAAATAAAGGAAGTTACAAGAAATTAGCCCATTGGGGGAAACAAAAACATATAAAGTCCTGGCTACTGTTCGGGAGGATGGTATTCTTTCCCCTTCAGGATGGCAGCAAAACGCTCATCGTTCTCAGAGGCAGGAGGGTTTTCATAAGGAAAGGGTATTCCCATATGGGCATCGAATGCCTCTGCGGTCTTGAATTCCCTAGATTCCAGAGGGATATGCTCCATTTCATGCCTACATCTCCAGGCCCTGACCGCTCGGAGGTCACAGATGACACTGTATCTTTTGAACATGTCAAGCCCTCCCAGACGGCACACCTCAACCTTTTGCCGCTCTAGGGAAAGAAGCCTTTCTGATTCTGCCAAGAGTTTATCAGATTCAGCTTTTTCAGCTGCCATCTGCCTAGCAACCTCTTTCGCTTTTTCCAGCTCGGCAGCCAGAACCAGCTTTTCGGCAATCAGGGTTTGCTTTTCCGCCTCACCGGTTTCCAGAAGAGTCTTCTGCTCAGAAACGGTCTGACGAAGACCATCCGCCTCATTGACCAAAGAAACCCGGTGGATCTCATTCTGTTTTATTTGAGCCTTCATACCGGCCATCTCTCTGACATCAGTCTCAAGGAGGCTGTTGTAGGCCTGAACGCCGTAGAGAAGCTGCGCAACAAAGATTGGATTATTATACAAATAACTGTCAACAAACGAAATAGAAAACACAAACTGATGATTGAAGTCTTTTACCTCCATAACCATTATCGAAGTCTTCTTAGCCAGATCAGTCCTGGTGATTTTTGACTGAGCCGCCCTATCAGCTGGTGTCCAGATACCTTTGGCCATAGCCCGAAGAGCTTCCGGATGGTTAAAGGTGATTTGATCAACACAAACCGGAGTTCCATCTGGCAGCAGAAACTTAGGCTCCCAAGGGATCAGAGCTTGGGATGATTCAGGGGCAGCAGGAGCCTTGCTTGAAGAAACATTCTCGGCTTGTGCCCTTGTCCTTTTAGTACCCACTCCATCAGTTGTACTGGATCGGGTCCTCACCGTCGGAGCATTGACAGGAGGCGGAGGAGGAACCGATAGGTTCTGCGCTAGTGGTGCTGGCGGACTCCGAACAGGAGGAGGCACCGAAGTCGAAGGCGGTGCTGTTGACAACGGCACAACATCAACAAGCGTAATCCCTTCGGGAACTTGAGGGATTCTGGCGGACATAGGTTTGTCAGGCAGGTCCATCCTGTCAACACCAGCGCCCAAGTTAGAGATCGATTCAAGATTGTCCATGGTCAGCAGGTCAGTAGCCGATCGGGTTTTGCCCCAAACATGGGTTTTCAAAAGACCTATCCGCTGTTTTATAAAGGTAAGGGGAAGATCCTTGTCCTCGTAACCTAGAAATTTGAAGGCATAGTTCCCCCGGTGAAGGTCACAATGGTCACAGAGGCAAGAAGCCTTATGAAGGGGGCGGTAGACAGGCAGGCGAATGGGACCGAACTTATTGGGGATCGGGAAAATACGAGAAAAAGAGTATGACCAATTGCCACTCACTACTACCATTCGTTCCTTCCATCCCTTGTCCAATTTTTCAGTATCGGTACAGATGTTGCGGCCGTGAAAGGGGAAAAGGTTGTATCTACCTCTACTCGCTCTGGCATTTTGGAAAAAATAACAAAGGAGGAGGTCGGCCAGCCCTAAGTTCAGATCCATATCCCTATTGTACAACAGTAGCATGGATATGATCCTAATGCTGTTCGGGTTCAGTTGAAGAGGGTGCAACCCAAGCATGAAAAATACATAGTGAAAAAAGGGATGAAGGGGAAACATTAAAACCCTAAGATGAGAGGCCGACAGCAGAATGCTACCGGGGGCTAGGCCCTGGCTCTGGGTAAAGTCTAGGTAACCAGGATAGGGGGACACATCAACGTCCTGGGGAACATGGGTCTCAGCCCGAAGGTGTTTGACGTCCACTTCAGGTCGGGTCCTCTTAAGTGGGGCCACTACGAAAGGTTCAGAAGGTTTGGATTTCGCAGGACCGGTCGCTGAGGAACCCGGAAGGTTAGTACTTTCGAGAGTGGTCTTTCTGGTTCCTTTAGAAACAGGCTGGGGAGTGTCACTGCTAGTAGAATCGGTACCTGAGGCAGAAGGTAAAACTACTTCCTCTACCGACCGGGTATCGTCACTATCGGACATAATGTTAAGAAATGTAGAAGAGACAGAAGGGGGTAAAGGTGATAAATTAAAGAAAGAAGAAAGACCGATCGACTTACTTAATTGACGAAGGAAGAGTTACAAAAGCTCTGAGTAACAGCAGGTTTCTATGGTATCTGAGATGAGCGACGGAATGAACGGCGGCAATGACAAAGAAACGAATCCCAGTAATGAAGAACTAAAGAAGGCAGAGACAAGAATATAGAGTTACAAAGTATGGAAATGTGATGAGAAGTGAAGAATAAGGGGGTTTTTATAGAAGGAGAGAAGGAAGCCAAAAAGGCTGCACGAAGTCCGAAAGGCACGCCAAAGCCGTCATGGTGCGAGATTTAAGGGAGAAATGGCCTCACGTTTTGGCATATCATTAAGTAGACAATAATGACATGACAACTCATCATCTTCATTTCCCATAAAAGCTATTAGTGTATATATACATAGGTATTTACATTTATTAGGTCATGGGCTTTAGAAAGGATGTCAAGCCCATAACCTCAGGGGCCTGTGTAATGGTTGAAATATTTGGCCCAATTATAGATGGGCCACTGGACTGATGGGCCAACGACGGATGGGCCAGGGACCGATGGGCCAGAAGGCGGATGGGCTGAAGACAAGCAGGCCGAAAAAACAACAATGGGCCCATGGAAATTTCTATAAGCTAAAGTGTGGACCACAAGGCAAAAAGTAATCCAATTATAGTATGAAGAGTCCAAATAAGATTAGGGTTTATCAAATCCCTTGATTTAAGGGGTTGATAAACCTGGGTACATGGGCTTGACCCATTTATCACAAACTTGTATAAATAGAGGACTTTAATTAATGAGAAAGAGGCCCAAAGTTTTAACCAAATTTCTATTGTGTAACTTTTCTGCATTTACATTAATTAATAATAATATAAAATAATATTTAGTAGTGAAAATATATATTTAATATTCAAACATATAAATTTATATTTCTAATTTTAAAATAAAATATATAAAAAAGATTATTCACACATATATATCTATATATATCTTTATTAATGCAAATTAAAAAATAAAAATAAGTGGGACATAGTTTTCCTCCTTTATAAGTTTATTAATTCTTAGATTTTTCCTTTTTTTTTCTAATATGATTTGATCAATTGTATAGCTATTCTTATTTTCTTAGAGTAGATATATGCATATCTATATACACAAATATATATATCTGATGATGCGTAGAAAGATCGGGTAGAAAACGATGTCGTTCCTGTAAAAAAAAACAAACAGTGACCGGAAGAGGTACCGGTGGGGTACCGGCCAAATAGGCTCCAACGGTCAAGTTAGAACTTGAATCGCTCAGAAAACTATAGTAGGAGTAATGGTGGGTGATTATTGCGTACCTCTTTAGGTTGACCCAACCCTATATTTATAGGGTTTTTAATGCGGTGGTCCTGATAGAGTTGTAGCGTGTCGTATACATCTTGACAGCTACCCATATGTATCATGATAGGATTCTGATAACTACTCGTAGGTATTATGTTGAGATATGTAGAGTCCTGGTAGCAGGTAGTCGGTTGACAAGTCCTTATCTACACGTGCCGTACAAATTAGACCTATCAGTTGCCCCCTGTTCCCGAATTCGCTTGCCGAGTTCAGGGAACAAAATCCTTTTCGGTCATAATTTACTTATACATATATATATTTACAGTAAAATGTAATCCCTTCAAAAATTTCTTTCAAAAATTTAAGGGGTCATTTTACTAATTACGAAAAATCTTTAACTAAGGGTTCGTAGATAATTATGTAGAACTTTGTAGGAAAGTTAATTATCTTTTTAAACTTACGAGATTCTTTTAACTTTCACGTGTGTATATATATATATATATATATATATATATATATATGACAATGAGTATATATATATATATATGAAAAGACTTTTTTCACATATATATAAGACTTTTCAACTACCAGTGACTTTCCAAATATCAGAGACTTTAAAGCAGAAAAATAGGAAAGCTATATGTACTAGCATTTGCTCCTACAGGCTTGAACGTCACGCCAGTCCACAGCTCTAGCATATACTCAGCACTACACACCAGTCTTCCAGCCCTGCAGCTCCAGTCTGAACTCTGCAGGCGTGTAGTTCACGTCAGTCTTCCAGCCCTGCAGCTCCAGTCTGAACTTTGCAGGCGTGTAGTTCACGCCCGTGTGCTTCATGCCCTTCCTTTGTCTGGCGTGGTACAACTTGCTATTGAGCTGTAACGGATATATTTTGTCAAGCCTATAAATTTCTTTTCTGCGCCTCTTTTACCATTCAATCACCAGCTCTAATCTATTTTTCAGTAGCTTGCTTCTTCCTTCTTCTCAGTCTACATTTTTCTTTTATTTGTCAGAATATTTCTACAAAAATATTTTATGGCACCAAAAAATGTAGGGGACATAATTTCCACTGTCCACCCTACCATGCTTGATAAATTGAAGACGGACTTTGTATTTCCGTACGAAGTTGAGCTAAACTGTCCGGGTATAAATCAAAGGGCGCATCACTCCCTTCCACATGGGATGTTTCTTTACACCTTATATTTTGATGTTGGGCTGCGCCTTCCGCTTCCCCGACTGTCAAGAGAGATCTTGGACCATTTTGGTCTCATCCCTTCCCAGCTCTATCTGAACGCCTAGAAGGCTATTCTAGGGGCTCCTTTTCTATGGTGCCTGTGCGGGAATGGAACCATGTCTCTTCAAGAGTTTATTTCTTGCTATTATATCCAGCGCAATGGTGGTTGGGCCAATTTTTTAATTGCAGTAAAGGGCTTCCCACAGGAGACTGGTGACAATACAAAGTTTTGGTGGAGTTGTTTCTTTCACGCTAAAGGCAACAGATTGGAGTTCCTGGACGCGGTCGAAGGTGAGGACAATGGTCCGTCCGTTCCAAAGAAAGCGGGTGATCTTACGGAAGCGGGTAAAATTTATTTATTTATTATTATTATTATTTTATTATATATTTTTTAACACATTTTCTTTTCTCTTCTGTAGCGAAAAAGAAGTTGCCCAATATTTCACCGGAAGAGAAAAAACATATGAAGGAGAGACTGAAGAGGGCAAAAGTTTTCCTGGCCCATTATAAGGAAGAGTCTTTTTTTGACTCGAGTGCTTTGTCAGGATATTGTCTTGGCACCCGTACCTCCTTTCCCTGACTCTCCGAGTGGGAGTTCATCAGCTTCGCCATCAAATCCGGAGCTCCATTCTCCGGTATCTGGAGGATGTCGGGTAACTGTTGACTCTGGTCAGACCTCCCTTGCTCCTCCGACGACCGACAATCGGGCACTCTCCAGTCCTCCCCCAATTTTTGGTGGGAGTCAGACACTTTCTACTCCTGGAGATCCTAGTTCGTCCCTGATAGTTGGCGGGATTCGAACGTCTCCCACACCTAGATATCTTGGCGTACCCCCCGACAGTTGGCGTGAGTCGAGCGACTGGAGATCTTGACTCACCCCCGACAGTTGGCGGGAGTCGGACTCCTTTCATCAGTTCCAGTGCAGGTATCATCATTAATTTTAATTATATATATATATATATATTTTTTAGTATTACTTATTTGTTTTGTCTCAAATATAATATTGTATTATGTACACAGGGGGATCTCAGTGGTTTCCCCAGGATGTGCTTGATAACTTTTTAAACAAAAAGCGCAAGACAGGTTTGTCACCACCGATTCCCTGCTTCTCCTCCTCGCTGGCTGGCCAATGCTCTTCTTCTTCTCACCAGATGACGGCGAGAACATCCTCTGGTCCCGTTAGGACCTTGGATCTTGATGCAAATACTATGAGCAGGGGGCTTGCCATTCAGACTGGGTTCAGTCAGTTCTCTGGACCACCTACTTTCGGCCAGTCTTCGCGACCTGGGTCCATTTTTGGGATATCCGCCCCTGAGTCCAAGTCTTCATCGGGTGATACCGTGATGTCAAGCATGCAGGTAGCGACTGAAAAGCTCATGGGCGCTTTGATGGATGAGGACCTTCAGTCATTGGAAAATGAGAATGACTCTATTGTAGAGACTTATCGGAGATCTCTCCTTGATGTAGGACAGGATAGTATATTTGCATTATTTATGGTCTGCCTTTTATATTTTATATGTTGAACCATCATTCTTTTTGCAGAATTTGACCCAAGGCAGGTACATAGCCTATAGATCTATGCGAGCCGAGTCTGAGAGAGATAAGATGGTTGCCAATCATCAAGCAGATATCAACAAGCTTCGGGGCCACTATGAGTGTCAACACCAGCAGTTTGAGACCACCAGACTGGAGGAGATCAACAAGCTAAAGGGGCTTATGAGTCTGACCTCAAGAGGGCAGAAGAGGAACATGCCTCTCTTTTAGCCCAAAAGTTGGGCGAAGCAAGGATCGATGCAGTTGAGGAATTCAGACACTCTCCTGAGCTTCAGGAGCAACAACTAGTTTATTACCTTGGTGGTTTTGAAGATTTCCGTGAGCAGGCGACTGCCTTTTATCCAGCACAGGATTTCACAGGATTCAACCCTAGCGGACGTCGTAGGCAGTAGTTGTTTCTTTTTCTATGTTGAAATCTTGTAGTGTCGCTATGATGTTTCATTTTCTTTCATTTTCATTTGATGTACTTTAAAAGTTTATTAATGAAACGATGTTTATGGACCTTGATCCCTAATTTATGTAGGAAAAACTTGACCTTTCATATTAAGGCAGTTTTTGTGAGAAGATGAGTAATAATTTTACTCTCTTTTGTTTGTAGGATTTGGGCTTCACTCAGCCATATCCTTTCAATAATAAGATTATAACCCCGAGCTTCACTCAGCCCCCCATTTCCGCTAGGGGACCCATTTTTTTTGGGTGGAAGAATATGTTTATGATAACACAGTAGGTGCTCAATAATTGTAGAAAAAAAATTCTCTTTATTGATAATTGGCGGGATAACCGCTCTAACAATTAATGTAAATTAAATAAATTCTACTTTAGAATGCTCGGTGGCCTATTGCAAACTCAATCTAATTAAGTAAATGAAACTACTCAAAATGATGCTAAAGAAAAGAAAATAAAGGGTAGCCTAAACTGACCCTGATGCTACCTTTCCACTTTTACTGGTGATACTTTCTCAAGTGTTGCGCATTCCAAGGATGGGGTAGCTGCTTTCCCTGGAGGGTCTCTAGCCAGTATGCCCCCTGCCGATATGTGCGGGTTACCCTGTAGGGGCCTTCCCAGTTGGGAGCCAGTTTTCCCATTTTCACAATTTCACGGTTATTGGTGAGTGGGGTGACTTCTCGTAGGACAAGGTCTCCTGGCTGAAACCTTCTCTGTTTTACCCGCGCATTGTAATATCGTGACATTACCTATTGGTAGACAGAAACCCTCATCTGGGCTTGCTCCCTCTTTTCCTCAATCAAATCTAAGCTGACTACCAATTCCTTTTCATTATGTTCTGAATCATAGTGACTTGTCCTGTAACTTTCCAACCCGATTTCAACTGGGGTCACAGCCTCACTACCAAAAGCAAGGAGAAAAGGGGTCTCACCCGTGGGTGTTTTGGTCGTAGTCCTGTAAGCCCACAGTATAGCGGGCAGCTGTTCAGGCCATAACCCCTTGGCCTTCTCCAGACGCTTTTTGATCATCCCAAGAATTGTTCTATTGGCAACCTCCGCCTGCCCGTTAGCCTGCGGGTGTCCAGGAGAAGAATAGTGATTTTTTATTCCCAGACTCGAACAAAACTCTCGGAATACACTTCCTTCAAACTATTTTCCATTGTCAGACACTATGACCCGGGGGACGCCGAATCTGCAAATGATCGACTTCCAGGTGAATTCTTTGACATTCTTGGCAGTGATTCGGGCTAGTGGTTGTGCTTCCACCCATTTAGTGAAGTAGTCAATCGCTACTATTGCAAATTTAGTCTGACCCTTACCCCGAAGCAATGGGCCAACCAAGTCGATTCCCCATTGAGCGAAAGGCCATGGCCCAGTTATGGGTGTTAATTCCTCTGCTGGAAGTCTGGGGACATTAGCAAATCGCTGGCACTTGTCACATTTCTTCACATACTATAATGCGTCATTTTGTATTGTCGGCCAGTAGTACCCTTGTCTTATAGCCTTATGGGCTAGAGATCTGCCTCCTACATGGTTTCCACATAAACCCTCATGAATCTCTTTGAGGATGTAGTTTGCCTCCGTAGTAGAGACACAACGTAAGTATGGAAGAGAAAGACTCCTCTTATAAAGAACTCCGTTGATGAGAGCATATCTGGTAGCACGAAGCCTTATCTTTCGGGCTTCCATTCGGTCTTCTGGTAATTCCCCATCCTGGATATACTTGATGATAGGTTGTGCCCATTCCATACCTTGTTCCACTTGCATGATCATTGTAGTTTCCTCATGGTGAATACTTAGTTGATGTAAATGTTCCAAGGGAAATATATCATCCTCTGGCTCAATAGTTGTAGCTAACCGGGCAAGGGCATCTGCATGACCATTTTCTTCTCTTGGTATTGGGCAGATTACGCATTTTTCGAATTAACCGATCAATTCCTTTACCTTCAGTAGGTAAGCCTTCATTTTTTCTCCTTTCGTTTCGTACTCCCCATTGACCTGGCCTGCAACCAGTCTGGAGTCGGTGTTGAACTTCAGGTAGGGTGCCTGCAAGGTTTGCGCTATTCGGAGTCCTGCTATTAAAGCTTCATACTCTGCTTCGTTATTGGTAGCTTTAAACTTGAACCGGATGGCGTAAGGGAATCTTTCTCCCTCAGGAATGATTAAAAGTAATCCTGCCCCGCTCGCCTGCGAGTTGGATGAACCATCCACATATAATGTCCAAAGCACCTCCGGGTCTATTGGTCCTTCTGCCTCAGGAATGAGTATTTCTTCAGCAACTTCAGGGGCTTCTTTTAGAGGATAGGTGAACTCCGCCACAAAATCTGCAAGTGCATGTCCCTCAGTCGCTGCTCTGGGCTTATAGCGGATGTCGAACTCTCCCAACTCAATCGACCATTTCACTAGGCGACCGGATGTTTCCGGCTTGTGGAGTACCTGCCTGAGTGGTTGATCAGTAAGGACTATTATCGTATGAGGTTGAAAGTATGGCCTTAATCTCCTAGCAGAAATAACGAGGGTGAATGCCAATTTCTCCATTACTGGATACCTTTCTTCTACTCCTCGTAAGGCTCAACTTGTGTAATATATTGGTCTCTGAATAGACCCGTCGTCTCTCATTAGGGCATAACTTACTGCCGTTAAGGAGACAACTAAGTAAAGTAGAAGTTGTTCCCCTGGTACTGGTTGAGCCAACAGGGGTGGAGAATCAAGATAACTCTTCAAATCCACAAATGCCTGTTCGCACTCAGGGGTCCACTCAAAGGCCTTTTTAAGCACCTTGAAGAAAGGAAGACATCTGTCAGTAGCTCGAGAAATTAGCCTGTTGAGGGCATCCACATTTCCCGTCAACCGCTGCACATCTTTGGTTGACTAGGGAGACCTCATGTCCAGGATGGCCCGAATCTTTTCCGGATTAGCTTCAATGCCTCTTCTACTGACCATGAATCCCAAAATTTTTCCTGATGATACACTGAAAACGCACTTGGTTGGGTTAAGGCGCATTTGGTGTTTTCGAAGCACCTCAAAAACTTCTTTAAGGTCCGCCAGATGATTCTTTTTTTTGACACTTTTCACTAACATGTCATCTACGTAGACCTCCATGTTCCTTCCAATTTGATCTTTGAACATGTTGTTGACCAATCTCTGGTAGGTAGCTCCAGCGTTCTTTAACCCAAAGGGCATGACTTTATAGTAGTAAATGTCTCGATTGGTGATGAAAGATGTTTTCTCACAGTTAAGAGGGTGCATAGGGATCTGATTGTAACCCGAATATGCATCCATAAAGCTAAGTAGTTCATTCCCTGAAGTAGCCTCTACCAGCATGTCAATTCTTGGTAACGAAAAACTATCCTTTGGACATGTTTTGTTCAAATCTGTAAAGTCGACACAGAGCCTCCATTTTCCATTCGCCTTCTTTACTAGGACCACATTCGATAACCAGTCGGGGTAGTGCACATCTCAAATGAAGTCCGCCTTTAGAAGCTTGTCAACCTCCGACATTATAGTTGCATTCCTCTTTGGGGCAAACGTTCTTTTCTTCTGCTTTACAGGCTTGGTAGTATAATCCACATTCAGGCGATGTTGCATAACTTGAGGATCAATGCCCAGCATATCTTCATATGTCCAGGAAAATATGTCTTGATTTTGTTTTAAGAATCGAATAAGTTATCCTTAACATCATCGGGGAGCAGAGACCCGATGCTTACTATTTTTCGGTTCCCGCCTTCTTCCAGGCTTACCTCTATGAGGTCCTCTACTAGCTCTGGTCGGGGAGTATTTTAACTTGAGACTGATTCGAGACCTTCGATAGTAAGTGATTCCCGTGACCTTCTATCTTTTAGAGCGGATGCATAGCATTCCCGTGCCATAGCTTGGTCTCCTCTTACCTCTCCTAGACCATGATCAATTGGGAACTTCATTAGCAAGTGGTAAGTTGAAGTTACTGCTTTCAATGCATTAAGAGTTGTTCTTCCGAGGATGATATTGTAGGTGGAAGGGCAATCCACTACAAAAAAATCTACCATAATGGTAAGCTGTCTTAGAGCCACCCCTACAGTGAGAGGGAGGGTCACTATCCCCAGTGGAGAAACCTTCTCTCCAAAAAAACCGACTAGAGGCGATTTGGATGGCTTTAACTGGTCCCTTCCTATACCCATCTTGTTCAAAGCTTCAGAGAATAGCAAATCTATAGAACTTCCATTGTCGATCAACACCCGTCGGATAGTAAAATTAGCCACTGCCACGGTAATTACCAGTGGGTCATCATGGGGATGTTGTACTCCCCGTGCATCATCGTCAGTGAAGGTAATGACCTGCTTTTCTAGTCGTGGTGATTTAGAAGGTGGAGTAGAGGTATCCACCTCTTGAACCTCCATCATATTTCTAGCCCTTCTCGCATGAGCTTTTCGGGATGAGCTTGTTTCTCCACCTCCAGCAAACCCCTCCAGAAATCACATTGATCACCTGAACCGGCTGTTTATTTGGTGTGCGACTTCTTCGGGGAACATCCTGTCGGCCTTTTCCTTTATCGCCATTGGTCGTGAACCGGCTCAAACGCCCTCTCTGGATCAGGCTCTCAATCTGATTTTCGAGGTCGATGCATTCATCTGTCGTATGTCCATGGTCACGATAAAAGCGATAAAACCTATCGCGCGCCCTTTTTGATGGATCCAACTTCAGCCTGGGTGGCCAGGATAATGAATGATCGTCTTGTATCTGAAAAAGGATCTCGCCTATCGGCTTGTTCAATGGAGTGAAGCTAGTGAACTTATCTTGACTCTTTGCAGGTCGAGATGACTTGTCCACAGTTGGTTGGGTTCTCCGGCCTTTAGCTTCTCTCTCGTCCCTGGTAGTTATTGCTGGTCTCTTTTTCTCCACCTTTTTTTCTTCAGTCCCCTTTTATTTTCGGGCATTCATGGCATCCTCCGCATTCATATGCTTCTGGGTTTTAACAAGTAGTTATGCCATCGTCTCGGGCGGTTCTTTTGATAAGGAAAAAAGAAACCTAGAAGACTGTAATCCTCCCATGAAGGTTGTCACTGCTACGTTATCATTAACCTCATCAACCTGTAGCATCTCATTATTGAACCGGCTTATATAATCTCGAAGCGACTGTCATTTATCTTGTTTGACGTTTAGCAAGTAGGTGGCGGGCTTCCAATGTTTCCGCCCGGCAATAAAGTGTCCGATAAATTTCCTGCTTAACTCGTCGAAGTCATGAATAGAACCGGGCCTCAACTTATTAAACCAGACCCGGGCTGAACCCTTTAGGGTGATGGGAAAAGCCCGACACATGATAGCATCTGGGATAGCCTGTAGATTCATGAGTGCCTTAAAGGTCTCCAGGTGGTCAGGAGGGTCCTTGGACCCGTCAAAGTTCTCCAACTGTGGCATTTTAAACTTCTTAGGTAGAGGAACACTCATCACCAAAGCATCAAAGAGGGAATTAGTCTTCTGTAGGAGTTCATCCACAATAGCGGGGCTTTTTCCCTTCATTATCTGTGCCATACCTTCCATCTGTGCTTTCAGGTCTTGGATCTATTGATCCACACCCATGACTTATGTAAGATCATCGGGTGTCCTGCCTCGTTGGGTGCTCCTAATCACCGTCCTTCGATCCTGGTTGTGGCTATGCTCTGCCCCCTCTTCCAAATTATTATGTCTTGTTGCATCCGGAACGGGAGGAATGAGACCAGCCAGTCGTTGAAGAAGCAAAGCATTCTGCTGGTTCTGTTGGATCAGTTGGTCCATCCCTTGGGCCAGAGTTTGAACCTGTTGTTCTAATACTGCCACACGTTCTGTAGGATCGTTTTGTCTGACTGGGTCTGAATTTTGGGGACTTTCGGAGTTGTGTGATGACCTGTCATCACCAACTTCTTGGTCTCCCAGAGAAACACGTGCCTCCTCTTGTCCATCATGTCGGGGAGGATGCACTGGAGGTAGACCAGTATGGGTCGGTGGTACTCCTTGGTTGGTTGGGAGCAAGGGATCATTGGGTTGTCCAGAGGCATCACCCACCTTACTTTTGCTTCGTAGTTGGACCATTATAACGCTTTATGGAAGTAAGAAGTTGTCGCTTCCCACAGACGGCGCCAACTGATGATGCGTAGAAAGATCGTGTAGAAAACGATGTCGTTCCTGTCAAAAAGAACAAACAGTGACCGGAAGAGGTACCGGTGGGGTACCGGCCAAATAGGCTCCGACGGTCAAGTTAGAACTTGAATCGCTCAGAAAACTATAGCAGGAGTAATGGTGGGTGATTATTGCGTACCTCTTTAGGTTGACCCAACCCTATATTTATAGGGTTTTTAATGCGGTGGTCCTGATAGAGTTGTAACGTGTCGTATACATCTTGACAGCTACCCATATGTATCATGATAGGATTCTGATAACTACCCGTAGGTATTATGTTGAGATATGTAGAGTCCTGGTAGCAGGTAGTCGGTTGACAAGTCTTTATCTACACGTGTCGTACAAATTAGACCTATCAATATCTCTCTCTATATATATATATATATATATATACACACAAAATTATAACAATTCTTCAAAATGTCTTAGCTGAATCTGGTAGGAAGATCATGGACATAGATGTATCGACCCGAACACAAATCCAAATTAGGACTAATCTTTTGTTTTGGGACTGATTTAGTTGTGTTTTACCCCATTCAAAACGTGGAGCAACACATAATAGGAATCAGTGATTCCACGGAGGAAATCTTGTTGTTCCTCGGACAAATCCAAAGTTTGAATGCTAGTGTGACCTAGATAAATTTTGCCGAATGATCCGCTTCCAATCTTACGGCCAAGCTTGAATTTTCCTCCGACGATTCTTTCCATATTGAATAGCAGATCAGTGGATCAAATTTCTCGGCATCAAAATCAGCTTTGAATTTCAGGTTAGAGGGATATGGTGGTGGCGGCGGAGGTTGAGGGAGGTGGTGGTGGCGGAGGTGGCGATGGTGAAACTAGGGTTAGGGTTAGGGGTGAGGTTAAGGGAGATGGGTTGGTGTTTGGGTATAAGGATAATGGGTGTTTGGGTAAGGGTTTAAGTTATTTCAGTTATTCCTATTGAGGATAACTTTTATAATGGGAAATATGAGTGTTTGGCAAAGGGAAATATAGTTTTTTCCTTCTAAGTAAATGCCCAAAAGTGGCCAGAGGGTATAAATGAATTGTTTTTCTTTAATTAGGGGGTGTAAATGCATTTATGTAAATCTGGAGGGGTTAAAATGATGTTTTGATGTAATTCAGGGGGTGTAAATGAAATTAACATCTTCTTTATCATGTTATATAAAAATAGTATTAAGTTATAACTTAATTGTATTAAAACATTTATTTAAATTTTTGTTTAAACAACTTAAAATCATTATTTGATCTATTTTTTTTAATTTTTTAAAATATATTTTATGAAATTTGAATGGAGAATACTTCATCAAGTTAGTATCATTTTGTTTTTTTAATTTTCTCAGTAAGAAAAAATACATTAAGAATAATTCCATAAAAAATATCATGATGGTCATTCCTTGAGTATTTTGCAATAACATGTGCTAGTTTAATTTATTTTACTAATAATAATTCCGGGAATTATTTTTAAATTTAGGCATATGCCAAGAGAATGTTTTTGTACTTTTACCAGAATAGAGAGTCTAAAATAATAATTCCGGGAATTATTTGAAATGATTTGGGGAGGAAAAAAAATAGTGTTATAAGTGTTTGGGTTGACATCTTGAAGAGAAAAGAAAGAATTTTGAGGGATAAACTTATAATTACAAAACCATTTGGTGTTTTCCCTCCAAAAATGAGAAATTTTGGAGAGAAAATAAAGGATAACAACTTTAAGTATTAAAAAGATAAAACTATTATCTATAATTAAAATAACAACTTTATTAACTAAATGATATACTAGTCATTTAATTATTATCATTTTTTTTCTTTTCTCTCATTTGGCTTATTCAAACAAGAATGATATCATTTCTTTTCTTTTCTTTCATAATATATCCAAACATAAATTTAAAATAGGGTTAACTTCATTTACACCCCCAGGTATGCTTTTATTTCAATCACACTCTTTCAGCTTTGAGAATCTTCATTTACACCCCTTATTTTTTCAAATTCACATCATTTACACTCCCTCATGCATGACATCATCCTGAATTTTTTTAAATACCTAAACTACCCTCAATGTGTTAACTAGGTGGTGTTTGAAAACAAGGATATAACTTTTATCAATTTGACCCCTCCCATTTCTAAAAATCCAAAAATGAAAATAAAAAGATATTTAAACATAATTCTATAATTTATTAAATAATTTAACATAAATTTATCAAAAAAATTATTCCTCCTTTTTAAGAGTTTAAATTTATATTTTTAAACTAAAATATTAGATCAAAAATTATTATATGCAAAAATTATTCAATTATTTCACATATTCAAGTTATTAACGAATTAGAAGTAACATATTCAATTTTCACATATTCATAATAAAAAGAATTGAATCTCATATATATATATATATATATATATATATATATATTTATTATATATATATATATATATATATATATTTATATATATATTTGAAAAGTTTGAATCTCATATAAAAAAAATTAAATATGTGTTTGGAAACTAGTTTATTCTCCATTCAAAAAACTTTTATTCATAAATCCAAAAATATTATGTAAAATGATTAAAAGTCGTGATTTATGTCCAACCCATATATATATAGAACAAGGATAAGAATGATGATGCTGATATACACAGTGCATGTGACTATACAAGCAAACCCCCAAAGTTTTTTCGAAATATATATATTTTTTTTGAATTAATGTTTTTTGAAATACACATAAAAGGAGGGTATGTTGGTCTTTTCACATCTTTATGGATGTGCAAATAAGTTCTCACACACATTTAAGAGTAATTTAATCATTTTATATTTTAAAATTTGGTTGAGAGGGTGATAGTGTAATTAGAAAAATAAGTGAATGTGAAAGTATAATTTACCAAACATTAAGTTTTCAAAAAGGACCAATGTCAAATTACCCAAAAACTGTAGGACTTAAGTCAAAAAAATCATTTTTGTATATTGCTGGAATTTTTGTTCTCATAGGGAAAAATCAATTTCATCCATCACACATTTTTTCATATATACATACATATACATTTAAGATTAGATTTTGTTTGATATTTTGCTCAAATTTGAAAAACCCATTTCATCCTAAGCAAAGGGGGAAAAATCCTTAGCGAAGGCAGTGGCATGGGGTGGGGCTGTGGAGGTGGCAGTGGGGGGTTTGGGGGGTGGGGGTGGGGTTGATTAGGGTTGAGAATGAGGCTGAAGATGAAGTTTTTTGTATATGGGTTTAATCTTGATTGGATACAAGATTTAGATTATCCTGAAATTAAATTAATTTAAATTTGTTAGGCTTAAGGGCATTTAGGATATTTCACGCAAAAATTTACTTATAGGGGGTGTAAATAAAGATTTGCAAACCTGAGGGGGTGTGATTGAAGTTAGAACAAATCTCAGGGGATATAAATAAAGTTAATAATTTAAAATATTATTATCTTTTTTTTTTCTTCTTATAACTAATATTATATTTTCTTTTCTTTTTTCTCTTGTTCTTTCAAACGAGCCTTAGACTTTAGATTTATGAATCCACTCCTAAAGAAGATACACGCTGGAAATAAAACTATGGAACTAAAATCTTTTGAATACCCAAAATCAAATGTGGGTACGCTCCAAAGACCACATAAAAGAGGAATTACAAGTCTTCGAGCCTTTAAATACCCAAAACTAAATATGGGTATTCTCCAATGATCACAATCCACATTTGAATACGGAAAATTAAAACCTAAATACACAACTAATTTGGATCTTCAACTGCATCAGGTGGAACAAACAGTAGTGTTGTCACCTCTTTCTTCTTTGCCTGTGAACATGAATTGTTCTCTATCTTTTTTAAACAATATAAACATTTTATATGAAAGGGAAGAGATATAAGATTTGGAGGTGTAGGGGTTCGCAAGATTTAGGTGATGTGAAGATAGTTTCCACACAAGTTCGTCAGCCAAAGTAACAGTATTGATTTTTTTATTATTTTTGATATGCTTTACAGAGAAATGGAGGAAAAGATAGCAAATACAAGTAATTGAGAAGTACTTTCTCTTTCTCTCTAGGATTTTCTCTCTCCTGGTCTTTTAAAAAAAGTCCTCCTCAAGTGAGCCCTCGCACCTCTATTTATAGACGTGAGTGTTCAGTAATCCTCGCGGTTTATATTGCCACGTCAGCACCTGTCTCGCGACATGGTCCCTGCGTACTTAATCCGTGATACCTTGCATAGTATTATTTCACGCCCTTGTCCATACGAAACGGATTCGCAGACTTGATGCGCGGATATTACTGCGGGCCATAAATACCTTGCACAATATCATCCGCGAAACGAATTCGCGGTGCATAATGTGCGCCATGCCCTGTGATTCGCACATGTTGCATCGCGGATCTGATTTATCCTTAGCCAAGGATGTCGTTATAACTTTGCTGGGTTATGACCAATCATGCATGCCTTGGTCACGTCCCTGAATACTATCGGCCTTTCTAAGGTACTTTTGCTTAGGATGGTGTAAATAAGGTTGCGACCCACTATTTACTCATCCCAAGCATTTCCCCTAGATTCCGAATAGTACTCCCTACGCGAGCAGCATATAGGGCTATGAGTTTCTGATGCGAGCTATAAAACACACCAGCCCCTCATACCTCCCTCTGTATAATGCAAGCTCTCGCGTAAAATCATATTTTGGGTTATTTCCCCAAGTAATCAATTATTTGGGCCAATTTCTCAAATAATCTTTTACTTGGGCCGGTTTCCCCAAATATATCAATCCTGGGCCATATCCCAGATAATTTAATCTTTGGGCCATTATCCCAACGAGTCATTTTGCCGTTATGTTATATCCCGAATCATCCCTCTTTACATTTTTCCCCGTTGCACTTTTGATACTTGATCAAGTATTAAAGTGCAATAACTTGTGGCTTCGCGATTCAAATCTTTCTTTTCAAGGCCGCTTTTCCCCGTGCCACTTTTGCCCTTTTCCTGCGGATGAAACTTATCTCCCATGTTTCATTTTTTACTGATCCGCGAACATTCCTTCTTGATTTTTTTTGTTTTTCAATGGCTTTTGTGCACGTGCTTATTTTGTTTTTCCCCATATCCTTCTTATTTTTCATAAACTCTTTTTATCCTTTGATCCGTGAGTTTTGAATTTGCGGCAACCTTGGCGTCGATTCGGCTTCCGCGGTCATTAATGGCACCCTCTATGTTTTCGGGCCCCTTCCCTATACAAGTCTCCCTTGTCCATTTCATTTCACTTTTTCCTCTTGCTTCTAGCTTTTCTGTTTTTCTGCTTCCTAATCTCCTTTGTGTTATTCTTACCTTTACCATTTTATTTTCAAACCCCCATTTCCTTCGCGGTTCTAGTCTTTAAACCCTTACTCCCCTATTTTCAATGGCCAAGTCCTCAACCCCCAAACTCTTAGTCCCTGCATCTAGGAGTGTCCCATCTATTCCTCAACCAACAGAATGGAGAAAGGCTCTATTTTTCGAAGTTTCACATGATCATTTCTAGAGTTCCATTGAGAACCTTCCTCCTGTGAGGGATATTACAGATGAACCCATGCTTATTCATTCTGACGATGAAGTCCCCTTAGCCAATATCCCACATTCCTCACTTCTTTGCCTCCTCATTGAAAGAATGGATGTCCCATATTCCTTTATAGAATATGAAGGGCACGTGTCACCTATTGCCCACTGGAGGATGTGGCCCAGCCACATACTCAGCCAGGACAAGCACTGCGAGACTCTTAGACAGGCAGGTTTATTTGAGTCCATAGAACTCTTTTCGGACTTGTCTGTTCATCGAGACGCGGATGCACTCAATCTATTGGTGTCGCGATGGAGCTCCTTCTTGCATACCTTTGTAACCTCTTGGGGGGAGTTTACCCCAACCCTAGAAGACGTGTACGTGCTGTTCAGACTCCTGGTTTTTGACTCGCGACCCCTCGATGCCCCAGCTTTCAGTGAGGCAGACCAGGTGATTCACTCTCACCTCCAGTCTTGCGCCACTTATGCCGCGAAAAGAGGTAGCCGCTTTAAAGATGGTGTAATACTTGACGAGGCACATTTTATAAAAAGTGCGAAGTTAAAGTACTCAAGCTGGTGATATCACTTCTTCAGGGAGTATGAACCAAAGCTGCCTCTCCTTCGCGGTCAAGATCGCAAATCGGTGCCCGGCCCAGAATTCAACGGTGACTTTGAGCTAGCTGGCTTTTTAGCTTATTGGTTGGACCGTTATATTTTCCAGGGACGTCCTGAAGATGGACCCAATAAACTAGTGTTTTTGATGGCTTCTATAGCTTCGCGGGGCATCAGGCTTCCCTTAGCCCCCCTATTCCTAGGTACCCTTTATTCCCAGTTGGATACTTTATCCAATGATTTTCTAAGGTCAGTTGGTAGGTATGACATAAGCACCCATGTCCCCTACCTTTTCCTTATGCTCTTCATTTTTTAAAGATTCCCAAAATATGCCCCCAAACCCCTAAGTTTTTCATCCTCAAACATTGACATCCATAGTCCCAGATCGCGAGTTGCTCGTTGGTCAGGCCTTCTTTCCACTAAGCGACTTGAAGATTTCATTGACTTCAGTCGTAATTTCTCTTGGAGACCTTACACAATGCCTTTAGATGGTATTTATTTTCCTTATTTCTATCCCATGGAGGAGCATACCGCTTATGGTTATCAACACCATGAAGAGCTTATCTTTGCTGCTTTTTCCTTTGGTTGCTGCTTGCCTATTTTTGATGATTCCTTCTCGCGGACCACACCTTATAATCCTTCACGGGTGGCCCGTCAACTAGGTTTTGAGCAAGCAGTTCCAGTCTATGTTGCTCCTCCCTCAGGTGATTCCCCTGATAGTTATGACGCGGCCTTAGTGAGGTACCGCGAGGAGTATGAGAAAAAACATAAAGAGTTCTCCTTGGCCATTTTTATTCCCGCGAGATCTCGAGAATGTTGCCGAACCGCGGCATATATTGATTTTTGGCTTCAAGTGACAACGGACTTTCAAACTTTTATGATGGGTCCTCCTAGACCAATTGCTCTTGTAAAAGTATTCATGGGAGACTCATCCTTGAAATTACACAAGCCCCATGGCTCCCGCGGATTTTATAGCAGGCTTTCTCTCCCAGTTTTTGACGATCATGAGGGCCCAAGCACTTCAAATCTGGTCACTAAGAAAAAGAAAATTCTGAAAGAAAGAAAAGGCAAATCCAAAGTTCCTCCTGCGCCTAAACGAAAACGTTCTGAGCGTGTCGAAGTTCCAACTGTCATTCCTTCTCGTGAAGAACCTATTTCCAAACGCTTGGTAATGAAGTTTATAACTTTATACCTTATTCATACTTTCAGTCACTGTTATCAACTGTTTTTTTTTAACCAGTTTGTTTGTTTTTCAAAGATCCGCGAGATCAGCTGTCACATCACCCTTACGACCTTCTCCCTCAATAGCAGTTAACTCTACGGGTGACTCCCTAGACTATGTTCATTTGTCTCAACGGAGAATAGAGCACAAAGCCCAGATTTTAGAAGTTGTTGCTACTCATACTTCAGAAGATGATGAGGTAGATACTATCCCTTTGATTTGGAGAAGGTCGAATCCTTCTGCTTTGATCTCCTCTCCTGACAGATTTGGAGTTGAACATCCTGATTTTCAGTCACATCAAGATGGGGATGAAACTGCAGCCTTTATTCAAGGTGAGGCTGAATCATCCTCTCCGCGAGTGGAAGAGTTACGTCATTTGGAAACATCTTCTCCGCGAGCAAAAGCTAACTCTTTGCTTGATACAGTTGCAAAAGCTGTGGAGGATATTCAAGCTTCAGATCCTTTATTCTCATGTACTGACTTGTTAAATTGTCCTTTTCCTTTTATCTTCTTGCGCTTGCATTATACTTAGTGTTTATTTACCATTTTCAGCTCGCGAGACTAGAGCGGATGCAAATCAGGAAGCTGAGCATTCTGTTGACGATTCTGATCGTGAGGTAGCTGATATACTCTCAGATTTCCCTGATCAAGGAAAAGAGAATGCACCGCTAATATCTAAAGTCACGAGGAATATTATGCTTTCCGATTCAGATGATGGGGATGATCTTCCTATTTCTTCCATCACCCGTAAGGATGTTTATCCATCCAACATGAATTCATCCCCCCCTGATCAATCCGCAGTCCCGACAAATCTTGATGCCGCGGCTCAAAATGAAACTGCAAATATTCCGGAGATACCTGAAGCAAATGATCCCCTTCCTATTTCAGAAGTAGATGTTGCAGCAGCGGTTGTCTCAGAAGCCTCTGGTTCTGATACAGATGCTCGGCATATGGAACCTATTATTTGTGATATTGCTGCTGAGCTTGCTGTTACTTTGCAGGATGGGTCCCAAATTCAAATATCACTTTTCGGGGGTCCTGAAGCTGATATGGAGACTATTACAGAATCTTCCATTGGCGCGAATCATACTGAGACCGCGAATGATGGTAATCTTTATATAATTTTCATCCGCGAATACAATTATCCATGTAATATTGACTTATTGATAATTCCATCTTTTTTCTGCAGGTAAGTCAAATAAGAGTCCTGAATCATTAATTCCTGATTCTGCATTTGAGGATCCTGCAACTCTTCTCAACGAATTCCCCTCACCTCCAAACACTTTACAAAACCTGACATTTCCTAACTCTGATTCCTTTTTTCTTCCTATTCACCCTCAGTAGACACATAACCAGCCTTCCTCATCCGTACAACAGATCCAACCTCATCCTTCACAAACACATACATCCGTTCCAACTACCTTATCCTCGCCGCAAACCCAACCTCATCCTTCATAAACACATACATACATTCCTACTACCTCATCCTTGCCACAAACCCAACCTCATCATCCCCCTCCCCAAGCCATTCCCGCGCCTTTGGCTCTAAACTCTCAGCAAGATCAAGTCTACTGGCGCAACTTTTTATGTTATTCAGGCGATATGGCCATTCTGGATCGTGTCTACAGTAACCATCCAGAGACATTTGATACCATGGAGCTCTACGATCCCCTTCTTCAGCCTACATTTATGTATATTATTGCAGATACTTTCACTTCCCTGACAACTACTTGCATCCGCGACCTTACCTCTACCACTTTGCCACTTTGTCGCACCCGTATCAAGGATTGGAAGTATATTAAAATGAATGTTGCTTGGTGGGAGGTTCATCTTGAGAAGGTTGAGCGTCTATATGCAAAACACTGTGTTGAGGTCAAAGCTCTTACTGAGTATCAAACCAGTATGTCAATAGTGGAAGAAGCCCGTGCTTTATTAGCAGTTGCAGAGCAAGATGCCCTTAGGCTTAAGGATTCCGCGGAACATTCCATGCGTTCTCGCGAGTTACAAGAGGAACATGAAAATCTCCACATCTCTTCTCCTGTTAGCCGCGATTTGTACTAGCAGCGATTTTGTACTAGTAATGATATGTATTACATATATATATATTTTTTATTTATGTACTCAATACATTTTCATATATGCGATTTTTTATACATTGTGATGATGTTATATATATATAAATATATATATATATATATATATTTATCATCATTCGCCTCGTGTATTTAAGATTGGTACAACTTGATCCATTTTACATTAAGAGGTCCGGCACTCTCGAGGGTGATTTCATGCTCCATTCTGTAGTACCCACTACTTCCTTCATTTGTAATCACATACGGACCTTCCCATTTAGCTTCAAATTTTCTCACCCTTTGTCCTCTCATAATTGTTGGCACTACTTTCAACACTCTGTCTCCCACCTTAAACCACATGTACCGTACCTTTTTGTTGTAACTCTTTGCTTGTTTCTTATTGTACTCTTTCTGATTTGTAAAGGCTTCGGCCCTTGTTTCATCCAATCCCTCTATCCCCAATAGCCTGTCCTCCAAACTACTTTTGCATGTCAACCTTTTAGCAGCCATTTCTATCTCCGTCGGTAGCACAGCTTCTGCTCCATAGACTAATGTATAAGGGGTCATATGTGCCCACAGTGTTATTGGGAGCTCTTCCGCCCACTTCTTTTGGTTATCATGCACCAACCTGGACAAGATACGAATTAACGCTTTATTAGAGGCTTCAGCCTGTCCATTTCCTTTTGGATAGTAAGGCGTGGACTTGTGATGAATGATTGAGTATCTCCCCAACAAATCCGCGACCTTACTATTGACAAAAGGAGTCCCGTTATCCGATAGTATCACCTTTGGTATCCCAAATCGGCAAATGATATTTTCCTTTATGAATCGAACCACATTATCTGTTGTCGTCCGTCGCAGCGGGATAGCTTCTACCCATTTTGTGAATAATTCAGTTGCCACTAAAATCCATGCATGTCCCTGAGCCCGTGGCATGATTGGTCCAATTATGTCTAGTGCCCAAGTGTGGAAAGGCCAAGGTGTAGCTAAACTGTGCAATTTAGTTCCCGGAGCGTGGATAAGATCTCCGTGCACCTGGCACACATGACATTTTCTCACAAAATCGCTGCAATCCCTCTCCATTGTTGGCCAGTAATACCCGGATGACAACAATTGTTGAAACATATTTCTAGGGCCCTGATGACCAAACACATGAACCTGTTTCAATACTTCCCCCGCTTCTTCTTCGCTTACACACTTCATCAATTTTCCCTCAAAGCTTTTGCGGAACAATTTTTCCTCTTGTAAGACAAATCGCGAGGCCAATTTTCTGAACCGCGGTTGATATTTTTCCGGCAAAATCCCATCTTTCAAATAGTGCACATATTTGTCCCGCCAGTCTATCAAGTTTGCTATATTACCTTCGCTCGCGGATGGATATGCATTACAGTTTTGACAACTACTTTGTAACTTTACTGCCTCATCCTTCATACTTGGCCAAAAGAAACCTTCTCGCTGCAAAACTCGATAGAGACTGACATCCGTTTGACCACATATTTTCTTGTGAGCTTTCTGTAGTAGTTCTTTTATCTCATTTATTGCTACGCATCTAGCTAGAATTCCTCCTGCTGCCCTGTAATATAACACACCTTTTATGAGCTGGTACTCCCGTCTCAAGGCATTGTTATCGTTTCTTAGTAGAGTATGTGTTATCTGTGTTCTCCAATCATATCCTTCATACACCTCTGATTCCTTTGCGTTACTGACCACTGAGTCAGTTCTTCGTACTACTTGTACAGAAAACTCAAATCCTTGGAAATGTAGTCGCGAACCCAATGTCACCAGTGCATTGGATCGTCGGTTGCCCTCTCGCGGCTCGTGCGTAAAACTCACGGTCTCAAAGCCTTCTATTATCTGACGGATGAGGGTTTTGTAAGACACCAGATGAGGTTCCTTGACAGCATACTCCCCCTTCACCTGTTTGATGACCAGTTTGGAATCTCCTCTTACATGAAGTACTCTTGCCTTCAACCGCTGAGCCATCATCAATCCCAGTGCTAACCCTTCATACTCGGCAATATTGTTGGTACAAGGAAAGTCAAGTTTGTAGGCCATGACTAATTCTTCTTGTGTCTCCTTGTTCCTTAACACGAAACCAGCTCCTCCTCCTTTTTTCCGTGGATGATCCGTCGAATTCCAAAGTGAATTCCGCCCTCTGTTCCATACTTGTCGCTTCTACTTCTTCCACCTTGGGCTGAGCTCCTCCAGGAAACAAAGCTAACAGATCTGACAAGGCTTGACTTTTTACAGCTTTGGGTCTAGAGCATGTGATCTCGTATTCAGACAGTGTTAGTAACCATCGGGCAGTTCTTCCACTGAGTATGGGCTTTGTGAGCAGATACCGTATGGGGTCACTTTTTGTGATTAGCTCTAATGGATGTGCCAGCAAATAGTGTCTAAACTTCTGGGCCGCGAACACTAAAGCGAGACAGTGTTTTTCCAATGATGTGTACCGCGACTCTGGTCCTTTGAGTACCCGACTAATATAGTAAACAGGATTTTCTTCCCCTTCATGTTCTTGGGCCAACAGAGCTCCCACGGATTTACTAGTGGAAGTGAGATACATTATTAATGGTTTTCCTAACTCGGGCACTACCATTGTTTTTGGTGATGCCAAAATCCTTTTGATTTTCTCGAAGGCCTCTTGCTGCTCTTCTCCCCAGCTATATACAGATTTTTCTTTCAACGACGGCATGAGTGGGTGAGTTACCTCTGCTAGTGCCGGGATAAACCTCCTCAGATAAGATATATTTCCTATAAAAGTTTTCAACATTTTGCGAGTTGCAGGTGGAGCCATTTCTAATACTGCCTTAGCTTTTGTCGGGTCCATATCAATGTCATGCCGATGTACAACACACCCCAAGAACTTTCCTTCTGGTACTCCAAAGGCACATTTGAGGGGATTCATCTTCAAATTATAATCACGATATCGTTGCAGTACCTTTCGTAAATCACCCACATGATCCTGTACGGCTCTGGATTTTACCACCAAATCGTCGACATAGTCCTCCACAGTTTTATGCATTAGGTCATGGAATATGGTTGTCATGGCGCGTTGATACGTGGCCCCGATATTTTTAAGCCCGAATGGCATGACCGTATAGTGAAAATTCCCCATTGGGGTGTGAAAAGCAGTTTTCTCAGCATCCTCTGGCGCCATCTTAATCTGATTGTACCCACTGAATCCATCCATTAATGACAAAATATCGTGTCCTGAGGTTGGATCCACCATGGTGTCAATGTTAGGAAGAGGGAAATCATCTTTTGGGCAAGCCTTATTGAGATCGCGATAATCTACACATATGCGTATCTGCCCAGTCTTCTTCTTTACGGGCATAATGTTCACGAGCCATGTTGGATGCTGGGTTGGCTTGATGAACCCTGCTTTTAGTAGCCTCTCCACTTCTGCCTTAATTTGTACTTCTAAATCGAGATGAAATACTCGTTGTTTTTGCTTCTTTGGTTCTGATGCGGGATTCACATGAAGATGGTGGCTTACCAATCCAACATTAAGTCCTGGCATTTGATTATAGTCCCAAGCAAAGACATCTCGAAACTCTTTGACCAATTCTATCAAAGCATTCTTAGTATCTTTAGGCAGCGTATTGCTTATGAAGGTGGGTCACGGATCCGTGCCGTCGCCTATGTCCACTTCACACAACCCATGCTCTGTTCGCGGATCCACTTTCAGTACCTCAGGGTCAACTTCAAATTTTCTTTGCATAGTCTCATATGTCCCGGGGTCAGGGTCAACTGCGCAAGCTTCTGACCCCCAATCCTGTCATAATTTATACACTACTTGTCCATCGGGCATTTTGACACGTGACCAGCTCACCTTTTTGAGCTTCCTTTTAACTGAACTACCATTTTCCAGTTCATTCCATTCTGGTAACGGTGTGGAAAAAACGCCGGGCCCATTTTCCTCACTGTATTATGAGAAATAGACTGCATCCGCAAAATGGGCCTCTGATGCGCAGAGAGGATTTTTAGATGCTTTTACAGTCATTATTCCTTCTCCCCAATTGGCCTTCATTACCTGATGATAAGATGACGGTACCACGCCATATGCATGCAACCACGATCTGCCTAGAAACAATTGATATGAGGGTTCTCCTTTGATGACATGAAATTTGGTGGGCCCCCTGATCTTCCCAATTTTGAGGTCCAATGTCGCGAATCCCATAGTGGCCTGCTAATCTCCATTAAAATTAGTAACTGCAATAGTATAATTCACGATCTTGCTTTCGGGAAAATTGATCATTCGTAAAGTGACCAGTGGGATCAAATTGACTGACGTTCCCCCATCCAAGAAGGCTCGTTTCATCTCTCGACCATTTACAATGGCTGGTACATACAGAGGCCGATTATGGAGAAAAGGTACTTGTCTGTCTGCTTCAGAAAATGTGATCTTACTGGAGGCCTTCTCATGCTGCGGAATCACAATGGTATGATTGAGTGCGGCAACTGTTTGTTCTTTCAGGAATTCCTTCACGTGTTCTTGTATTGGGAGTTCATTGAAGAAGACGTCTATCTTAGCATTCTCCTTGGCTTCACGTACTGGAAGGCAATCATATTTGGCGGCATTGACCATATCCTCAATACTGTCCCTGGCGGTCACCACAGCCACATGTGCAGGGAAAGGCTCATGAACTACATTCTTTGCCACTTCCAAGTCTCCCGATGCTATTTTTCGATGTACTAAACCTCGAAACGCCCAGCAGCCCATCAACGAATGCCGAATACTCCTGTGGTAGGGACAGTAGTTGCTCTTCATCCTTTCCTCTCTCGGCGGCACCCTTTTGCACGGGAGGTAGCGTTATGACATGATCTGCCACCCATTGATTTAGCAAAGCAACTGCCTTTTTTTCACTGAAAGGTAGAGGGGGTGGTTCAGATCTCCCGGCACGCTCCTCCCTGAGTTTTTTGTTTTGCGTAGCTGCAACCATCGGTATCCGCCTAGTACTGATATTTGGTCGTGTTGGGGGAACCAAAACTTCTCCCAGTCTTCGAGCATTGTCAACAAGTGCAGAAAATTTTTTGACTTCATGATTGACCAGATACACTCTGTATTCCCGCAGCATTCCTTTGACACAAATTTTGATCAATTGTAGTTTGAAAATTGGTTCATGACATTGCAAAGCAGTCTCGCGAAATCTCCGGACATAAGCTACCGCTTCCTCCCCAAAACGTTGTCTTTGTCTTGTGAGCGAAATCATTGAGACCTCCTCATCAGCTTGGAAGAATTTGGTGTAAAATCTGAGCACCATATCCGTCCAACTGGCCACTGAAGCCGGAGCGAGGCCAGTATACCATGTATATGTTGTTCCAGTTAAAGACTTGGAAAATTCTCGAAGCTTTAAATATTCATCGTTTCTATGAGGTCCCAGAGCATCCGCAAATCTGGCTATGTGCTCTTTCGCATTTCCCTTTTTTCCATCAAATTGATGAAAGCTTGGTGCTCCATAATTTTCCGGATATGGCAAGGCCATAATGCTAGGATGATATGGCGGGGCAACTTCCACCTCTTCTGTTTCAGATTTTTCGTTCAGGATAGTCCGCAATTGTTCCTTAGTGATGTAAGACTCTTTCTCCAGAGGCTCAGTTCTTACTGACTCGCGAAAAAGCTCTTGTGCTGAATCTTCTGGAAAAGTCTGATTGTCCATCCTTGGTGATTCAATATTTGGTGGTGGAACGCGCGAGGCCTCCATGAAGTGAAGTATGGCCTTTTGCGTTTCCTGGATGTTGAGAAGAGTTTGCAGTAGAACTGTTGGCATTTCTGCTGAATTCTGTACTGGTTCTGCCATCGGAAAGGATCCTGCCTGATCCGTACCAATATTTGCACGACGACATTGTCTTCGTGCTGTATGGACTGGTTCCCCTCCTTGTGATTGTGCTGTTGTTTCCTCCTCCACTTGTTCAGTACGCCGGGTCGGTGGACGACCTCTTCACCGAGGCTTACGAGGCTCCACTTATGCAGAAGACATCTTCTCCCCAGTGAAGTCGCCTTTAATGTAGGGGTTCGCAAGATTTAGGTGATGTGAAGATAGTTTCCACACAAGTTCGTTAGCCAAAGTAACAGTATTGATGTTTTTATTATTTTTGATTTGCTTTACAGAGAAATGGAGGAAAAGATAGCAAATACAAGTAATTGAGAAGTATTTTTTCTCTCTCTCTAGGATTTTCTCTCTCCTAGTCTTTTAAAAAAAGTCATCCTCAAGTGAGCCCTCGCACCTCTATCTATAGACGTGAGTGTTCAGTAATCCTCGCGGTTTGTATTGCCACGTCAGCACCTGTCTCGCGACATGGTCCCTGCGTACTTAATCCGTGATATAAATACCTTGCATAGTATTATTTCACGCCCTTGTCCATACGAAACGAATTCACAGACTTGATGCACGGATATTACTGCGCGCCATAAATACCTTGCACAATATCATCCGCGAAACGAATTCGCGGTGCATAATGTGCGCCATGCCCTGTGATCCGCGCATGTTGCATCGCGGATCTGATTTATCCTTAGCCAAGGATGCCGTTATAGCTTTACTGGGTTATGACCAATCATGCATGCCTTGGTCACGTCCCTGAATACTATCGGCCTTTCTAAGGTACTTTTGCTTAGGATGGTGTAAATAAGGTCGCGACCCACTATTTACTCATCCCAAGCATTTCCCCTAGATTCCGAATAGTACTCCCTACGCGAACAGCATATAGGGCTATAAGTTTATGATGCGAGCTATAAAACACACCAGCCCCTCATACCTCCCTCTGTATAATGCAAGCTCTTACGTAAAACCATATTTTGGGCTATTTCCCCAAGTAATCAATTATTTGGGCCAATTTCCCAAATAATCTTTTACTTGGGCCGGTTTCCCCAAATATATCAATCCTGGGCTATTATCCCAACGAGTCATTTTGCCGTTATGTTATATCGCGAATCATCCCTCTTTACAGGAGGGAGATGAAATTTCGGTTTCATCTTTTTGAATTTCGGGCTTCTAGCCGAATCCACTATGAGAGAGGATGATATACACAGTGCCATATATATAAATATATATTTTGTTGTGACCATGGTTCGCAAAAATGGTTTTGGTTGGTGTAACGGTTTCGGTATCGGTGTAACGGAACCGGGTCAGTATCGGGGTTACGTAACGGTTTCGGTTATCGCAAGCGTGAATTTTTTAAAAACTCGCACATGGTGATAAAAATGTACTGATATGGTACTTTTGACAACATAACTAAACTTTGATTATTTTTTGATAATTTTAAATAAATTTTATATATATTTTTAAAGATATTTAGTACCCAAAATAATTTATTAATGAATTTAAATATGTCTTTTATGAGACTATTCATAATATTAATTTTAAACAAATAAATATTCAAATCATAAAAAATATAATTTATTTTCAAACTAATACATAATAATTAGAATAAATACAAAGTTCATGAATTGATATTATATACATATGTCCATGTGACTATTAGGGCATACTTTGTGACAATTATTCTAGGGGCTTGTTTGAGAAGTGGGTTTTGGGCTTGATTTTGGTTTTGGTTTTTTATTTGAAGACCAAACCATGTTTGGTTGGAGGTTTTTGGACTTGGTTTTGGGCTTTTTAAAACCAATCATATATATATATATATATATATATATATAGCCGAAAATATGAATTGTTTTGAAAAAAATAATATATAATATTTCAAAATATATATATTTTTCGGAAAAAAATTTATATTTTGAAACATAATAAATATTTTTCGCAAAATATCATATTTTGGAACCTAATATATATTTTTCGCAAAAAAAGTATTTTTCGGAAATTGTTTTATATTTTGGGACATAATAAATTTTCGGAAAAGTATTTTTCAAATTTTATATTTTGAAAAAAATATTTTTTGGAAAAAAATCATATTTTAATATAATTTTTCAAAATTTTATATAATTATTTTTTAATTTTAAATATTTCGCACTTTTAAAAATATATAAAAAAAAGTGCGAAAATTTTATAATAAAATATAAATATTTCGCACTTTTCAAAAAATAAAAAAAAAAGTGCGAAAATTTTATAATAAAATATAAATATTTCGCACTTTTCAAAAAGTAAAAAAAAATTGCGAAAATTTTATAATTTTCTGGAAATATTTTTTTCAAAATATAATTTTCTTAAAATATATATTTTTTCAAAAAATATATTATGAAAAACAATATTTTCGGAAAATTAAGTTGGAGAAAAAAAAATTGAAAAAAATTATAAATATTTCGCACTTTTTTATATTTTTTGGAAAGTGAGAAAATTTTATAATTTTCTGCAAGGTGCGAAATATTTTTATCAATTATATATATATATTAATATATTATCTGAATTTTTTATATAATTTTCACATTTTAAAATATTTTTATCAATTATATATATTTTTTTTTGAATTTAAAGAAAATAGAAATTTAAATATTGTTTTATATAATTTTTGAATTTTATATATTTGTTTCGAATCTATATATTTTCCCCCATTTTATATCCTTTTTTTCTAAATTTTTAAAAAATTTCAGTATATAATATAATTTTTCAGAATTTTATATATTTTTTGAATTATATATATTTTTTCGAATTTAATATATATTATTTGAATTTTATATATAATTTTAACATTTTAAAATATTTTTTTCGATTATATATTTATTTTTTGGAGTAAAAAAATAGAAATGTCAATTGTTTTTTGGAAATTTTAAATATTTTTTAATTATATATATATTCATTTTAATATTTTTTTCCAATTTTATATATATTTTTTCATATTTATATATTTTTAATACATATTAGTATATTTATATAATTATATCAAGACCAAGATCAACTCCTTACCAAACATGATTTCAGATTTACCTAAAATCTCCCAAGACCACCAAAACCAAAATCACAAGACCAAGACTAAAACCAAAGTCAAAACTAAATTACCAAACCGGCCCTAGTGCACATATTGTAGCACAAATATTAGTTTGTTTACATTAGGATAAGGATCCCATTTCTATTACATAGAACACGTAGGTGCATGATATATTGGGACTATAACTAATTCCCTCCTCATACCAACACATGTACCTTAGGCACGTGTGTTTTAAAGTCTTCTCTCCTTGTAAATGTTTTTAACCGGATGGACAGAGCTATAGATATACTTGGATATATGTATTATTGGCACAATAAATACGGTCAAGGAAACAAAACCAAGATGGGGAACGGCTTGACGATAAAGGAGAGGAAAACATATTAGTGGTCTGCGAGGAACAAAACAGGTAGGGCGAGTCTCTACTCACACTACAAATCACCGTTCAGGTAGGGGGTTTACCTTTCAAAAATTATATATATATATATACATATATATGGATATATATTTCTAAAATTGGGGAAGTAGATCATTTTTTTTCAAAAACTATACAATTGATTTTGTGAAGAATTACCCTAGAAATAGTGTGAATTAGGAACCGGCCGCTGTGGACATGTGTATATAATATCAATTCATTTTTTTTTTTGAGAACCGGTTCAACCAAAATCGGTTCCTGTCCATATCGATCGGTTCACCGATATATCGGCCGGTTCTTAGCGAACCGGACGATTCGGAGGTGAACCGGCATGCCACCGTTATATCGGGTTGAATTCGATTCAGCCCATTATCATTGCGAACCGGCCAGTTCCGTTACGAACAGGCCGGTTCGGCTAACCATGGTTGTGACCTAAACTACCTAAATTGGAATTAAGTTTTGCCTTTTTTTAAGGCAAAAGTGTAAAATACCCCCATGAACTATTTTTAAATGAGCAAAATACCTCCATGTAGTACAAAAGTAAGCAAATCGGTCATTCGAGTTCTCAAAATTGAGCAAGTTGTCCCCTGGACCCATTTTTTGAATATCAAATTACAATTGTACCTATGTTTTAACATTTTATAAAAAAATAAATATAATATATAAAAAGATTAAGAGACCCTCATTAGTCATATGTTCATTTGTAACCCAAATATCACACTTCAAGGGTGGATTTTACAATTTTGCCTATGTAATATTCTATTTTTTGGATTGATTAAAATTAAAAAAAAAACTAGTTCTATTTTATCTGTGCTAAACATGAATAATTTATTTTTAAATTTTTTATTTTTAATTTATCTAATAATAATTCGTACACTTTTTTAAAAAATTAATTACAAAACAAATTCAAACAAATCAATTAGAAATTAGTTTTTATAATCTTTGAATTATATTTTTAATTTTTTTTGAAAATAATAATTATTGTTGAATTTATTTATTTAATTATTGTGATGGTTCAAAAAAATTATTATTTTTGCTCAACTCCCTCTAAAATAAAAATTATTTTTCGTTGTCACTCTAAAATAATTTTCTAGGTCCCTCATTATCTATTTGGATACATGTTTGAATTTATTTTGTAATTAATTTTTTTAAAGTGTACAAATTACTAGTAGATAAATTAAATATAAAAATTTTTTAAAAGAAATTATTCATGTTTAGCAAGAATAAAATAGAATTAATTTTTTTTAATCTCAGTCAATTCAAAAAATAGAATATTATATAGGCAAAATTACAAAATACACCCTTGAAGTGTGGTGTTTGGATAACAAATGAACATAAGCCTAATGGAGATATTTTAGTCTTTTTACGTATTATATTTATTTTTATTTTTTTACAGAAGGTTAAAATATGGGCATAATTGTAATTTGACATTGTAATGGTTGAAATATTTGGCCCAATTATAGATGGGTCACTGGACTGATGGGCCAACGACGGATGGGTCAGGGACCGATGGGCCAGAAGGCGGATGGGCTGAAGACAAGCAGGCCGAAAAAAACAACAATGGGCCCATGGAAATTTCTAGAAGCTAAAGTGTGGACCACAAGGCAAAAAGTAATCCAATTATAGTATGAAGAGTCCAAATAAGATTAGGGTTTATCAAATCCCTTGATTTAAGGGGTTGATAAACCTGGGTACATGGGCTTGACCCATTTATCACAAACTTGTATAAATAGAGGACTTTGATTAATGAGAAAGGATCCCAAAGTTTTAACCAAATTTCTATTGTGTAACTTTTCTGCATTTACACAATTGGCGCCGTCTGTGGGAAATCCCTATTATTGAAATCCTTTTTCAATAAGTTTTTCACCCTCTGCAAAGAAGCTAAGATTCGTACCAACAATGGCGATCACACGTTCACAACATACCGATTTACCTCCAAACGGAGGCCAGCAACCAGAAGATCCGATCAGACGAGCCCTAGAGGAGAGGACTGCCGAGTTAGAAAGGCAAAACGCTGAATTGACGGCAAAATTGGCTCAACTACAGAATCCACAGGAGGTCCATGACGACGAGCAGTCCGGCCAACGCGAACGGTCTGTAGACCGCCAGACAGACATGGATGACCTACCCGCTAGAGCCCACAACGATCGTGAGGAACAGGCAGAGTCATCCCTACAGGTTCTTGGGGCGCGTAATCCTGAGGAGGTCCTGACCATGAAAAAACTGGAGGAAATCATGTCAAGATTCCAGCGAGACGTGCTCAGGGACCTGAAAGTACAGACCCCAATCGATCTGGCCTCCGAGGCATCCATAGACGCCGTTCAGACACCATTCACCGTCTCGATCACCAGCGTGCCCTACCCGGAAAGGTTCAGGTTACCGAAGTTCACCCTGTTCGATGGTACAAAAGATCCAACCGAACACATCTATCACGTCCATACCAAGATGAATGTTTACAACGAAAACGAGGCCTTACTCTGCAAAGTTTTCCCCACCAGCCTGACCGAAGCAGCCCTCCTGTGGTTCAGAAAGCAACCGACTCGATCGATCGGTAGTTGGCTCAGACTCTGCGAGTTATTTATCGCACAGTACTTTGGCAATAAAAGGAAGAAGAAGACTATCTCCAGTCTGTTCACCATGATCCAAGAAAAGGGCGAATCCCTGAAAAGTTTTGTCTCAAGGTTCAATGTGGAGATGTCTTCAATTGACAACTGCGATCAACATTCAGCCGTTGAAGCCTTCAGAATGGCCCTGATACCTGGAACAAAGTTCCATCAGTCCCTAGTCAAGAGGCCGCCAGCCGATATTGGAGAGCTCAACTCTAGGGCACAAGGACACCTCCGAATAGAGGAGGAGTTGGCGATACGACAAAGAAGGACCGCCTTTGCAACAGTAGAGGCCAGAGCGTCCGAACCATCCAGGGTAAAGGATCGGGCACCAGACCGGAAAAGACCGAGCGCACCTCCTGCTCCTTCCCCAGCCCCAATGAAACGACCAAGGTTTGAGGAGAAGGTCACCCCCTTAAAAGTGACCTTGGCAAAGCTGTACCAGGAAACAAAGGGCAAAGGAATCTACCGGTCGCCACCTCCCATCAGACAGCCGATGGACCAAAGGGATATGTCAAGGCACTGCGCCTTCCATGGCGAGTACGAGCACCACGCTAATGAGTGCAGAAGCCTCAGAAGACAGGTGGAAGCCATGATTGCAAAAGGAGAATTGACCGAGTATGTTGCCAAGGAAGGAGCCCGATCAGATCAAGCAACGCATGCCCCTACCAGGGGGGCTATGGGACAACCCGTACGGGTCATTCACATGGTCCATGGAGGGCCCAGTCGGTCAGAAGCGGAAGAAGCTCGTAGATCACAGATGCGGCAAGCCCAGAAGTTACGAAGGGTTGGAGAAGTCTCCAAGTTTCAAAGCCCGAGAGAGGATGCCCGGATTACTTTCACCTCTGCGGATATGCAGAATATTCAGACACCTCATGACGACCCCCTGGTCATCTCCCTCATGGTCTCCAACTGCCTGATCAAGAGGGTAATGGTCGATCCAGGAAGCAGTGCCAACATTATCACCAAATGGGCCTTTGAGAAACTGGAGATCAACCCCCAAGAAATAGTCCCATCCAGAAGCCCGATAGCAGGATTCGATGTAAAGAGAGTGGAACCAGTGGGGGAAATCCAACTGCCAGTAACGGCAGCGAGGCGCACACTCCGAGAGACTTTCGTGGTGGTGGATGTCAAACCTTCCTATATTCTCCTCATGGGAAGGGGATGGATCCATCGTATGAACGGAGTCCCTTCTACCATGCATCAGGTCATGCGGTGTATTGATTCGAACGGAGTTGACGTAATCGATATCAGGGGCGATCAGGTAGCGGCAAAGGAGTGTTATGCAGTCACTATGAGAAGTCTAAAAAGGAGAACGGAACCAGAACAAAAGTCGCAGTCCAAGACAGTACTTGATGCCAAATAGCAATTACAGGAGGGCGGTTCGGGATCACCGATAGCAGTTGAACCACTACTGGAAGTTCAAATTTGTCACGATCGCCCTGAAAGGTTTACCTATGTTGGTTCAGGCCTTAATCCACAAGAAAAAAAGGAAATGGAATCCCTTCTCCGATCCAATGCTGACATATTTGCGTGGAGCCATATGGACATGACCGGTATTGATCCATCAGTTGCCCTACATTCTCTTAATGTGGATCCCGGCGCAAAGCCCGTTAGACAGAAACAAAGACGAATGGGAGCCCATCGAAACCAGATCATAGCCGAAGAGGTTGATCGACTTCTGCAAGCAGGATTCATAAAAGAGGTTCAGTATCCTTCCTGGTTGGCAAACGTGGTGGTGGTCCAGAAGAAAAACGGCAAGTGGAGGGTATGTGTTGACTTCACTGATCTGAATAAAGCATGCCCGAAAGACTGTTTCCCTTTACCAAAGATCGACCAGATGGTAGATGCCACCGCAAGATTCGAACGCCTGAGCTTTCTGGATGCATACTCTGGCTATAACCAGATCCGAATGGACTCGGAGGACCAGGAAAAGACCGCCTTCATCACTGAGTCAGGTACATTTTGTTATACGGTTATGCCTTTTGGACTAAAGAATGCAGGTGCTACCTATCAGAGGTTGGTCAGAAGGGTGTTCCAAGGGATGATAGGGTCCACCATCGAAGCCTACATCGATGACACAGTGGTCAAAAGCAAGGAAAAAGGAGACCATATTGCCGATCTGCAGCAGGTATTCAACACCCTCCGGAAGTACAATATGAAGCTCAATCCAGCCAAATGTTCTTTCGGAGTATCCTCAGGCCAGTTTTTGGGGCACATAGTTGATCGGACGGGAATACAAGCTAGCCCTGCACAAGTCAAAGCTCTCGTAGAGACAGCTGAGCCAAAGTCTAGGAAAGAAATCCAGGTGCTAACCGGGAGAATAGAGGCCCTCAGTCATTTCATCTCTCGGTTAACCGATCGGTGCAGGCCGTTCTTCCAGGCAATAAGAGCGGCACAAGGAGAAGTCTGGGGGCCCGAACAAGCGGAGGCCCTGCACCAACTCAAAAGTTACATGAAGAATCCCCCGATCCTGGCGACCCCTGAAGCCGATGAGCCGCTGCACCTATATCTGGCCGTTTCAGTAACATCTATCAGCGCCGCTCTGGTCAAGGAGGGCAAAGGGTACCAGAAACCAGTCTTCTACACCAACAAATCCTTTGCTGATACAGAAACCCGTTATTCAAAGCAGGAAAAGCTAGTACTATCGCTGGTCAATGCTAAACGACGTCTGCGGCATTATTTTGAAGCACACCCAATCATAGTACCTACCGTAACTCCGATCAGGTCCATAATGGCGAAACCTGAGTTATCTGGGAGAGTATCAAAATGGGCGATTGAATTGGGAATTTTGACATAACCTATGTCCCCCGAACGGCCATCAAAGGACATGCAGTAGCTGACTTCCTGCTGGAGACAGAAACTACTGACTGCACAGAAGAAGTTGAGCCTGGATTGTGGGTCGTGTTCGTGGATGGATCATCCAACATTAACGGAGCAGGAATTGGAGTAGTACTCGTGACACCGGATGGTACTAAAATCCAACAATCCGTTAGACTGGAATTTCCAGCTTCTAACAACGAAGCAGAGTATGAAGCCATCCTTGCAGGAATTCGGTTAGCCCGAAGCCTTCAAGTTCAAAGAGCAGAGGTGCGAAGTGACTCCCAGCTAGTCGTGCGACAGTTAAATGGGGAGTACGAAACCCGAGAGCCGAAGATGGAAGCCTATAAGAATCTGGTTCTAAGGGAGGCCGAAGAGTTCCAACAAATAAACTTTGAACAGATTCCCAGAGGGGACAATTCTGCAGCAGATCATCTGGCCAACCAAGCCTCCGCCACAAAAGAAAGCATGACTCGCACTGTGCCAATGGACTTCATCGCCCGATCCAGCTTGAAACCCCCCGAAGAAGTAATGGTCATCCCATGGGAACCAAGTTGGATGGATCCGATAGTAGATTATCTGAGATTTGGTACATTGCCTGAATCTAAATCAGAAGCCCGGAAGATAAGAATGAAGGCAGCCAGATATGCCCTATACAACGGCCAACTATACCGAAAGTCTTTTTCCGGACCATACTTGAGATGTCTCACCCCCTCCGAGGCATCGGCAGTTATGGAAGAGATTCATGCAGGAGCTTGTGGCAATCATTCCGGAGGAAGATCCCTAGCTCATAAAGTCCTCACCCAGGGGTATTTATGGCCCTACCTGGCAAGGGACGTTGAAATTTATGTCAGACACTGCAAAAAATGTCAGTTTCACGGAGATGCCATTCACCCACCGCCGGAGTTCTTAAACCCAACTATTATTCCTCACCCTTTTGCCCGATGGGGCATGGACATTGTAGGTCCTCTCCCTCAGGCAATAAGATGTACCACACATGTTCTCCTGGCTACCGATTATTTTACCAAATGGGTGGAAGCGGAAGCGTATCCCACCATAACAGGCAGCCATGTTATAAAATTCATCTGGAGCCACATCATCTGTAGATTCGGCCTACCCCGAACCATAATGATGGATAATGGCACCAACCTGGACAACGGAAGGGTTCAAGCATTCTTAGCAAAGCATGGGATCAATCAAAACACTTCTTCCGTCGGCTACCCGCAGGGAAATGGGCAAGCCGAAAGGACGAATAGAACAATTTTTGACACACTGAGAAAAAAACTTGAAGACGCAAAAGGGGCTTGGTTGGAGAAATTGCCTGAGGTGTTGTGGTCCTATCGGACTACTCCGAGACAGCCAACTGGAGAAACCCCTTTCGCCATGGCTTATGGGGCCGAAGCAGTTATCCCGACCGAACTAAAAGTACCTACTTTAAGGAGTCAAGCCTGGGAGGAAGGTCCAAACAATCAGCACCTAGCCCATGATCTAGATCTCCTAGAAGAAAAACGGGAAGCCGCCGGGATAAGATTGGCTGCCTATCAGCAGCAGGTCAGAGCACGTTTCAATCAGAAAGTCAAAAGAAGAGAGTTCCAAGTGGGCGATATGGTGCTCAGAAGAAAGATTGGGATTGTAGGCAAATTACGAGAGACATGGGAAGGACCTTACACAGTGGTTGAGGTTATCGGACGTGGTGCTTATCGGGTTCGGAAGAACGAAACAGGCCGCCTCGAGTCCAACTCTCAGAATGCCTATCGGTTAAAGAGGTATTATCCTTAGATAGTAGTTTTTCTTGTTAAGAAAATAAAACTGTGTCTTTCTATGACACCATTGTTACGAAGCATCTGTGCCCGATATTGGTACCTCTACTTCATGATTTTCAAGTTCATCTCAATAAAGATAAGTTCTATTTTTATGCAAGGCTCTTGGATTATAAAATTTCCTAAGTGTTTGAGTTCAAACCTGATTTGAACAAACCAGAGGATGAAATCAAGCCTCAGGGGCCAAATGCCCGAAGGCTTCACAATTTGCTAAAATTTCCTAAGTGTTTGAGTTCAAACCTGATTTGAACAAACTAGAGGATGAAATCAAGCCTCATGGGCCAAATGCCCGAAGGCTTCACAATTTGCTAAAATTTCCTAAGTGTTTGAGTCCAAACCTGATTTGAACAAACCAGAGGATGAAATCAAGCCTCAGGGGCCAAATGCCCGAAGGCTTCACAATTTGCTAAAATTTCCTAAGTGTTTGAGTTCAAACCTGATTTGAACAAACCAGAGGATGAAATCAAGCCTCAGGGGCCAAATGCCCGAAGGCTTCACAATTTGCTAAAATTTCCTAAGTGTTTGTGTTCGAACCTGATTCGAACAAACCAGAGGATGAAATCAAACCTCAGGGGCCAAATGCCCGAAGGCTTCACAATTTGCTAAAATTTCCTAAGTGTTTGAGTTCAAACCTGATTTGAACAAACCAGAGGATAAAATCAAGCCTCAGGGGCCAAATGCCCGAAAGGCTTCACGATTTGCTAAAATTTCCCATGTATTTGAATTCAAATCTGATTAGAACTAATCAGCGGATAGAATCGAGTCTCAGGGGCTCATTGCCCGAAGGCTTTGTGACTCACTGAAATTTCCTAAATGTGTGAAGTTAAAATAAATAATAAATAGCCTCAGGGGCCATATGTCCGAAGGCTCGATTTGTTTCATAAAAGCCAAGTACGAAACGATAAAAACCCACACAAAGGACGAATAATTACTGGAAAAAAGGGATAAAAGTTCTTGTTCATTAAAAATAAAGGAAGTTACAAGAAATTAGCCCATTGGGGGAAACAAAAACATATAAAGTCCTAGCTACTATTCGGGAGGATGGTATTCTTTCCCCTTCAGGATGGCAGCAAAACGCTCCTCGTTCTCAGAGGCAGGAGGGTTTTCATAAGGAAAGGGTATTCCCATATGGGCATCGAATGCCTCTGCGGTCTTGAATTCCCTAGATTCCAGAGGGATATGCTCCATTTCATGCCTACATCTCCAGGCCCTGACCGCTCGGAGGTCACAGATGACACTGTATCTTTTGAACATGTCAAGCCCTCCCAGACGACACACCTCAACCTTTTCCCGCTCCAGGGAGTGAAGCCTTTCTGATTCTGCCAAGAGTTTATCAGATTCAGCTTTTTCAGCTGCCATCTGCCTAGCAACCTCTTTCGCTTTTTCCAGCTCGGCAGCCAGAACCAGCTTATCGGCAATCAGGGTTTTCTTTTCCGCCTCACCGGTTTCCAGAAGAGTCTTCTGCTCAGAAACGGTCTGGCGAAGACCATCCGCCTCCTTGACCAAAGAAACCCGGTGGATCTCATTCTGTTTTATTTGAGCCTTCATACCGGCCATCTCTCTGACATCAGTCTCAAGGAGGCTGTTGTAGGCCTGAACGCCGTAGAGAAGCTGCGCAACAAAGATTGGATTATTATACAAATAACGGTCAACAAACGAAATAGAAAACACAAACTGATGATTGAAGTCTTTTACCTCCATAACCATTATCGAAGTCTTCTTAGCCAGATCAGTCCTGGTGATTTTTTACTGAGCCGCCCTATCAGCTGGTGTCTAGATACCTTTGGCCATAGCTCGAAGAGCTTCCGGATGGTTAAAGGTGATTTGATCAACACAAACCGGAGTTCCATATGGCAACAGAAACTTAGGCTCCCAAGGGATCAGAGCTTGGGATGATTCAGGGGCAGCAGGAGCCTTGCTTGAAGAAACATTCTCGGCTTGTGCCCTTGTCCTTTTAGTACCCACTCCACCAGTTGTACTGGATCGGGTCCTCACAGTCGGAGCATTGACAGGAGGCGGAGGAGGAACCGATGGGTTCTGCGCTAGTGGTGCTGGCGGACTCCGAACAGGAGGAGGCACCGAAGTCGAAGGCGGTGCTGTTGACAACGGCACAGCATCAACAAGCGTAATCCCTTCGGGAACTTGAGGGATTCTGGCGGACATAGGTTTGTCAGGCAGGTCCATCATGTCAACACCAGCGCCCAAGTTAGAGATCGATTCAAGATTGTCCATGGTCAGCAGGTCAGTAGCCGATCGGGTCTTGCCCCAAACATGGGTTTTCAAGAGACCTATCCGCTGTTTTATAAAGGTAAGGGGAAGATCCTTGTCCTCGTAACCTAGAAATTTGAAGGCATAGTTCCCCCGGTGAAGGTCACAATGGTCACAGAGGCAAGAAGCCTTATGAAGGGGGCGGTAGACAGGCAGGCGAATGGGACCGAACTTATTGGGGATCGGGAAAATACGAGAAAAAGGGTATGACCAATTGCCACTCACTACTACCATTCGTTCCTTCCATCCCTTGTCCGATTTTTCAGTATCGGTACAGATGTTGCGGCCGTGAAAGGGGAAAAGGTTGTATCTACCTCTACTCGCTCTGGTATTTTGGAAAAAATAACAAAGGAGGAGGTCGGCCAGCCCTAAGTTCAGATCCATATCCCTATTGTACAACAGTAGCATGGATATGATCCTAATGTTGTTCGGGTTCAGTTGAAGAGGGTGCAACCCAAGCATGAAAAATACATAGTGAAAAAAGGGATGAAGAGGAAACATTAGAACCCTAAGATAAGAGGCCGGCAGCATAATGCTACCGGGGGCTAGGCCCTGGCTCTGGGTAAAGTCTAGGTAACCAGGATAGGGGGACACATCAACGTCCTGGGGAACATGGGTCTCAGCCCGAAGGTGTTTGACGTCCACTTCAGGTCGGGTCCTCTTAAGTGGGGCCACTACGAAAGGTTCAGAAGGTTTGGATTTCGCAGGACCGGTCGCTGAGGAACCCGGAAGGTTAGTACTTTCGAGAGTGGTCTTTCTGGTTCCTTTAGAAACAGGCTTGGGAGTGTCACTGCTAGTAGAATCGGTACCTGAGGCAGAAGGTAAAACTACTTTCTCTACCGACCGGGTATCGTCACTATCGGACATAATGTTAAGAAATGTAGAAGAGACAGAAGGGGGTAAAGGTGATAAATTAAAGAAAGAAGAAAGACCGATCAACTTACTTAATTGACGAAGGAAGAGTTACGAAAGCTCTGAGTAACAGCAGGTTTCTATGGTATCTGAGATGAGCGACGGAATGAACGGCGGCAATGACAAAGAAACGAATCCCAGTAATGAAGAACTAAAGAAGGCAGAGACAAGAATATAGAGTTACAAAGTATGGAAATGTGATGAGAAGTGAAGAATAAGGGGGTTTTTATAGAAGGAGAGAAGGAAGCCAAAAAGGCTGCACGAAGTCCGAAAGGCACGCCAAAGCCGTCATGGTGCGAGATTTAAGGGAGAAATGGCCTCACGTTTTGGCATATCATTAAGTAGACAATAATGACATGACAACTCATCATCTTCATTTCCCATAAAAGCTATTAGTGTATATATACATAGGTATTTACATTTATTAGGTCATGGGCTTTAGAAAGGATGTCAAGCCCATAACCTCAGAGGCCTGTGTAATGGTTGAAATATTTGGCCCAATTATAGATGGGCCACTGGACTGATGGGCCAACGACGGATGGGCCAGGGACCGATGGGCCAGAAGGCGGATGGGCTGAAGACAAGCAGACCGAAAAAAACAACAATGAGCCCATGGAAATTTCTAGAAGCTAAAGTGTGGACCACAAGGCAAAAAGTAATCCAATTATAGTATGAAGAGTCCAAATAAGATTAGGGTTTATCAAATCCCTTGATTTAAGGGGTTGATAAACCTGGGTACATGGGCTTGACCCATTTATCACAAACTTGTATAAATAGAGGACTTTGATTAATGAGAAAGGATCCCAAAGTTTTAACCAAATTTCTATTGTGTAACTTTTCTGCATTTACAGACATTCAAAAAGGTGGTCCACGAGGGCAACTTGCTCAATTTTGAGAACTTGAGGGACTGATTTGCTCACTTTTATTGTACATGGAATATTTTGCTCAATTGAACATAATTGAGGAATATTTTACAATTTTTATTTTTTACACCAAATGGGCCCCTCATTTGACAATTCTAGCGAGAAGGTGCCCGTAGACTATTAATTTTCTATCTCTAGGCCAAGTCTTCAGTGAATCAGTATACAAGCATTATTTAACGTACCGGATATCAGTTGAACCCATACCAAGTCAGCCCTGATCCAACCTGCCATTACTCTCTAACGGACCAATTCGCACCGGCCCATTAAAGCTGAAAAAGAAAAATTTAACCTAGAGAACTTTGAACTTAAAACTTTTAAAAATCAATTTTCTTATCAAATGGGTCTTGTCCTTATCAAGCCCAAATGCAACTCACACACATTAAAAAAAATGGATAATTTGCACTAACAGTCTATGAGGTTTAGGTCAATTTTATCTTTGTGCCGGTCAATGCAATTTTTGTCCCAAAACTCCCTGAGGTTTGGTTTTTCTTGCAATGACACCCCTGGGCCAATAAAATGACCAGAATACCCTTGAGAGAAATATATATAATGTGAAATGACCTTTATGCCCCAACCCCAAATATATAAAATTTTGAAAAACATATATATAAATTCGAAAAAATATATAAAATTCGAAAAAAATTATTTAAATTTTGAAACAAATATATAAAATTAGAAAAAAAAATATAAATTTCGAAAAACCTATATAAATTTCAAAAAATATATATATAATTTGAAATATATATAATTCAAAAATATATATAAATTTTGAAAAATATTTAAATTCAAATATATCTTTATTTCAAAAAATATATATAAAATTCAAAATATATATATTTTCAAAAACAAAATTCAAAAAATTATATAATTTCGAAAAACATATATAAATTTCAAAACATATATATAAAATTCAAAAAAATATAAAATTTGAAATATATATATAATTCAAAAATATATATATAAAATTTGAAAAATATATAAATTCGAAAATATATATATATATTTCAAAATATATATATATAATCCAAAATATATATATTTTCAAAAACAAAATTCAAAAAATTATATTATTTTAGAAAAATATATATATTGGTAAAATGTCATATATTTTCTAATGAAGTGAATCAAACTACTTACCACTAACATCAATTAGAGGCCTTCTTTTATATATATATTTCCAAAATATATATATTTTTTCCGAAATTTATATGATGTTTTCGAAATTTATATAATATATCCAAATTTTATAAAAACAATTCGAAATTTATATATATTTGTTTCAAAATTTATATATATTTTTTTAATTTTATATATACATTTCGAATTTTATACATTGTTTTTGAAATTTTCTTTTATCCATTTTATATATATATTTTGAAGTTTTACCCAACAACTAGGCTTGTCATAGATGAATTGTCTATGAATTTTTTGAGATTACCCATTATATATATATAAATTCGAAATATATATATAAACTTAAAAAAAATCAAAAAAAATATAGAAAATTCAAAATATATATATAATTCAAATATATATAAAAAATTTGAAACAAATATATATAAATTTTGAATTGTTTTTATAAAATTCAGATAAATTATATAAATTTCAAAAACATCATATAAATTTCGGAACAAATATATATGTTTTGAAAATATATATATATATATATGTTTTGAAAATATATATATAAAAGAAGTCCACTAATTGATGTTGGTGGTAAGTAGTTTTATTCACTTCATTAGAAAAGATATGACATTTTAATAATATATATATTTCCAAAATTATATAATTTTTTGAATTTTGTTTTTGAAAAAATATATTTTTTGAAGTTTATATATATTTTTTGAAATATATATATTTTCGAATTTATATATTTTTCAAAATTTATATAGATATTCGAATTATATATATAGTTTTTGGAATTATATATATATATTTCAAATTTTATATATATTTTTGAATTTTATATAATTTTTTGAATTTTGTTTTTGAATATATATATATTTTTTGAATTATATATATATTTTTTGAATATATATATATATATATATATATATTCAAATTTAAATATTTTTCAAATTATATATATATTTCAAATTTTATATATATTTTTTGAAATTTTTATGTTTTTCGAAATTTATATATTTTTTTCAAAATTTAAATATTTGTTTTCGAATTTATATATATGTTTTTCGAAATTTTATATATTTGGGGTTGGGGCATGAAGGTCATTTCACATTACATATATATCTCTCAAGGGCATTCTGATCATTTTATTGGCTCAGGGGGTGTCATTGCAAGAAAAATCAAACCTCAGGGGTTGTTGGGACAAAAATTGCGTTGACATGCACAAAGGTGGAATTGACTTAAACCTCAGGGGGTGTTAGTGCAAATTACTCTTAAAAAATTATCAAAACAATAATCTTCACAATACCACATACTTGTCAGAATCTCGATTCTAACTAGTAAAATTTTACGATTCTGTACGATTTTATCACGATTCTATTACGTTAAAATAATGATTGGACGATTAAGCCCTCCATGTGAAATGCCAAAAAACTTAATGATTTAGTCCAATATCCTAATATATGGCCTACATTTATGTAAAAATATTTAAAGGCCCAATGTATTAGAAAATTTTGAAAATTCTAATATGATTTAGACTTTTAAATTAATATTTAATATAATTTTAAAAAAATTAATACGTTTGGTAGAATCTTACAATTCCGATTCTACTCATCCCAAAACGATTCTATCTAGATTCCTGATTTTGATAGTCTCGCAATACGCAATACCCAATAGCACCTACCCATTTCATATCTAAAAATACTTAGATCATGCTCCTGAGTACATAGTTCATCCTATCTGTTGATCTAATCTCATATAATCTAGATTGGCTCAAAACTTTTTAAAAATGAATTGTTACTAATGTTTTTTTTTTTAAAAATCTACCCACAATGTCCAAATTATATTGAACAATTAACAAGGAAGACGAACTTAGAATGCATGTGCCCACCACAAGAACCTCAAAGCAGGCCAATCAATGGCCTCTTCGGCTCTTCCCATCCCCACTTTCCATCACCAATCCGATCAGGTACATGAATTCCAAGTGCAATCGCATTGATCAAGCTTTATTTGTTTTCAATCCATCAACCCATGATCAGAACATGTTTTTTCATTGACCCAAAATTCAAGAATAGGTTGTGATTAAATTTTTTTTTTATAAAAAGTTACTGAAAATCATATTTTGTTAAATTATGCTGTAAAAATGCGTATGAATAAATATTAAGCACTGTGCAATATTCGAAAAAAATTCATAACTACGACAACTGATTCCATTACGTAATTACTAATATTGATATGAATTCGATATCAAATGAATTTCACATATCGTGACATGTCATACTGTCTCAAATGCATGAATATTGTAAGAACACTTGTTAGTATTGAGTGAATTTTTTGCATGTTCTAGACAATAATTATATTGAGTGAATTGTGAGGTTGGATAGGTTTAGGAAAATTAAAGTGGTTAAACAAATATATCGACAAGTTTCGTCAAACTCAAATCAAGATTTCAGTATCGAAGAATACAAGAGAAATTAAAAGGAATCAAGTTTAGACCACGAAAATGCATACTGGAGGGCAAACATACATTTTTCAAGGCCAAAATTTTGGGAAACATGTTAGAGGAATGAACAGGGTTTAAATGAAAGAAAAGTTGAAAAAAATAGTTTTCATTATTTTTGCTACGCCCACCTACACATACAACAACCAAAACATGCATAGAAAGTCAAATTTTACGCCCATCTACGCATATGGGTACGCCCATGCCTAGGCATTGGCGTAACGGTGGGCGTACGCGACCTGCAGATTCACCAATTCTACTTGTTGTGAACTATAATGACATGGGTTACACTCCAAACATCCTAACACGTATATAAGGTATATTTATACCAAAGTTGGGTATATTCACTCCTAATTATAAGAGGATTACACAAGGGAAGAATCCTAGTCCAAGAAATAAACAAGTATACTCAAAATATGAGGATTCTCTACAGATTTTGGTGTGGCTTTTGTGAGATCTCTACGATACTTTTATAGATCAGATCCGTCTGCAGAGAGAGAGAGAAAAAAAAAGAGATAGCTTGATCATTCTATATCAAGGGTTGATGGGACGTCAGGTGTATAAAAATATGTGGTTAAAAATAACACCTTAACGACTTTAGGTTTTACCCTACGCAAGCGCACGTATCAATTGTAGAATAGAAAATGACTTGAGTAAGGGATATCGATCCCACAGAGACTAAGATTGTTCACTTTAGCAATTCAAAAATACTGAATTATATTTTCTGAGAATGGTTTGTTTGGGTGGTCGAAGACCAAATTATTTATTTTAACTAAAATTATTTAGAAAGCAAATTAAATTGGTTGTGATTCAGATGAGAGAAAAAACTAGGATTTTCATCACTCTACCACTAACCGCATAATATAGTTCTTCACTGTATCAATTATACGAGGGCGATCCATAACTGTGAATCAGGTCGTACCGCAAATAGCTAAATACGATCCCAAAAAGGAGTACCATCAACCGGATCGCGACAACCCGTCTCATGACTGACCTAACTAGTACATGTCAATTATGATACTCTAATCTATTCCTAATGCATGAAAATAAACTAAAGCATGTCTATATTAAATCGCCAAGTCACGACCTGTGTCAATCTAGAGTTTCTTGTTTCATTACCACAATTGTGTAGAAAACCATAATTAAGCATCCGAGTTCCTACTCATATTGAATAATCATAGTTGTGCAAAATAATATATTCATTCCATCTAAATCAGTACGGTCTCTTAACTACTACAATCATCACAGTATGGTCAATAGTTTCCCCTCTTTACAATTGAAAACAATGAAAGAACTACATTACTTGGCTAGGGTTTTGCTAGAAAACCCTAGATACCAAGTTAGTTAGCCATGGAAGATGGTGACTGCATCGTTGATGTAGAAACGCTCTCCATACTCTTCTTCTCCGGATCTCTAGGTTTGAATATGGCTCTCAACAACAGGAAGTATGAATGAATGAACCTCTAAACCAGCCGCGACGAACGTCTCACAAAACCAACCCTCCTGAATCCTCCTCTCTTTTGATATACAATCGTGTATATATAGACAATGGTATAGAGAGGCCCTTTTCAGTATTTTCACTCTAAAACTCATGCAAACCCTAACTTCTCATATATGTAAGTATATATACATGTATATAGATGTCTGAAGTCACATACACGTCTTCCAATTAAGTCGGGGGTGAAACAGGAAAAATCTACGAAAAACCACCAAAAGTTGCCGAACTTATGCTCCAAGCGTAGCTGACCTATGCTTCAAGCGTACCAGGTCTACGCTTCAAGCGTAGGTCCAAGTGTACCTTCTAGACATAGGTCCTAGCGTAGAATTGTATTTTCCAACCACTTTTTGAAACTGAAAGCGTAGGCAAAAGCGTATGTATTTTGTGGAAAAACATTTTTCTCCGTGAATGCACCAAAACGACCGTCTTGAAGCCACAATACTTTTTGTTGAAGATGACGGCTTCTGGAAATGCCGTTTTTGCCCTCCGGGAGCCATTTTTGTCTCGGACTGCCTCTTTGACTCTCCTTTTGGATAGAAAACACATACTCTTCAATTAATTCACCGAAGTTAGTTCCATTTCTTCATTAAGCTCCTAAAACAAGCCTTAACACGCAAACGAAATAAAAATACGAAATAATGGAATGAAAGAACGTAACAATAGTGAGTTAAGGGGTCAAAATGTCTAATATTTGACACCTATCACGGGTGTTCAATTGTGCTTCAATGTTTGACATTTTTATGTACAATTGAATGATCCGGTTGCTTTAAAATTATCACATCACCTTGTGCAACGTGGTTACATCGATCCCTTGAGAAACGGAGCAGTTAGAGTATGAAGATCAAAATATGAGGCTTCGTGGTTCATTAATCCGTTGAGAAGTGGAGCCGTTAAAGTACGAAGATTAGAGTGAGAGCTTCCTGGTAGCGTGAGTGGTTCAAGACTTTCAAATGTTGAGTGAAAAATGACAAATCAGAGTTATTTGTAAGTCCTAACTTCATACAGTTTGTAAACTTCTTTTATTCATAGTGCATCGATGCCAGAGTGTATCCGTGGTTTTTACTTGGAACGTTTCCAAGGTTTCCCACGTAAAAATATCATGTGTCATCTCTTGCTTTATCTTCTGCACTTATATTGATATTCGCATGATTTAGCTTGTTAGATAATTGGATTAAAATTGACTATTCCACAATTAAATTTTAATGTATCATTAAATCCATAAAAAACCTATTCACCCCCCTCTAGGATTGCTTTACCGTCTCCTAGATAATTTCAATTGGTATTAGAGCAGGTTGTCTAGATTTATGTTAACTACTTATGGCTAGATCCTGAACTTAGGAGATGGATGTATGTCGTGAAGAAGGGTCCGTATCTAGGTTCCCTTTGTTTGATGGCTCGAATTACAACTATTGGAAAACGAGGATGAGTGCGTTCTTGAAAGCTCTAGATGAGAGGGCTTGGCTAGCTGTAGAGATAGGATACTCACCTCCCACTGTGATGGATGATATTTCAAATAAACCAAAACCAAAACCATCGAGTGAGTGGACTTCTGCTGAATTGAACAATGCTAATTGGAATTCAAAAGCTTTGTGTACACTATTCAATGTTGTGACCGTGAGTGAGTTTAAAAGGATATCTACATGTGAAATTACCAAAGAAGCTTGGGATATTCTCCAAGTTACTCATGAAAGGACTTCAATTGTCAAACAGTCTAAACTCCAACTGTTACATTCACATTTGAACAGCTCAGGATGGAAGATGATGAAGTTTATGCTGATTTTGAGGCTAATCTAACTTATATTGTAACTAGTAGTTACAATCTAGGTGAGCCCATCCCTGAGACTACCATAATGAAGAAGATTCTTAGGTCTCTACTTGAACAATTTTGTTCTAAGGTTACTGTCATCTCTGAAATCATAAGTGTTAAAGAAATTAAACTTAAAGAGTTGGCTGGAAACTTATAGTCTTATGAGATGAAGATGTGTGATAATCCTCTTAATAAGTCTAGAGACACAAAAAAGAAAAACATAACTTTTTAAACCACTAAGGAGGATCCTAATGAGTCCGAAGAGGAAGGTGAGATGAGTCCAAAAGATGTTAATGTGCTCATGAAACAGTTTCATAAGTTTTTAAAATCGTCTTATGGTTAAGAAGTGACTAAAGGACAAAAAATTGGAGATAAATCATATGATTTTAAAAATAAAAATAAAACCCAAAATCAGAATGACAAGTTTGACCATAAAAAAAGAAACCTCAATGTTTTTAGTGTCAAGGGTTTGGTCACATAGCTGCTGAGTGCGCTAATAAGTTCAAAAAAAAAGGTTTAACTGTCACTTGGGATGATGGAACAACTAGTAATTCTGCTGAGTCTAATTTGGTTAATGGGTATAAGGATTTTACTACATTTGCAGCACAGAGCAAGGATATTGAAAAAGTTGCTACAAGATGGGCAATGTCTGGGGATGAAGATTCTAAAAAGGATGAATGATAGGTCCGAATGTTGTCCATTCTAGGTCTTATCATCATATTACTTTATATTTTTATCAGGTTTGCATGTTTAAGTGTGTGACAGTAGCTCAATGAAGAAAACAAGCTAACTTTGGCGAGTTAACCAAGGTTGTGCTTGTGACTAATTGAAAAGAGAAGAAAAGAGGAGTTTTCAAGCCAAAAATGCATTCCGAATGGTAAAACTGATATTTTTCGAAGGCGAAGCTTCGGGAAACATGTTAGAGGAGTAAATAGGGTTCAAATGAAAAATATCATATTTTCATGATTTTTGCTACGCCTACAGCAACTAAAAAGTGTTTAGAAATATCAATTTGACGCCCACCTACACACAAGGGTACGCCCAGGCGTAGGAACGTAGGCATGGGTAATAGCTGGCAGATTTCAGAATTTGAGTTGTTAAGCGATTCCACTTCCTTTGACTTGTTCTCCACTTTAGCACGTATGAGCATGACTATTATACATATTTACATCAGAGTAAAGGGTTTTGGCTCAGAATTGAAGAGAAACACATCAAAGAAGAATCCTACTCCAAGTGGGACAAGTCTAATACAAGTAGGACTCTTCTCAACTTCTTCTATAAATACCACGGTCTGGACCAGATCTAAAGAGCTTCCAAATACATAATTTTCAGAGCACTATCTCTAGAGATTTATATCCTTTGAAGAAGGGAGCCATTCAAAACCTAGAGATCTGGAGCAGAAGACCATGGATGATGTTTCTACATCAACGATGTTGATCTCTCCCACCATGAGCAACTAAACTGGTATCTAGGGTTTTCTAACAAAACTCTAGCTAAGTAATGTAGTTTATTTATTTGTTTCAATTGTAATGAGAAAAAACTGAAGACCACGTATGTGATGATTGTGTAGATAAGAGAACGTAATTATTTAATATAAGGGATTTTATATTTATTCTACTCCTGTCTTAGACTGAATAATGCATTATCTCAATCAATCGTGTTTATTCAATATGGGCCAGAACTCGGATGCTTAAATTATGATTTTCTACACAATGGTTTTTAACACTCGAAACCCCAGGTTTACACAAGTCATGCCTCTGCGAGGTGATATAGAAATGTTTTAGTTTAATTTGATGTTGTAGGAGTAGATTATATTAGAGTAGTTTGCATGCACTAATCACACTCTGTATAGAGATGGGCTGTAGCGAATCCGGTTGACGGTATCTCTTTGAGGATTACAACTGACTATTTGCAGTTTTAATTTGATTGACATGTGATGGATTGTCCTTTTACAAGCGATCAAGTAGATAGCTACATTATGCGATTAATGTTGGAGTATGAAAACCCTAGTTTTTCTCTATTCTGAATCACAAACTCATTTAAATACTGTTTTTAGTTAGTTTCATTAGACATAGATCTCAAATTAATCAAAACCTTTTCAAACCCATAATTCATTACTTTTAGATTATCAAAGTGAATAATTCTAAGTTTATGTGGGTTCGATATTCCTGTTCTCAAGTCGTGCTATATTATAAAACAATTCATGCGCTTGCGATTAGTAAAACTAGGGCACTACAAGGGTTCATTCTTAATCACTATTTTTAACCCTAGTTTGGCTGCATCAAAAATTTTGGCGCCGTTGCCGGGGACTTGGCAATATTCTTAACTTTAGTAGTTTAGTATAATTGAGTTATTGTATTGTATCTAAAGTTGGATTTTGTGTTCTTGCGAAGTACACTAACAAGAGCGAAATGAATCAGTGAAGTGATGAATATTGCGTTGCTGGACCACTTGTGAGTTCTAGTATAGCTTAATTTTACGCATAATTTTAGCTTCATTTTCTATCTATAGTTAGAGTAGTTTAGTAGTAGTTAGTTTTTATTATAAAAAAAAAGTTGGCCTTGTGTATGAGCGATTAGCAATCTCCTTTCGATATCGACACTGAACTAGCTCCCTTTGATCTTAAGATCGAAAAGACTTTTCTTAAGAATCTTAGGGCTAAGAAATTAGAAGAAATTAGGAGAAAGTTAGAATTCAATAGCATGGCTAACAATAATGTAGAAGCGCGACGAGCCCTAGCATCGTCCTTGAAAGGGTACTTTGTACCATCAAACCATGAATCATATGCTGAATTTCCTAAAGAATAAGAAGTCACACACTATGAGATCAAAACTAGTATTCTCAACATGTTGCCCAAATTTTATGGACTCAAGAATGAGGATCCATACCAACATGTTGATGAATTCATAGAGATGACCTCTACAACCAAAATTGAGAATCTAAACACCATGCGTTGCGTGTGCGATTATTCCCTTATTCCTTGAAAGAGAAAACTAAAAGATGATATATCAATTTGGATAGGGGGATAAAAACTAATTGGGAGAACCTAAAATCTAATTTTTTGCTAAAATATTACCCAATAGGAAGAACCCATGAGGCGTAACATGCAATTACCCACTTTAAAGAGTTACTTGGTGAGCAATTCCACGATGTGTGGGAGAGGTTTAATGATATTTTGAGGAAGTGTCCCCATCACATGTTTATCGATCAGGATTTAGTGTGAAATTTCTATGTTGGACTTAATGAGACTCATAAAAATTTGATATATGCAGCAGTGGGAGGTCAGTTTACACTAAAACCAGTAGAAGAGATTTTGAGATTGTTTGACTCCGTGAGTGATAATTCGTTTCAACATGAATCTGAGATGCGTGCTAGAGAAAAAGTCCTTAGGAAATCAAAAGGTCTTTTTGAAATTGAAAGAGACGATGACGTGAAAGCACAAGTAGCAACATTAGGTCAAAAGCTCGATAAATTCCTCACTTTAAGTCAATTAGCCCTTAGAGAAGTCTCATCAATAAGTCCTGACCCCTCAAAATTTGAATATCAAGGCAATGAGTTAGTCTCTATAGATGTGAATGCAGCTTGGTCCAACCCGAACAATAATCCTTATTCCAATTCATATAATGCGGGTTGACATAATTATCCACACTTATCATACCGTTCTCAGAATATAGAGAATAATCATCAGGGTTTCACTTAAAATCAACCATCATTCAACACTCAAAAATTTCAGTCCAATAATCAAGCAATCCGTCCTTTTAACCAAAATCAACTCCAATGTCAGAATCTAAATCTTACTTCACCTTCAAGAGTACCCAGTTTTGAGGAAAAAGTACTTGGAGCCCTAAGCAATTTTGAGACTATAGTTCAATTACTCCACACACATTCGCAGTCAATTGCTAAACTTGAAACCCAAGTAAGGAAAATAGCAAATGCATTGAGTATGAGAGAAGTAGATAGACTACCAAGTCAACCAGTGGCTAATCTAAATGGTAAACAAGTAATGGAGTTGGGCTCGTTTGTTGAATCAAATCATGAGATAGTCCAAGCCGTTACTACTTCGAGGAGTGGAAAGGAAGAGGAGAGTAGGACTGAGAAGCAGTTTGAGGAGAGGGTGAATAAGCAAAAAGAAACTGAAGTAGTTCAAAAAGATAGACCCAAAAGGAGGAGGAATTTCATGATGAATCTTTACTAGAAGAGCGAGAAAGGACAAGATATGAGGAGGAAACGCCATATCCTCAACGCCTTTTTGAGCCCAACTACTATGGAATGTCGAAGGCCAAGGTGAATGATATATTGGAAACATTCAGACAAGTTAAGATCAACTTGTCTCTCTTAGAAATTATTGCCCAAATTCCACCCTATGTGAAGTTTCTAAAGGACCTCTGTACGCAGAAAAGAATAAGTAGAACTAAGGTCCCAAAGAAAATTCTGTTAATTGAACAAGCGAGTTCACTCTTATTAAGTGATACTTCACCTAAGCATAAAGATCCTAGTGCTCTTACTATTTCTTGTGCCATTGGTGACCAAGAGATTGGTATAACTCTTTTTGACCTGGGAGTGAGTGTTAACTTACTTCCATATTCAGTTTATCAACAACTAGGGTTGGGAGAGCTCAGTCCTACCTCGATGGTGCTTCAATTGACAGATAGATAAATTAAACAACCTAGAGAAATTCTGGAGGATGTCATTGTTCAAGTGGGCAAGTTCAACTTTCCAGTAGACTTTGTGATTTTAGATATGGAACCTGACCACAAACCAAAGAAACATATCCCTGTTATCTTAGGAATATCATTTTTAGCTACGGCCAATGAGTGCATTAATTATAGAATATGGGTTATGGATCTATCTTTTGGGAACCTAAAGATGATGATGAATGTATTTGGTATCAACCATCAACTACCTGAACCAGCTGAGTGTTTTAACATATATAATATTGATGAGATGGTTAAAGAAGTTGTACCTCAGAGTCTTGTAAGAGATTATTTGGAAGTTGTGATGAAAAGATCGGAGGCAAATTTTGAAAACTAGGAGGACCAACATCGATCTAATTTGGAAGTTATCGTTGCATTAGAAGCTGATATATATTCTCAGCCAGGGAAAGAATCAAGAGAGTCGCATGGGCCTCCACAGGAATTGGTGCCTGAAAATACGCTTCTTGAGATTGTGTTGTATGGTTTAATTGAGGATAAAAAGGATAGCGTGTTGAAAGATAAAAAGGGTGTGAAGACTGCTAGAGCTGATCATTTATCACGAACCATCATAGAGCCTACCAAGGATGACACCCTTCTTGAAGAGCGTTTTCCAGATGAACGAGTGTTGAGTATAAACATGGTAGATAAGTTATATGCCTGGGAAGATCCACGATTAAGAACTGAGCGTGAGAGGATACAGAATTGTTTATAAGGATGTTTGGATTTACAAAGCTCGGACAAGAGTGCATCATTCTAAGCATGTTCGTCTTAAGTTCTTTGAGCTTGGCCGGAAGGGATGACGGTGTTCGAAACTAAAATTATTTATAGGAAAATGCCGATTAAGATGGGATGGACCATATAGAGTTAAATTAGTTTACCCCCACGGAGAGGTAGGACTCGAAAATGAAAGGTGCAAGATGCATGGTCAGCGAGTAAAGAACTATAATGAGATTGATTCGGGGCCGAGGTTTTTGGCATCTGTCAGTTTGGTAGATCAGGTGTATGATACGGGGTAGGAGCAAGTGACCACGTTGCGACAACGATGTTAAATATTGATCCTAGGTTGTGAAAGTTAGTTTCTAGCCTCGGTTTGTAGAATAGAATGCCATTTAATTTCTTGCAATTTTAATTTGTAGGATTGTAGGCCCTTAAGGCCAAATCATATTTATTCTAAAAAAAAACTCATTCCTTGTGCTATATTGTGTAATGATTTCTGGAAAGTGATAATTATATTTATTATTCCCTTGCTATGATATTGGGTATGTGTGCTTTGTTGAATATCTTTACAGGTGGCTCAATTCAAGTTTGGGGGGGGGGGGGGGGGGGGGGGGGGGAGGACGAGCATAAAGAGTTGAAATTCCGGAATCGCGCATCAAGGGTAACTATATTTTCTTCTCATGGGTATGATTGAGGACCATGTGGACATGGTTTCATTTAAGTTTAGGGGGAAAATATAGTTAGTGATAGGATAAAAAAATGAAAAAGAAAAAAAATTGAAAATTTTGAAAAAGAAATGAATTTTTTTTTTGAGAAATTATTTGTTTTCACGCAAGAGTGTTTTGCATTACAAGTTGGTTGAGTATGTGTTTATGATGTATGAGTAGTATGAGATGCGATATTCCCGCTCATGAGAGTAATGATTAGATTGAGTTAGTGAAGTGATATGGTTTTACATAGGTAAATGAATTAGTGAAATCGGAATTGAGAAGGACGATTTTGACCTATAAGCGCATACACATGATCCTTACTGTTGAATTAGTTGATCTTTGAGTATTGAGTCGGAAATTTCTGAATGCTATGAAAAAAAAGAAAAACAATATGGAAAAATAAAATTAAAAAAATGTTAAATAGTAAAAGTCCTTGAAAGTCGAGCCTAGATGGTTTGGATAATTAAGTCTGATGGGTGTTTTATCACCTAGTGCCCTAAAGTTGTCTAGCTTGGGAGTTATTGGCCCAACGTCTGCTCAAAACCATTAAAAAGTTCGTAAAAGGGAGGAAAAAAGGAAAAAAAAAGAAAAAAAAAAAGAAAAAAAATAAAATGAAAAACATAACAAAAGAAGCGAACAATGAGGAGATATGAAAAGTAGACTAATTTACAGTAGGGAGAGTTCACTTAAACACAAAAGGTTGTCCGGATTAGGAGTAGAGATTAACGAAATTGTTTACTCTAGTGGGGACCATTCTCAACATTGACTTGAGATAGTTGTTATTTGGTAGTGAGTGAGAATACTTGTGTCCATATTATCTTGAATATTGTAGCTTGACTTGATTGATGAGTATATAAATGTATGAATGCGTGAGAATGAAGAAGTTGTGGATAGTATAACTAACCCTCACGAGACTTCACTCGTCCACTAGGCGTTACCTAGAGGTTTAAAAAGCTTGTTGCACATGCTAAGTGCAATCGTTGACCCTCACGAAAGCAAAGGATCAGTGAAGAAAATTTAGAATAGATAATCATCAGTAGGTGTTTTCAAAGCTCTCCCGTGAGTTCATTGCTAAGAGACTAGTAATATTTAAGTTTGGGGGTGTGATAGGTACCGAATGTTGTCCATTTCTAGGCCCCTAACTCAGTATTGTTAATTCTTATCATCATATTACTTGGTATTTTTATCCGGATTGCATGTCTAAGTGTGTGGCAGAAGCTTAACGAAGAAAACAAACTAACTTTGGTGAGTTAACCAAGGTTGTGCTTGTGAGTTATGACCAATCGAAAAGAGAAGAAAAGAGGAGTTTTTGAGCCAAAAATGCATTCAGGAGGGCAAAACGGACATTTTCGAAGCCGAAGCATTGGGAAACATGTTGGAGGAGTAAATAGAGTTCAAATGGAAGAAAGATTGGAAAAAGAGGTTTTCATGATTTTTGCTACGCCTACCTATGCATACAACAACCAAAAAGTGCCTAGAAACATCAATTTGACACCGACCTACGAATAAGGGTACGCCTAGGCATAAGCCAACCTATGTATAAACGTAGGAACCCCTACGCATAGGCGTAGGGGTAGGCGTAGGCGTAGGCAGTAGTTGGCAGATTTCAGAATTTAAGTTGTGATGCAATTCCATTTCCTTTGACTCGTTCTCCACTCTAACACGTCCAAGCACGACTATTATACATGTTTACATTAGATTAATGGGTTTTGGCTCAGAATTGAAGAAAAACACATCAAAGAGGAATCCTACTCTAAGTGGGACAAGTCTAATATAAGCAGGACTCTTCCCAACTTCTTCTATAAATACCAAGGTCTGGACCAAATCTAAAGAGTTTCTAAATACATAATTTTCAGAGCACTATCTCTGGAGATTTACATCCTTTGAAGAAGGGAGCTATTCAAGACCTAGAGATTCGGAGCAGAAGACCATGAATGGCGTTTCTATATCAATGATGCTGATCTCTCCCACCATGAGTAACTAAACCGGTATCTAGGGTTTTCTAACAAAATCCTAGCCAAGTAATGTAGTTTATTTATTTGTTTCAATTGTAACAAGGGGAAACTGAAGACCACACATGTGATGATTGTGTAGATGAGATAATGTAGTTATTTAATATAAGGGATTTTATATTTTTTCTACTCTTGTCTTAAACTGAATAATGCATTATCACAATCAATCGTGTTTTTTCAATATGGGCTGGAACTTGGATGCTTTAATTTTGATTTTCTACACAATGGTTCTTAACACTCGAAACTCTAGGTTTACACAGGTTATGCCTTGGCTAGGTGATATAGACATGCTTTAATTTAATTTTATGTTGTAGGAGTAGATTAAAGTATAGTAGTTTGCATGCACTAATCACACTCTGTCCGAAGATGGGTTGTAGTGAATCCGGTTGACGGTATCTCTTTGGGGATTACAACTGATTATTTACAGTTTAATCTGATTGACATGTGATGGATCGTCCTCTTACAAGTGATCAAGTAGATAGCTACATTATACGGTTAGTGCTAGAGTATGAAAACCCTAGTTTTTCTCTACTTTGAATAACAAACTCATTTAAATATTGTTTTTAGTTAGTTTCATTAGTCATAGATCTCAAATCAATCAAAACCTTTTCAAAACAATAACTCATTACTTTTAGATTACTAAAGTGAATAATTTCAAGGCTATGTGGGTTCGATATTCCCGTTCTTAAGCCGTGCTATCTTTTAAAATGATTCGTGCGCTTGCGATCAGTAAAACTAGGGCACTACAAGGGTTCATTCTTAATCACTATTTTTAAACCTTATTTGGTTGTATCAATAAAGATCTTGGGGACTCATTTCAATATGCATATAATAAATTATATGACAAGTCCACACATCTTAGCAAAGTTTTCTCTTAATATATGGTTAAATTTAACAATGTTGACAAAGAAATACAAACCTTAAGAGACGAATTAACTAATAGTTCTCAGACCTTAAATCTCATGCAAACCCATAAAGCTCAATTGTTTGAGAAGTTGGTTAAGTTTGAACAAGAAAGGAATCAGGCATTGAAGAGTGTAGATGATCTCAATAAGGAATTAAACACTCTAAGATTAAAACTGAGTGAGAAATCTACAATAATTGGGGGTTTGGAAAAGGAATTGAAGGATGTTAACTCAACTATCCATAAATGGTCTAGTGGAACTCCTAAGCTTGATCATATGTTGAGTGTAGGGAAATCTGCAGAAAATATAAAGGGGTTGGGGTTCAAAGGAACAACGAGTAATTCAAATATCATTTCCAAAACAACATTAGTTAGGGCCTCCCAAGTAGCATGTAGTTCTTCTCAAGGTTATTCTGATAGGAATCCTAATGCTTACTCTTATGTCAGAAAACATGTTGAGAGTAAGTCTCCCTTTACCTCTAAATACCATAAGGGTTCGAACAATTATTTTCAAAGGTTTATCCTAGTATGTCATCACTGTGGAGTGAAAGTTAACATTCGACCATTGTGTTTAAAGTTGAGAGGAAGAACTTTGAAATCGGAGAAGAAACATATGACTAAAAAACATATGACCATTGTGTTCATTGATCCGTTAAGAATCGGAGCTGTCAGAGTATGGAAATCAGAGCGAGAGCTTTGTAATAGCGCAAGTGATTCAAGACTTTCAAACTTCGAGTGAAAAACGGCAAATCAGAGTTATTTGTAAGTCCAAACTTCATAGTCTGTAAACTTCTTTGATTCATATTGTATCGATGCCAGAGTGTATCCGTGATTTTTATTTGGAACGTTTCCAAGGTTTTTCACGTAAAAATATCGTGTATCGTATCTTGTTTTATCTTCTGCACTTATATTGATCTTTGCATGATTTAGTTTGTTAGATAATTGGATTAAAATTGACTATTCCGCAATTAAATTTTAATTTGTCATTACATCCATAAAAAGCTAATTCACCTCCCTCTAGGTTTGTTTTACCATCTCCTAGGTAATTTCAAATATATAGGAGCACATTTGCACATGCATGTTAATACCATATATAAATTCCATTCAAAGTCGTACGGCTAAATAATGTAAGCTATTCTTCAACCGAAGTTCAGGAGTGAATAGCATGGTAGAATTATAAACGTTAGTGTAAATAAATTTATGTACTCTCAATCTCTATTATCTCTCTCTCTCTCTCCCTCTTGTTGAGGTTGTCCCACATCGGTTGTGGAAGAGGCTGGTGGTCAGTATATAGGTGTGAGGAAAATCCTCACCATTTGAGCTAATTTTTGGAGTGAGAGAGGTCCAAGACCACCCAATATATATATATATATATCATTAATCTTTGGATGAATTTGTAAGTGATCATTCTTACGTGAGAATAATTGTTTCATTTTTCATTTTTTTATTTTTTTGGTGCGCATGCTTTTCTAAGCGTATAAAAATTGTAAGATTTTCTTGGCTACCAATCATACCTGTTACACTTTTGATATTTCTTCCACTTACAACAAACTAAGAGAAAATAAATAAATAAATAAACAAACTAGTATTGTATGTTTGTATGTCAGTTGCCATCAGCACCATCACTATATCTATGAGTAGATAAATCATTTGAACAAATCATTTGAACAATAATAACGCTCATATATACTCTATCTCTCTAGTGTGTCTTTTTATATGTATATCTTATCTTCACATATTACATTTTTATTCTCCTTCAAGTGGGAGGACAACCAAAGCAAAGAATCAAAGACAAGGCACACGCGTGGTTTTGTGGGTATCTGCTGTCTACAAATCTTAAACCTGGCCTCTCAATTGCCTACATGTCATTCTCCTCCACATCATCCCACTTGCCTCTCTCTCTCTCTCTCTCTCTCTCTCTCTATATATATATATATATATATATACATACATATGTATGTATATATATATGTATGTATATTTTTTGGTATCCATCAGATGGTTCAGCATCTATAGGCTAATATACTAGCTACGAGGCTCTTCGTACGGTACTGGTATCTTGTGAATCAGATCTGCTCCAATATATATCATGCATTCACACATGTAATGATAAGACCTTCAAAAATGCCCACCGCACTGAAGCGATTATGACTCGTTTGGCAACAATATTGCTGGTTATGGCGTGTGTTCATTCGTGATTGGAAATATATTCGATCGATAACATAAATTTTTTCTTTACGATATTCGAATGCAAAATCATTGTAACAAATTTGATAATGCTAAAGTGTGATATAATTGAGTGATAACATGACTATTTAACAAAATGGGACGTAGTGTTCTAGTCATGATTTTGTAGTACTGTGGTATAGTTTGCGGTCCCAATAACAGAATCAAACCATATCGATTTATAATGTGGACTGGGATCAATGTTACCTAAAGAATATCAACACCATAAAAAAACATTACAAACTCAGACAATACCAAATGTATGGAACCATACTTGGTTATAGTGCAGTTCACCAATATTTTTAGAATAAAAGTATGAGAGAATACAGAAAGAAAAAATACTATTCGTCTGATGATGCAATAGGATCAGCGCAAGGATGGCAGGAAATCGTGATACGCTGTTTTCCTTTTCAAATCTTTATTTTTAGTTAATTTTTGCTATTTAGGGTAATTTTCTATTTGTCAATTAGGAATTGATTCTGAACCCGATTTGGGCCAGATTTTTGGTAATCTTTTGATTTCTTTCCTTGTTTCGTTTTGGTAAGACTTTTAGGGTTTTGCTATTTTTGGCAAAAATCCCATTAGGGGTCGATTTTCAACTATTTAAACCTGACTTGTGGGTTGTTTTTTTATTATTCTTGATTATAAACAATTTTATTAAATTCCAGAGTGTTCTCTGAAATTTTGGGTCAAAATTCTCCTGTTTTTCCTTGCAAAGTACCTATTGCACTAGCCTGCAGAATAATCTCTATTCTGTCCGGCGTCAATTGGTATCAGAGCTAGTGCAGAATAGAGATTATTCTGCAGGCTAGTGCAAAAGGTACTTTGCAAGGAAAAGAACAAGAGAATTCGACCCAAAATTTCAGAGAACAGTCTGGAATTCAATAAAATTGTTTATAATCATAAAAACAACCCATAAGCCGTGTTTAAATAGCTGAAAATCAAGGATTTTACCAAAAATAGCAAAACCCTAAAAGTCTTACCAAAACGAAATACGGAAAGAAATCAAAAGATTGCCAAAAATCTAGCCCAAATTGGGTTCAGAATCAATTCTTAATTGACAAATAGAAAATTACCATAAGTAGTAAAAATTAACTAAAAATAGAGATTTGAAAAGGAAAACAGCAGATCATGATTTCATGTCATCCTTGCACTGATCCTCCTGCATCAGTCACCCCGGGTTGGAAAGAACTCGTCCTCGAGTTCACAGCAGCATCAGCAGAATCTGCAAAACAAGGACTCGGGTGTTTCACATTAAAGACATCAGATGTTTTCAAGTGACTAGGGAGACACAACATGTATGTGTTGTCATTAATCTTCTGCAATATCTCACAGGGTTCAATCTTCCGCTCCTTAGGCTTATTATACTCGTCAACAGGGAAACGATCACGAGTTAATACAACCCAAACAAAATCACCAACATCAAAAAGTACCTGACGATGATGACTGTCCGCTCGAGTTTTGTACTTGGCATTGCTCTCGTGACTGGCCAGTTTCACCTGCTCATGGATGCCTCGAAGATGTTGGGCTAACTCACCTGCCCTAGGATGTAAACGGCCCGTGGGTAATTCTGGCGGCAGTCAAGGAGGAAGGTCTTCTGGCATCAAAACAGAGAATTTCGAAAACAGTTGCTGGACCTCCATGGGTAATTCTGAAACCTCACCTGATGCACTATTTCCACAAGGCATAAAAACAGCTTCCTTCTTTGGACCTACTGCTGGGATCACATTCTGCTGAGATTCAGGAGGATTGCTAAATGGGATCTCAAGATTTTCCATGCCAGTTATATCGTCCTCCAGTAAGGAGTTCAAGAAAATGTCTTCCATCTGATCAACTTCAATGAGGTTATTGACTTCATAATCCGGCCACTGGTATGGAAGCGTCCATTGAACTTCAGTCGTCGTACTTGCATTGAACACATCCTCATCTCCTTCTTCGTCATACACTGGCTCTCCAACGAAAATATTGGTTTTCAACCAATCATCTTCGGAATCAGAATCTTTCGAAAATATTGGCCCTAACTGTGGATACGGATTTTCGAAGGTGGAATTGTCGGTATCAGAATCTTCCACATCATGATTACCGATTTCCTGCGCCATTAGGCACTGGGTTAACTCTGCCACTTGCCTCTGCAAATCCTCAATCATAACATCCTGAACGTTACGATCACGGTGCGGGACTTCCTCAATCGGAACCTGCCCACGACGACCACCACGACCACGACCACCAGCCATTGAAAACTGATGAAAATACTGCCAGGAAGATGCTGAGCTCTGATACCAATTGACGCCGGATAGAATAGAGATTATTCTGCAGGCTAGTGCAATAGGTACTTTGCAAGGAAAAACAGGAGAATTTCGACCCAAAATTTCAGAGAACACTCTGGAATTTAATAAAATTGTTTATAATCAAGAATAATAAAAAAAACAACCCACAAGTCAAGTTTAAATAGTTGAAAATCGACCCCTAATGGGATTTTTGCCAAAAATAGCAAAACCCTAATTGTCTTACCAAAATGAAACAAGGAAAAAAATCAAAAGATTACTAAAAATCTGGCTCAAATCGGGTTCAGAATCAATTCCTAATTGACAAATAGAAAATTACCCTAAATAGCAAAAATTAACTAAAAATAAAAATTTGAAAAGGAAAACAGCATATCACGATTTCCTGCCATCCTTGCGCTGATCCTCCTGCATATGTGAGATATTACAGAAGATTAATGACAACGCATACAGGTTGTGTCTCCCTAGTCACTTGAAAACATCTGATGTCTTTAATGTGAAACACCCGAGTCCTTGTTTTGCAGATTCTGCTGATGCTGCTATGAACTCGAGGATGAGTTCTTTCCAACCCGGGGTGACTGATGCAGGAGGATCAGCGCAATGATGGCAGGAAATCGTGATATGCTGTTTTCCTTTTCAAATCTTTATTTTTAGTTAATTTTTGTTATTTAGGGTAATTTTCTATTTATCAATTAGGAATTGATTCTGAACCCGATTTGGGCCAGATTTTTTGTAATCTTTTGATTTCTTTCCTTGTTTCGTTTTGGTAAGACTTTTAGGGTTTTGCTATTTTTGGAAAAAATCCCATTAGGGGTCGATTTTCAACTATTTAAACCTGACTTGTGGGTTGTTTTTTATTATTCTTGATTATAAACAATTTTATTAAATTCCAGAGTGTTCTCTGAAATTTTGGGTCGAAATTCTCCTGTTTTTCCTTGCAAAGTACCTATTGCACTAGCCTGCAGAATAATCTCTATTTTGTCCGGCGTCATCATCTCTATTGATCAATGTATATATATAGATAAAACATGTATAAGAGAGAATAAGTGAAGAACAAATTAATCAAATCAAGGCAAAATAGGATAATTAGATGGACCAAAACTAGATGGATTCAAAACGTAATAACTCTTATCAACCGGTCCCTTTGTTCCACGACACAAGTTTAATTTTTGGCTTGCCATCCTCAATAGACTCTCCATATTTGATAAATATTCCCTTTGTAAATGGCATTTTCCAGATCATTGCTCATTTTGTGTCTCCTCCAATGAGACCGTGAATCACCTTTTCTTCTCTTGTTCTTTCACCAGACCAATTTGGAACCACATCCAAGCTCTTTGTGGACTCCACATTCTTCCTCCATCTTGGAATGATCTTGTCAATTGAGCCTCTCATCATTGGCAGACGAAGAACATCACCAACTTCATAAGCAAATTGGCACTTTTAACATCTATTTACCATATTTGGATCGAGCGAAATTCTCGTATTTTTAGAGGATTGTGCTCTTCTCAACACTCATTGTTAATGAAAATATGAAATTCTATTCGTGAAAAGCTCCTCTCTCGCTCCTTTAGGAATGGGTCGGTTGCCTAGTGTGCCCGTCGTGCTTGGGATCTTCCATCGTCAATTATAAGGCATCTGCCACGTCCTCCAGACGGTTGATTGTTGCATTGATCAATGATAAGGCATTGTTATATATTTGTGTGTCGATTGTCAACCCGTTCTTGGCTTTTAGCCTGTTCCACTTAAGGTGGAATTTGTATTTTGTATTTTGTATTTTCAATAGTTATTTATAAAATTTGCTTAACCTTTCGGAAAAAAAAAATGAAGACAAAAGATAATTTCAACGGTGATAGTGGTGTTGTGGCTAGGGCTTTGATCAATGATGGCGATGATGAGATTGACAAAGGCCGAGTGAAGGTCATAGAGGAAACGGGGAGCATGTGGGCGCGTGAAGGACTTAGTATGCAAGTGGTGTGTATGACGAGGCAAGACAAAAACTGGCGACATGTTCGTCGAACCTCAACTTTGAAAAAAGAGTTTTTGATACTCAATTTTAGAAGAATGATTTTCGACACCGAATGAAAGATGAATGGTCTCTATAATCTCTCTCTATGGTTGCATCAACCACCAATAATTTATTATTTAGTTAGCGGAAGAAGAAGACAAATGGGAGACATTTGACTTTGATACTATATTAAAAAAAAAAAAAAAAAAAAGAGGGAGAGATGAAAGAAAGAGAGGAAAATGATTATGTATATACAATAAAGTATAACATGAATGAGTGAAAAATAAGGGAAACCAAAACTAAATTGGGTAACTAGGGTGTCACGGCAAACCCTAATCTACTTTAATATTCACCAATACATTTCTCACATTACCAAACATACCATATGTGGTGTTCTACTTAAGACACCATTCGCAACCCGAAATAGCAACAAAAGAAAAAAACTTGCCATACAGGACCTCAATTATTGAAGCTAGCATTGAGGACGCATGCACCTTGGATGCATCAAATCCATTCGTCCTTGGATTTTTTGAAGGACAAATCGTTTCCGTATTCACACACACATCTGTTGTGGCCAAACTTGGATCATTTGACAAAGAGATGTGACAGCATTTTATCAGGTAATTATATATTTTGAGGGAACAAATTTAGTATTGCCAAGTGAGCTAGCATTCCAAACCATCTATGACTCGACTCCCATGAATATGGCATATCATGTTGTGTAGTGCATACAACTTCAGAATGCACATTTAGTTACATATGCAAGAACATTATTATACAGTAGTTCTATAAGATGATCTGGATCAACAAAAGTATACAACTCAAAGTTTCTATTCTTTTCACTAGGTTACGCGCATTTTCTCTTTCTTAATTTGCAACTTTTTATCTCTTTTTTCTTTATAAGCATGCTGGTTGTGTAAAGCATTATGATTATCTCTAATGATTATAATAACAATTCCTATTGTCAATCATCATGTCATTAATTAGTTAACTTATCCCATGTTTAAATCTTCAACAAGATGATGTAGTTTTTTTTTTTTTTGAAAGTTCAAGATGATGTAGTTCATGTCACCTTTACCTTAGAAAAAAGAAGACGATAATGGATGACCAATGGACTTTACGGGGTTGGCTACTCGATAAATCTTACTTTATGTATGCTATTATATGCATATATATATATATATACTAGTAAATAACATGTGTCTCGCACATGACTTAAAATCTGTTTGTCTCGTAAATTTTGTCAAAATGATTTTAAAATATTGTTTATAGATATGTTACATGATGATAAAAAAAATATTTACTTTTTTTTTATACATCTGAAACACTAATTTCACAAAAAAAACAAGTGAATGAATATTTAATAACACTAATGGTATAGGGCTCTAATAGTTACTGATGATGTAATTTACTTAAATTGATATAGATAACCACATTAATAAGGAGTCCCAAAATAAATATAATTATGTAATGAATAGATTATTATTTTTTTGAAATTAAATCATTAAAAATTAATTAAGATAAATTATAAATTATATTATAAATTTAATTCGTGTCTTTATTGTTCGTTAATCTGAGCAAGAAAGAAAAAATATAATCAACTAGGATAAAAGATTACAAATTATATTATAAATTTAATTCCTCAACTTCACATAGATGCATAAATAAATAAAATTCAATAATAATAATACTGGGAGAGTGATAAAATAAAAAAAATTCTCCATTTCAAATTAAAACATAAGAAAAAACTATATATCAAGGAGTAGAATAAGGAGCAAAGAAGGAGAGGGAAATACGGACGTCGGTCACATTTTCAATTGATAACCACAATATGACAATATGATGTATAAATAATAAAAATATTTATGCACATAGAATTTGATGAATGATATCTCTCTATATAAAAATATATAACTACTGTAGGAGTCTTAATGGACTTAAAGTCTTCTCAACAGATATAATTACTACGTTGCTAAAAGAATATATAAAAGAAATAAAATTAAGAGAAAAGTAATATGTTCTTGAAGTAGAATGGAAGGAAATTCCGTGAAAAGATAAAGACTTAAAAATTAGGATAATTTGTACTAACACCGCATGAGGTTTAAGTTAATTTCATCTTTGTGCCGGTCAATTCAATTTTTGTCTCAACGTCCCCTGAGGTTTGGTTTTTCTTGCAATGACACCCCCTGGGCCAATAAAATGACCAAAATACCCTTGATAGAAATATATGTAATGTGAAATAACTTTTATGCCCCAACCCCAAATATATAAAATTTTGAAAAATATATATATAAATTCGAAAAAATATATAAAATTCGAAAACAAATATTTAAATATTGAAAAATATATATAAAATTAGAAAAAAAATATAAATTTCGAAAAACATATATAAATTTCAAAAAATATATATAAAATTCAAAAAAATATCTAAAATTTGAAATATATATATATAATTCGAAAATATATATATAATTTGAAAATTATTTAAATTCGAATATATATAGATTTCAAAAAATATATATATAATTCAAAAAATATATATATTCAAAAACAAATTTCAAAAAATTATATAATTTTGAAAAACATATATAAAATTAAAAATATATATATAAAATTCAAAAATATATATAAAATTTGAAATATATATATAATTCGAATATATATAAAAAATTTGAAATATATATAAATTCGAAAATATATATATTTAAAAAAAAAAGATATATAATTCAAAAAATATATTTTTTCAAAAACAAAATTCAAAAAATTATATAATTTTAGAAAAATATATATATATTGTTAAAATATCATATCTTCTAATGAAATGAATCAAACTACTTATCACCAACATCAATTAGTGGTCTTCTTATATATATATATATATATATATATATATATATATATTTCCAAAATATATATATTTTTTCCGAAATTTATATGATGTTTTCAAAATTTATATAATTTATCCGTATTTTATAAAAACAATTCAAAATTTATATATATTTGAATTATATATATATTTCGAATTTTATATATTGTTTTTGAATTTTATATATTTATTTTGAATTTATATATATATAATGGGTAATCTCAAAAAATTCATGGACAATTCATCTATGACAAGTCGAGTTGTTGGGTAAAAATTCAAAAGAAAAAATTTCAAAAACAATATATAAAATTCAAAAAAATATATAAATTTTGAAACAAATATATATAAATTTCGAATTGTTTTTATAAAATTCGGATATATTATATAAATTTCGAAAACATCATATAAATTTTGGAAAAAATATATATATTTTGGAAAAATATATATAAAAGAAGGCTACTAATTGATGTTGGTGATAAGTAATTTGATTCACTTCATTAGAAAATATATGACATTTTACCAATATATATATATTTTTCTAAAATTATATAATTTTTTGCATTTTGTTTTTGAAAATATATATATATTTTGAATTTTATATATATATTTTGAAATATATATATATTCGAATTTATATATTTTTCAAATTTTATATATATATTCGAATTTTATATATTTTTTTGAATTTTATATATATTTTTTGAATTTTATATATGTTTTTCGAAATTTATATTTTTTTTCTAATTTTATATATTTTTTTCAAAATTTAAATATTTGTTTTCGAATTTTATATATTTTTTCGAATTTATATATATGTTTTTTAAAATTTTATATATTTGGGGTTGGGGCATAAAGGTCATTTTATATTATATATATTTCTCTCAAGGGTATTCTGATCATTTTATTGGCCTAGGGTGTGTCATTGCAAGAAAAACCAAACCTCAGGGGGCGTTGGGACAAAAATTACGTTGACCGGCATAAATGTAGAATTGACCTAACCTCAGTAAATGTTAGTGCAAATTACCCTAAAAATTAAATATAGTTTAAAATCCTAGTGTTATAACTTATAGTGCAATTAGGTTTTAAGTTTATTAGTATAGATAACTTCCGGAAAAAAAAAAAGTTATTAGTATAGATATACATGTAGATATAGATATGTATGTATATTATAGAGAGGAAGACATACCGGTTATTTGTTTTTGTCCAAATTTTGTGTTTATAGAAACCGTGTGCAGATTAATCCTTTTGCATTGGAAAAAGAGTTGCACCATTATCCAAATGTCAGTATATATATATAGATATATATATATATATTCAAGTGCAAAGGAAACAAGGAAAAATTCCTCCTACTTTTATAAGTAGTATATATATATATATTTCTAAAAAAGGTTGGAGCATGGTTCACCGAACCGGCCGTTTGTAACGGAACCGACCGGTTTGTAATGGTATTGGGCTAAACCAAAACCGGTTCAGCTCGATATATCGGGGGGAGGCCGGTTCACATCCGAACCGACCGGTATATCGGTGAACCGACCGATATTCCATGAACCGGTTTCAGTTGAACCGGTTCATGATGAAAAAAAAAAATGAATTGGATAGCAATGGGTTGGTAATTTGGTAGACACGTGTAGCTTGTATGAGAAAGCAAAGCAACAAGATCCATAACGGAATTCATTTTGGTAGTGAACTATGTATTTATTCTAATTATTCTGTATTAATTTGAAAATAAATTATATCTTTTATTATTTAAATATTTATTTGTTTAAAATTAATATTATGAATAGTCTCATAAGAAGATTGACGACACATTCAAGTTCATTAATAATTTATTTTGGGTACTAAATATATTTAAAAAATATATAAAATTTACTTAAAATTATCAAAAAATCATCAAAGTTTAGTTATGTTGTCAAAAGTACCATATCAGTACATTTTTACCACCATGTGTGAGTTTTTAAAAAATTCACGCTTGCGATAACTGAAACAGTTACACCGAAACCGAAACCCTTACAGCAACCGAAACTGTTTTTGCGAACCATGGGCTGGAGCACTAAACTATTTTCTTTGAAGTAGCATATATATATATATATATATAGGTTGTGTGTATTGGTACAAAATCCTGATTTTACACCATGCATGCATGGAACTGGTGCTTTGCTCATTTTAATTTCCTTGTCCAATAAGCTTGTACTAAGAATGAGATATAATCATGCATACGTAGGACCAAGCTTATCACCTGCAGTTTTATTCTCAATCTCCATATGTTTGCACAACCTTTCAGTTTCAATTTGGAAAGTTTTACAGAATAGTATATAAAATTTATTAATCAATCCCTAATTACTATCAATAAGTGGATCATACCTGAACTGAAAGAAATAAATGTTAGGACTCATTTGACAACCGTTCTTTTTTTAAATAACAAAAAACATTAATTTTGTAACTTAACCAAAGGCTTTCCCTTGGCCACATGACATTCTGTGACAGATGAAAGATACCGGAAACTTTACATATAAAACCAAGTGTAAATATAAAAATAGTAGTATGAAAATAACAACCTTCTTTTCTAAATAAGAAAAAAAACAAGTGTTTCCAATTAATATCTATGGGGATTGGAGGATCGATTTCAATACTAAAACTCCTACAAAGTGCGTATATATACGGGTGATCAGTCAATGTGGGAAACCCTAGTTCAGTTGGTGGTGCGTGTATATACGGGTGCGCCATCTAGTTCAGTTAGTGTTTGAAAAGCATAAAGATTTTAAGTATTAGACATTTTAATTTTCTTTCTTTAACACCACTACTCACCTAAAACACAAATAATTAAAACTAACACCACTAGTTAAAACCCACCAAGTCTAGGTAATCAAACTAGCTACCTCCATCTCTTGGCTATGATTGATTTTGGGAACGCAAATTTGTCAAAATCTGAGTTGTCAGAATTTCAATTCTAATTGGTAAAATCTTACAATTGTACAATTCTGCTACGACTCTATACGATTATGTACTATTTTACGATTTTACTACGATTTCACTACGTTAAAATAATGGTTGGACGGTTAAACCCTCAATATGAAATGTCCAAAAGCTTTATGATTTAGTCCAACATCCCAATATATGACCTAAATTTATGAGAAAATATTTTAAGAGCCAATGTATTAGAAAATTTTGAAAATTCTAATATAATTTAGACTATTAAATTACATATTTTATTATTAGTATTTTTTTTAAAAAAAAATTAATACATTTCGATAAAATCTTATGATTCTACTTATAATTTTACAATTCCGATTTTATGAACCCCACAACAATTATACCTAAACTCCCGATTTTGATAAACTTGTCAAAATTGGGACGCAACTAACTAAATAGATACTCCAAGAACCATCTGTTAAGAGACTCGAGCCCCGTGTAAAACTATAATTTACTATATATATATATATATATATATTTATATATATATATTTATTTATATTTATGAGCATGGCATGATCATGCTACTGAGTAGTTTGATTTATGATTGACTTTGCATGCCACCTAAATTTTGTTTAGCAATATTGCATTAATCAGCATCTCTTCAAATTTCATTTGCTTAATTTTGAAGTACTAGGACTACTTGTACTAGAGTGGAATTATAACCGTGTATGTGCAAAAAACTTCACTCTATATTATGAAAATTTTCTTTATACATCAATTACTCTATTTAGAGTAATTCCTTTAATATTTATACAAAATGATGTGGATTTTTTACCCCAATATTCTAGGAGGATATTCCAGTACTCCCGTTTGTCCTATTGCAACCGTTTTGGGGAGAGTGACAAAAATGCCCTTTAGGTTTACTTAGCGAGTAAGCTACAACGCAAGTCTGAAGGATGTTGCATTCTCTTCTAGATCCCTTCGTGTAGGCCTTCGGCATTGCATTGTGTGTACCCTCGCAAGGTGGAAGCCTTTCTTGCGGTTGGATGAGTCTGCTATAAGGGTCTCGCTTGACATCTATAGACTCTTTCAGGCGAGGCAACTTCGGATGCTTGGCTTACACGGGGTTGACTAGGTTCGAACTTGTTTTCTCTTCTTTGAATGGATGATTTCCCTGCCACGTGAAAGGTGTTTATTGTGGATTATTCCTGAAATGGGAATTAGGCTTAATGGGGCCAGATATTTTAGCCTCAGACAAATTGTTTTGAGTCAAAATATCATGTCAAAAATATTAAAATGTGTGAAAAAGTTGGTAGAACTCACCATTGAAAAACCATTGGCATGTCAGGAAGCACTAAATTTCATGTTCGATATAGATGCAAATAATTTGTTAAACCACGACTACAATTTGTGTCGGGATCACTTTATACCAAACAAACAACCACCACGTTCACACCTAACCGCAAAGCCTTACCCACTATGTGTGGGGATCACTTTATAATGCACTGTTTGGGATGAATTTTGCTTTTGCTTTGTTACCGTTTACGATTTTGAAAGCAAAGTGTGTTTGGTAATGGTCGTTGCTTTCAAACAGTGTCAAAGCAAAACTTTCAAAATGGCCAAATTCGAAAGTCTTGCTTTGTTATTGTAGTATATTAAAATAATATTTATAAATAATAATGAATAAATAAATAATAATAATAATAAACTTTAAATTATAAAAAATAAATGAAAAATAATAATTATAAATAATATATAAAATTAAATATATTTATAAATTAAATAAAGTGAATAAATAAATTAAATAATATAATAAATAAATAAATAATATAGTTTTATTTTTCTTACAGTAACTAGGGGTGCACACAGTCCGATTCGGTTCGGTTTCAACCAAAATCGGAACCGAACCGTTATTTTTGGTTCCATAAAAATGATAACCGAAACCGAACTGTTAATGTAAGTAACCGAACCGAACCGAACCATTTTTTCGATTCGGTTCCAGTTCCTACTATAAAATAAAAACCGTCAAATATCAAAATATAATATAGTTCTAAACTAAATTAAATAGGGTATCTCAATTATTACAAACCAAAAATTAATTGTATAATTAGTGAAATGGAAGTAATTATTTCAAAACTACATCCCTTAAAATTATAACCTTATAACTATTGATATATAAATTTTAAATTATATATAAGTGAAAATATAATACTAATAAAATATAAAATAATAAAAATAAAAAATTTGGTTCGGTTCCGGTTCGGTTCGGTTCTACATGCATGGTTAAAAACCAAAACTGAACCTAAAAATCCAGTTCTTTAATTTTCGGAATTGGAACCGAACCGAACCATCAATTCCGATTTCGGTTCGATTCTTTATGCACCCCTAACAACAATAATATCAGTATCAAACATACTTTCAATTCATACTCACATCATTGTACAACAAAAACATATGCTTTAGTTTTATTTTTTTTTCACAGCATTAAAGCGGCAACACCTCCCAAACGGAACCTAACCAAATAAACAACCAACACACTCACACCTACTTCGCAACGGACATAATCCGAGCCTACCCATACTTGTCATATGCAAACAATTTAAGTCAAATTAATTTTGTCACTTGTATAGTAAATAAGCCCAAAACTTATTTGTTAAGCTTGAAAATATATATTTATATTTTAAATTATTATTTATTTTATTATAATTGTCCTAAATTACAATCAATCTAAATTGGCCTGAAACTTGTACAATGAGGTAAAGCTCAAGAATTACCTAGGAATTAATGTAGCTGAGCTCAAGTTCCACCAGTAAGCTCAAACTAAAGTAAGCACATATCCGATTTATTTCTTTCATTCGATCTTCAGAAAATATCCAAAGTATCATTCAACTAATTGAAACGTCAACCTGATTATCATGAGCCCATTAATAATCAATGAACTAATAATATAAATTACCTTAACTGTTTTAGTCATTTTAAGGTCACACGTATATGGGTAAATTACTCTAACCTCCCCTAGGGTTTGGATTTATTATCCTCAAAAGAAAGTTATGGAAAAAAATAAGTCCTCCCTCAAGTATGTTAAAATTAACAATCAAACCCAATTTAGTTAATGGTATCCTTCAATTCTTTTTAAATACCATAAATGCTCTTCAACTCTCCTCCACTACCGCCATCACTTCTCTCCTTCAGCATCATTTCCCTCCCCCAACACAACCTCTCTGCTTCCTCTTATCTCACTCTCCTCTACAATCAACTCCTCCCTCAATCATTCCATATATTCTCATGTCTTCAAACCCTTTTCTTTTTCTTTTTTTTTTGTCAAAACTCAATTCACCTTCCTTAATTTTTTTAAAACAAAATATACACACACACCTATACATATACAACCCCCCACTCCCGCACATATCAAAGAAGAGAAAAGGTGGAGGTTGTGGGGGTTTGCAAGGTCGGCCTTGAAATCTCGAAAATATTTAGAGGTTCTAGGCGAGATCAAATGTGAGGCCATTTATACAGGCTCTACGCGCTTAAAAATTATAAATGTAAAAAAGAATATTAAAAAAATACATTAAAGATATTAGTAGAGAAAATATAAAAAATAAAAATCATTTTGGTGTTGTCGTAAAAAATTATTATAGTGTGGGCGTAACTAGTAGTAACGAGACCCCTAAGTGTAGTCGCATAAAAATTTATTGTCAACCTGCAAGTACGGCAATCGCAAGAGCCCTAAGTGTAATCTCTAAATGTTGTGTGAGAGTGCGACAAGAATCTTCTAGCCCTAATCAATATAATGGTTTGCTTATTAGACTTTAGTTTCATTGGATATAAAAATTAGTTTATACTAATAGTAAGTGAAATATAAAATTTTGGGACCCTAAATTAGGAAATTGAATTAAGAAGTATGAATTTGGATTTTAAACAAATTTGTTTTTTTATTTCCGGCCTTTTAGAAAAAAAATATTTGAAAAACAAAAAAAGTAAGGCCCTAAATTATATAATTACATTAGGCTCCATTTTAAATTGAGTCGAGAAAAATGCCCCATGGGGCCGAAGGCGAGGTCGTCTTGCCCCATGGACGGCCCTGGAAGTGGTGGTCATGGCAGTTGAGATGAGAAAGAGAGATCGGAGTGGTGTGTTGAATTTGTTTGTTGCTGAATGATTAGGATAGAGGAGAGAGAAGGATAACTCAATTTACTAGTGTTGCATCAATAAAACTCAAAAGAAACACTAATATTTATAAGGGCATCAAGAATGGATATGAAGTAGCGAGTATCAACACCAAATAACGTCTGACAACGTGTCAAAATTGAATAGAGTGGTACAAAAATTGTGGTGGCCCCATGCAAACATTTGCACTTGTTTCGCCACATACAGCAAGCGAAGTGGCGAGGCTCTTCACAGATTATGGTGGGCTCCATGCAAGCATTTGTGATTGCTTTGTCTCTTTTCTTTTTTTTTTTAAAATTCAAAATAAATAAATTTATTATGTTTTAATATATAATACAATATTTTTATTATAATATTCAATTAACTAATTAAAAAATATATAATTTAATAAATTTAAAATAAAAAATATATTATTTTGGCTATATTCTTTAATGTACAATGCAATATTTTTGTTATAACATTCAGTGCAATATTTTGTTATAACATTTAATTAATTAATTAAAAAATATAATTAAAAAAACTCCTACTTTTAACTTTAGGAATTAACTTATTTAATTTTCATAATAATATTAAAAGTACATTTTCAACGATTACATCAACCTAAACATCTTCATCACCAAATTGGTTCCACAAATTTTCCATCAAATCTCTCCTTAGATCAACATTACTTGCTCTATTGCAAATCTTTTTTAGCCGATAGGATATGTGTGCTGCCAACATTGCTGGATTTCAAATGTATTGCGGAAGGGATATTGGCTCATCACTTGGAGGTGTCCAGTTCAATATGTGTCCGCGCTCATCTTCAATGATCATATTATGCAATATGATGCATGTTCTCATTATCTTATTCATGTCTTCTTTATCCCAATAGCGCACTGGCCCTTGCATTATAGCCCACCTGATCTGCAACACGCCAAATGTTCTTTCGACATCCTTTCTAATAGCTTCTTGTTTTTGTGCAAATAATTTTTCCTTACCAGTTGTTGGCAACAGAGAGGGTTCGAAACAAGCAATCAGGGAAAAACATAATGGAAGACTAGGGTAAACAAGATGGATGTTAGGTGCGGTATCGTCTGAATCAAAGTTGCCCATTTAGGATATATACCATCAGAGAGGTAATACCCCATTATACGTTGATGATCATTTACCACGTAATTGACAGGTGACATTCTTCCATTGATCAAATTTTAAACACTGGAGAATGATCCAAGACATTCACATCGTTGTTTGAACCAGCCATGCCAAAGAAAGCATGCCAAATCCATAAATCTCTTGATGCAACCGCCTCCAATATGAGGGTAAGCTTACGATTTCTTCCCATGTGTGTGTCGTGCCAAGCTGTGGGACAATTCTTCCACTCCCAATGCATACAATCTATAGAATCGAGCATACCTGGAAACCCCTTTTCCTCTCCTTCTTGAAGCAGACATGCAATGTCCTCTTCATTTGGTGAGCGTTGGTACCGCTCTGCATATACTGCAATTACAACATCACAAAAGTGCTTCAAGCTTTCAATGGCAGTGCGCTCCGCAACCTTTATGTACTCATCACACAGATCTGCTGAAATTCCATATGCGAGAATATGTATCGCTGCAGTCATCTTCTGTATAGGAGTAAAACCCATAAGACCTGTTGCATCGGGTTTTTGGATGAAATAGTCGTCATGTGCAGTAATATTATTTAAAATGCGAACAAATAACTCTCGTCACATCCGAAATTGTCTACAAAACATCTAGAGTGGATAGGTGGGATTTTCGGCAAAGTAATCTTCAAATAGTTGTTGGGTTGCCGCCTCTCGATCACTCTTAATATATTTTCTCGTAGGATGTTGAAAGAATGCGTTGAGATTTTCTAGCGATAACAATTCCATGAACTCTTTCATCCTTTTTTTATGTTGATGGAGAAAATCTTCTCTATCAGAATCAAAAATGGAACTTAGTGGAGAAAGTGACTCGTCGGACTCCGGAATAGATCGTGATGATGAAGCCATTTTTTATATATATATAAAAAAAAAAAAAAAGACAAAGAAGAGAAGATTAATTTGGAAGTAAAATATGAAGGAGACTTGAATTAAAAATATAGAAAATGTAGATGTAATATATATAGGCAAAAAAATTAATGTAGATGTAGTACAATAATGTAAAATAATAATGTATATGTAGTACAATAATGTAAAATGATAATGTAAATGCAGTACAATAATGTAGATGAAAATGATAATGTAAATGTAGTATAATAATGTAAAATAATAATGTAGATGTAGTACAATAATGTAAAATGATAATGTAGATGTAGTACAATAATGTAAAATGATAATGTAAATATAGTACAATAATGTAGATGAAAATGATAATGTAAATGTAGTACAATAATGTAAAATAATAATGTAGATGCAGTACAATAATGTAAAATAATAATGTAGATGTAGTACAATAATGTAAAATAATAATGTAGATGTAGTACAATAATATAAAATAATAATGTAGATGTAGTACAATAATGCAGATGTAGTACAATAATGTAAAATAATAATGTAGATGGAGTACAATAATGTAAATGTAGTACAATAATGTAAAATAATAATGTAGATGTAGTACAATAATATCAAATAATAATGTAGATGTAGTACAATAATGTAAAATAATAATGTAGATGTAGTACAATAATATAAAATAATAATGTAGATGTAGTACAATCATGTAGATGAAATATAATAATGTGACCTTTCAAGTTATTCTATAAATATCAGTATACTTCTAGCATAAAATTTTCTTACTTCAAAACTTACATTTCTTTCTTACTTTGTATTTTTTTATACCTCATGAATCCTTGACCTCCATTCAACCAATCTCATAACTCCGAAGTACCATCACAATTTGCCTATGATTTTCAGTCCTCAAATTATTTTCAATCTAAAATCCAACCTCCTTCCTATAATCCATCTCATTTCCAATACTCATCTCATCCACAACACCTATCTGTTTCCCAATACCAACTGAATATTCAATATCCACCTCATTTCCAATACCAATCTCATCCTCAATATCCGGCTCAGTCCCAATACCTATCTCAATCTCAATCTCAAGCTTCTCAATCCCGGCCTAATTCAAGAAAAAACATGTTTAATTGGTCCACCCAAGAAGATGAAGCATTGTGCAAAACATGGATTAATATTAGAGAAGATCCAATAACGGGTGCAGATCAACAAATTACTTCATTTTAGGGACGAATCCATGCTGAATTTCTACTTCAATCTGGCGGCACAGAACGGCAAAACATGATAGGTTTAACAAATCGGTTCTCGGCCATTAAACGAGTTGTCAGCAAGTTTAGTGGATATCACAAACAAATCCAAGATCAGTGCATGAGTGGATACAACGTTGAAGATATAGTAAGTTTCTTAATTATTAATATAAATTATATATTTTGATCGACATATATCTTAATATATTATTTATTTCTTGTAGCATTCAGCAACAAAATCATTATATGAGGATCAGGAAGAGGAGCCATTTAAGCTTGAGCACTGTTGGAATCTTCTTCACAAATCTCCGAAATGGCAAGATATTTGCAGTAGTGCAACACAACCCAAAAAAATCCAATAGAAATGCAAATAAGAGAGCTGTAGATCCCGATATGAATCAACCCGAAGATTTTTTTGAAACAATACCATCAGCACCAGGTTCAACCCAAAGTAATCCATCTACTCCATCGACTATTGGAGTATCAACACCAGGTTCGATAAACCTTGGTGATGACGATTCACCCGCTATTGATGAAGATTCGCATGACACTTCACGATCAATTGGACGAAAAACATTAAAGAAAGTTCGTAAGCAGAATAAAGATAAGTTACAACAAAACTTATATGCTACTTCTTTGACTGAAAACATTAATTTGATGAATGAGGAAGCAATCCAAGCTCATAATATGAAATTGAAAACAAAATATGATTTGGGCATGCAACATGAAGTTACAAAGCGATTGGAGACTGAGATGAAAATAAAAGATATTGAGACGCAAGAAAAAATTAAAAGAATGGAAATTGAGACGCAAGAAAAAATTAAAAGAATGGAGATTGAGAATCAGCAAGATGATTGAGAAACACAAATGATGAAAAAAGATCCAAATGATGCTCCAAATTCGACAGTCAAAGTATGGATCGAGACTCAACAAAATGCAATAATATCGCGTTTTAGACAAGGGGATGTTTAATTCTATTATAATATATGGTAAAATATTAATATATATATATATATATTTCTAGTGTGTTATGGTGTAATGTATTTTTTCCAATGTGTGTCAAGTTATTTAATATATTTTTTTGCATGTTTATTTTTTTTTTGTATGTGAGAAATTATTAATGTATTTTTCATTTGTAGAAAATTTGATAATATATTTTTATTTGTCATATTTAATATTTTTTGTATGTTAAAATTTTTTAATAGTAATTAAATAATGTTGAATAATAAAATAATAATAAAGTGTAGTAAAACATAGAACATCACTCCATAGGACACACACACTCCAAATAAAGTGTAGAGCCACGTCATCGCCCGCTCTCCAAATTGCTGACGTGGCACTACACTTTATCAAAAAGTGTAAAACCACCCATAACACACCACTCCACATGTTCTAAGGGTAGTAAGGTAAAATAATAAAAGATATTTTTTTAGTTCTTCTGACTAGGGGGTGTGAGAGTGAATTTTAAAAAGCTTTCATCTGACAGCAATAAGGGTAAATAACAGGGGAGGTCAGAGTAATTTACCCATGTATATAGTTGGTTTAATTGGGATAGTTAGTGATTGGGTCAACAAGTTAATTAAGGTCGTTAACAGTGACAATATTTAGGACAAATATTCAGTGATAAAAAGCCAGCTCAACCAACCACAAAAGACAACGAGCTACGAGAAAAGAAATCAACTACTCCTACTACTAATTATAATAATGAGCAAGATAATGAATTGGTGGGATCCACAAGACCACCAAATGATTCGAAGATCTCATATGTGGTGGGCCAGGCCCATTAAGAATAAACAAAAATTGACCTTTATAGCCCACTGGAAAGTAAATGTGCGTGCCAGGTGTCAATCTCCTAACTCAGGACTTCTCACCTCAACATGCTCACCATCACTCGTATATTTTTATTGTTTCGTTAATTAGTTATTATTGTTTCGGAACATTACTTTTGTATTATTATTTAGACAACCTTACGGCGCCTATTACTTCTAAAGTTGAGAAAAATATTCGATTATTTTCAACTTTTTTTCTTAGGCCCGTTTATGACGTGTTTTGTTTTTAATCAAAATAAATTATACAAGTAATTTCGTTTATGTTCTAGATAATTTTATTATACCAAACTCAACACAATATATTCATAATGAGACCGATCTCATCTGAAATCAATTCTAACAAGATGCCTTAAATATGATAGTATATCACAGAATTGTCATCCCCTCCACGAGTTAATCAAAGTATGATATTATCGCTTTTGTAGATATATTCCGCATTAATTATGATGGTTTACATTCATACTAAAGTTATAAAATATATATATTTTTTAGAATACATTCTAAGTCATAAAAGTATAAACCAAATTAAAATAATATGGTTCTTAAAATTCACACACGCTGACACAACAAAAATACATTTGACTCTCTAATGGACGAATAAGTTGCACATACAGGACGTTATGTATTATACCATCAATGTGCTCCGTATGTATAAATATAATGTGGTGTCCAATGCATCAAATAATAAGTAAATCTAAATCCCAAACTGAGATATAAATATAGCGAAAAAATTAATTTTCTCAATGGGTCAACCTTTTGTTGGGAAAATGTTCCAAGATCACATTTCCTTTTTTAAAGTAGGTTTTCTTCTTAGCTCATAGTATAAGTAAACGTAAATTGCTAATTATTTGGATCCTGCCTCCAATCCTTACGAGAAAGATATCCTCAATAGAGAGTAAAGATTCGTGTTATTGCGAGTTGGAGTCTAACCCAAATTTATTCCAACACCCTTCCTTAAGGTCAATGCCAGTGATATGAGTCTGGTCTTTCTCTCCATGAATGCGACAGGGTTGATGTAGGCAGTTCCGAGGTCGCAAAGACCGTGGAGGAGTCTTAGGCATGGTTTACTGTATCAGCAGTTACGTATCGAACTTTTTAATGGCCGATATTGTTACGGGTCGTTATATCGCAGTGGATCGATTCCCACACCTGTAACGACCATGACGGTCATTACGGTGGTCGTAACCCTGATTTCCATCGGTTCTGAAAATACCATAACGATTAACACAGTTGAAGTTTTTCAAAAATTTGGACTAAATTTTTTTTCATTATGTATATGATATGATAAATGTTACTCCATTATTGAATTATTGAAAAGTAATCTTTCTACATAAAAGTAAAAAAAATTGAACTGGTGAAATAATCTTTTTGCATGTGACAAAAAAAAGTAAAAAAAAAAAATTGTATACATGTGACCAAAAGTGGTGAAATAATCTTTGCACAGATTCTCTTCAAAAATTATTCTCTAGCAATTATATGTCTTATGCAAAAGTTAATTTGGCCATTGGTTTACTATTGTATAAATTGATGGTTCTTCCTCAATGATGCGTAACTTTGGTGAATTTTTGTTGGGACATTCACGAAGCTCGCAGTATGGTACAACTTAAAGCTATTATCCGCCACAACCTTATGAATTTTTTCATGCAAAGGAATACCCCATTATGCCTCCTCAACCTCAGATATCTTATGGATATTATGGACAAAGTCATAGCATCAGTACAAATCACTCTAGTAATTCATTGGGATATGCTCAGGGTCAGAATCATCCTTATCAGTTACAATGAGAATGATGAATCAAATGTCCATTGAAGATACAACTCAAAATTGACAATCATTTCATGAACCCTAATCAGAGCAACAAGATCCACCACAAAATTCATTTTGGTGGTGAACCATGAACTTTTTATATCTTTTGTGATTTCAATTTTTTATTTATTTAAATTTAAAATTATTATAACAAGTATATCATAAACATTGAAATAACAACGACATCATTAGATTTATTTATAACTCATTTTTTTATATTAAATTTTAAAAAAAAATTAAATAAAATTCACTTAAATCTACAAAAAAAATATCTTTATTCATTCATGTTGCCAAAACTATCCAATTAGAACATTTTGGGTAAGATGTGCAAGATTTTAAAAAATTCACGATTGCGATAACCGAGTCCCGTTACGTAACCTCGATATTGATCCGAGTCCGTTACACCGATATTGTTACCATTATCGTTGACCGATACCGTTACGGCGAATCATGGTCCTAGGTGCACATACATATATATATATATATATATATATATATATATATATATATATATGTCCTTAGATAATTTAATGACGTACATTAAAAAAATTAAAAAAAGACGTACAGTGGTCTTGTGGTTCTGATTATTTTCCTCTAAAATTAAGGTATAAATGACAAAAACCAGAAGTAAAAGATAAACTAATTGTATTGATAAATTTTGACAATCTAGAGGTTTCTACAAGGTGAACAAACTTCCAACCAAACATTATTTGGTTTGGAATATTAAAGTTAATCCAGTGAATGTAGCAAAATTTTGAATGACTTTCATGATATCCGATATTTAAAGTAGAGGGGGTATACAATGGATGTATATTTTAGCCTTACTTATCATCTTATATTTTTGGATCGAAACGCGGAGCATTCAATCCGTTATAATTGGTATCAGAGTCAGACCCAGTTCTTGGTCAAGTGCTATGTCAGACACCCATTTGGGTGCCCACACCCGGATTGAGTCCGGGTCCAGGTCAAGCAGACATGGTGGTCCGATCGCAACGAGGGTGGTTTGCGAGTTCGAATGAGAGAAAATGTTAGAAGTATTTGTCCCACATCGGATTCAGATGAAAAAGTGAATGAACATATAATAGGTCGATGTTAACATCACATATCAGCTTAAATTTTTGGATCAAATTGTGAAATATTCCACCCGTTACACCGATCGTATTCTTGCTTTCATAAGTTTTCTTCGAATAGAGGTAGTCTACTATCCAAATACATATAAGAGAACATTTTTTTGGTAAGATAATAAATATCACAAATCAAAGGCATGCATGAAAAAACTCTATGCATTAAGAAGCAACATTTTCCAAGTGCGAAACACCTTCAATTAGGCTGTCAAGCCATACTTAATTCTAAGATGGCCATGGAGACACGTGTAAGTGTGTGTTTGTGCGTGTGAGAGAGAGAATCAAGCAAAATGGGGATAAAAGATGAGAAGCTAAGAGGGAATAAAATGTTAAATATGTTAAAAAGATAAGCACCAGTGGCAGAAAATTCCTTTGCATTTGTTAACATGCAAGTTGGTTATAGATTAGGGAATAGCAAGAGAAAAGTCGATAAATGGCAAGGGGGGTGCACATCAAACTTATAATGCGCACCCAGCGTGATGTAGCCAAGACTGCCACACACACCAAAAAGAAACCTATCTACACTGGACCCATATCTTATATCTCAGTGCTCTCTGCAAAACATATATTTTTATTGACATAGATTGAAATCCGATTGATGGGTTCTTCCTTTAATCATTCCTTCTCTTATTATTTCACTCTAATATATTTTATACACATGCGCATACATACATACATACATACATACATATATATATATATATATATACACACACACAAACCTATGTACATTTATATTTATATTTACAAAAGAACAATTCTTTAACCTACTGTTATTTCATTGTGACTGGGAGATTACGAATTTTGAGTCTAGTATTATGCCATATATGAATTATGTAAAATCATTTGCGAATATATTTTTTCACATTCCACATAGGAGTCTTGAACACTCGATTCATCCTAATAATGTGTGTGTGTATATAATGTGTGCATATACATAGAGAGAGTATAAAGGGAGGAAGAGGTTGTTAAGCATCTTACTTAGCCCATACCTTTTAAATGTGTATTAATAGAGAAATGATATTATATGCAATGTACATAATGCTTTGATCAAATTTCGGTGATGCGAATGTTGAAAACTACAGTTAAAAATAACATTTTTAGAGGGAATAAACAGATAAATTGGCTTTACGAGGAAAAGAACCATTTTGCTTTCACTTTCATTTACTTAAATATTTCTTTAGACCAATTCAATTCCATGTGGCTTTTTCTTTTTCAAAGATTGTTCATCCATTCTTCACTAGCTAATTGAGAGAAGCATAAATGCTTTCATTAAAGCCAAGTATATCCCCTGCTTTTTGTATTAAAGCAACAAGTGCACCATCAAATTTGGATCACAATTTGACTCGAATTTTAAGAGTCAAAATGTATGTTTATATATTTTTCTTGTAGAAGTTTCAGAGTTAAATACAGTCTCTCGAGTCCATATACATCTTCCTAGTCACTAGAAGTGCGAAATTCAGACTAGGTTAACAAGTTCATATATACAGAGACACGGATGTTCTTCTTTCCAATGAGTATACGAATCTATATATATATATTCTTGTATGTGTGATGCTCAATGAAAATAGAAATAAATTGGGATGAAAAAATTCCTGGATCCTTCATCATGAGGTCCTAGGTTCAAATCCTCCGTCTGAAATACTGGAAGTTTATCCGGTCGTTAACTTTAGGGCCCCAAAAATTAGTCAAGGTGCACATAAACTGACCCGAATCACCCCGGTTACCATAAAAAAAAATAGAAATAAACCTAAACAAGTTGACTGAAGTGAAAAATAAGTATAGTCTAATGCCCCTAGACATTTTTTGAACACTCATTCCCAAAAAAAATTTAAAAAAATCTTTAGGGCATGTTTGGTAGAGCTGTATTTGTGTTTATATTTGTGTTGAAATAAACAAAAAACACGTTTTTTGTTTTTTTGTTTATTCATCCAAAAACATAAGTATGTTTGGTAGGGATGTTTTTTGGGTCGAAATTGAAATATTAAAAATCAATAATTAATAATATAAATAATAAATATAATATAATATAATAATAAAAAAAATGAATACAATAATAATAAATAAATATAATAATAAAAAATGGACTAAATAATTAATAATAATAATAAATTACATAAAACATATTTAAAAATATAATAAAAATAATAAATAATAAACAAAATGAAATAAATAATAATAAAAAATAAATATAATAAAAAATAATAAATAAATATAATAATAAATAATAAGTAAATATAATAACAAATAAATACTTCATAATAATAATAAAAAATGAGTATAATAATAATAAATTAATATTAAATTAATAAAATATATTTTTAAATAATTAAAAATGAATAAATAATTTATAAATAAAATGAATTAAATAATGAAATAATAATAAATAAATAAATAGAATATATTTATAAATTAATATATATTAATAAATAATAATATAAATAATAATTTAATAATAAAATAATAAAATATATTATAAAGTGAAGAAATAATAAAGAAAGAAAAATAATAATACATAAATAAATATTATAATAATACATAAATAAATAGTAAGACCAAATTCATGTTTAATAATTTATAATGATTATAAATTATAATAATTTATAAATTATTATAAATAATTTATTTATTATTATTTAATAAATAAATAATAATACAAACAAACTTTTAAGTTTAGGATCCAGTAGAAACACTCCAATAAACACCAAATTCATGTTTATTGGAATATGCCTAAAATTTGGGTAAGTGAGAAAGTGTTTTTTAACACACATAACCCAAAAACACTAAACCAAACAAATTTATAAACACAAAAATATAATCAAACACAAAAACATATCTACCAAACATAACATTAAGGTTTGACAATGTAAAACTTTACTTCATTCCTCCCCAAAACTTTATTTGATTGCAATAGGAATTCTTTGTTAGATTTCATTCCCTGCCCTTCTCCCCTAGTCTGTGCGTGTGGGAAAGGGAATTCTTCTTATGGTTCACGGTTACACATTTCAAAAGAATTAAGAATCATGTAAAGTAAATATATCAAAAGCATTACGAATCGGGTGATACGTAACTAGGATTGTTCAATCCGGTTCCGGTTTCAAACCGATTTTTTCGGCTCCTGAAAAACCGGAACTGGAATCGAAAGGGGAAGGAACCGAACCGGAACCGAATCGAAAAATCAGTTCGGTTCCGGTTCGGTTCCAGTTCCTTCTATTTTTATTTTTTAAAAAAAAAAACCTCAATTTTATAAGATAATATAATTATAAACTAGAGTATTTGAATTAAAGCAAACCCAAAACCAAATATATAATTGATGGAATAAAAAAAGTAACTTGGATTTGTACTGTTACTGAAAATAGTGGAGGTTTATTGCTAGTCTTTTTGCTTAATAATAATAAAAAAAACGGTTCCGGTTCCGGTTCCGCGGGGCCGGAACTGGAATCGAACCGAAATTTTTGAATTTTGAAATTTTGAAATCGGAACCGAAACCGAACCCCTATAAAATCGAACCGAACCGAAAGTTCCAGTTCGATTTCAGTTCCGGTTCGATTCCTGAACACCCTGTACGTAACCTATCTGATAACTTACAAAACAAAAAGTACTTTAACATTACATAAAATTACTTACTCATGTATAATAACATTATTTTATTTCCGAAGTAATGCAACTCTGCACATCAAACCTGTTTCCGTAATATACTAATAAGAGATGAACAGCCCCTTAGTTGTTCATTTCAAATTCAACAACAGTAGTTCTATTTTACCTTTTCTATTTGGAAAATGTTACTTGTACTGATTAGTTAGACAAAATTACAACACCGAATGGTTATCAGCTGTTAGATGGATAAATATAAGTATATATGGGTCTCACACTCATTCATCTTGTGGACATTATCAATCACGTAGGTCCAACAATTCTATGTATTCAGTGCAAGTATCACTACTTTTTCTTCTTTCTCACACCTCTATATATTCTCCATTTTCACCATTTTCTATTTCCCCTACATTTTCTACAAATTCCATGTACAACAAATTTAATGCACTTAGTTATTAAGATAGGTAAATGGCACTTGACAAACAAATCGAGTTGATAACACCCATGCAACAGCGTGCACCAACACCACCTCCAACAACAAAAAAGTTCTATCTCAAGTTTAAATGTTTCTTTGCCTTTCTGTATATACCAAAAGAGAGATGGAGAAACAAGAAGCATTAAAAACTGAAAGATATATAAGAACAGAAGGAAATTCATATAATGTGTGTATGCATAAGCGAAAAAGACATAAACCTAAAAATAAATAAGATGATCGGTACGAAAAGGTGGAAGCACTATCGTTTTCTATTAGGCAGTACCCAACAATTCAACCCTTTATATTTTTAAAATGCAAGGCATATTTATCACAAATGCTTATTTAAGAAAAACATGACCGAAAAAAATAATAATTATAAACCATAAATAATAGACTATTGCTATAGTTAGCATTACAGTGCTCCCACTTGCTTCATGAATCATGATATAGGTGTTTGGGGTCTGCTTGATTTGCATTTCTGTAAATAGGTTTCTGTTTTCTGAAAACTGATATCAGAAAACTGTAAAAAAAAAAGTCTGTTTGACTTAGTATTCTGAAAACAGTTTTACGAAAATTTAGTTAAAAAAATATATGTTTTCAAATAACTGATTTTTATTGTTCTCACAGAACTGTTTTAAAGAACAGGAGGAGTGAGTATGACGAACTTGATATTGATATTGATTAGTGGCATCTTCTCATTTCCCACCTTGTGTTGTTGGATTTGAGCTGCTTGATGATCCAAGTAGCATGTCACTGTAATGGGAATGAAAATATTAATTATAGAATAAAAACATACATATAAATGAGAAAAATCTTATAAAGGGAAAAGGAACTCAGAAAAAGATTAGTATCAAGTAAGTAATAAACAAGAGCTAGTGTGTTAGAATAATTTAGGAGAAAAGGTGGGAACCCACCATTCCTAGAGCCTTTAACACACGAGAGATCCTCGTCTGTGTGAGTGTTTATATATACATGTGTTGTCCATTCTACTTTAGTGAGCTAAGTTAAAAGCAACTTCTTAACTTCTCTCTTTTATACCAAATACAACCATCACACTACCACCAAAAACAGCACCCAAATCAGTTCAACCAGGTCACAGTCGCGCCCTTCCACCATTTAGTTCTGAACTCGGAAAATAGTGGAAGCGACTCCGTTGAAGGTTTTCCCAATATGGATAACATGTCAGAGCCCCATAACACAGCTGTCGTCGCGTACCCTGTACAGGCTAAACAGTCATTTTTACAACTGACCTTGTACCCCATAACTTTGAAGGTCTCTTTCTCTTTCCCTCTCTCGCTCCCTATATGTATATACATATATGTGACACACACAAAGAGCACAAGAGAGAATGAAAACATGGACGTAGCCTAAGATATACTAGTAGAGCATAAAAAATGATATAGTTTTTGTCATTGCAATTCTCATATAGAAAAACTATCTTTGGTAACGAGCAGTAGCAAATTAGTGCTGATTTTCTGATTTCTTTGCAGTTTGAAGAGGTTGTGTACAAAGTTAGATCGGAAGATAAAGGACTCTGCTGTGGTGGAACATTGAGGTCTTCAGAGAAGATGATACTAAATGGCGTGACAGGTATGGTTTGTCCAGGAGAGATACTGGCGATGCTTGGTCCATCGGGCAGTGGGAAAACCACCCTCCTTACAGCCCTTGGAGGCCGACTCAATGGTAAACTATCCGGAAAGATCACATACAACGGTCAGCCCTTTTCTGGTTCCATCAAACGACGAACAGGGTTCGTTGCACAATGTGATGTTTTATACCCTCATCTCACAGTAACGGAGACCCTCCTATTCACTGCACTGTTGAGGCTACCCAACAGCTTGAGCCGGGATGAAAAAGTTCAGCACGTGGAGCGAGTGATCAACGAGTTAGGGCTAGCACGGTGCCAGGACAGTATGATAGGGGGCCCACTATTTAGAGGGATATCGGGTGGGGAGAAGAAGAGGGTGAGCATAGGTCAAGAAATGCTAATCAACCCGAGCCTACTGTTGCTGGATGAGCCCACCTCAGGTTTGGACTCGACCACAGCTCAGCGAATTATTAGCACCATCAAACGGCTCGCTAGTGGAGGTAAAACTGTGATCACAACCATTCACCAGCCCTCCAGCCGACTCTACCACATGTTCGATAAGATAGTCTTGCTCTCTGAGGGCTACCCCATCTACTATGGTCCAGCCTCAACTGCTTTGGAGTACTTCTCCTCCATTGGATTTTCTACATCCATCACTGTCAATCCGGCTGACCACCTACTTGATCTTGCTAACGGTAATAAAAACTTTTGTTCCTTATTGTCTTAGCAGCAACCTTAATTTTCTTTTTCATTTTTCTGAGAAACCTAAATTAAATGGGCCATGTGAGGGGAGGGAAGCTGACCTTTGGTCATCATTTCTTGCACCTTTCTTTTGTTTCCATCCACACGAGCAGATAGCAAGTGGTGGATATGATAGTACCTCATATAAATGCAGTATAGTGAGACCCACCCTCAAACTTCCTCTACTCAAAATAAAATTTGAAATCTACCTGCTTCATTAAGCATAATCTATATTCATAGTCCTAGAGAGAAAAACAAATGACAGGAGTTCCACATCCATTGAATCGGTCTAGTTAGGGTGGGAATCTATAACTTCCTATAAACTGTACAAGCAACCATATAACATCATAGCAACAATTCCACTAAGAAAAGAAAAAGGAAATAATAACGCTTCATATTGATGAAATTGTGAACAAAAACTGAAATTACAGGAATTGGACCAGATTCCAAGAATGAAAGTGAGCAAGGTGATAACACAGAACAAGAGCAGAAGTCAGTGAAGGAAGCTCTAAGCTCTGCTTATGATATTAACATCTCTGCGAGATTGAAGACTGAGCTATGCAGTTCGGATGTCAATAATTACCTTTACACAAAAGATGCTTCAGCACGTAAGTCCCCTCTCTCCTCTGTTTTACAGTACCAGTGCCAACACAATCTTATTTAGCAAGACAGTCAACACCTTAGTTTCAGATATCTTCCCTTGTTACCTATTTTGCAAAATTTTCATTTAATTTTAACCGTCTTCTGCTGTTGAAAATATGCAGGAAGGGATCCAAAATCAGAGCAATGGTGCACGAGCTGGTGGCATCAGTTTAAGGTGTTGTTCCTAAGAGGCCTCAAGGAACGGAGGTATGAGGCCTTCAACAGACTAAGAATCTTCCAGGTCATAAGTGTTGCTATACTTGGCGGACTCCTATGGTGGCACACCCCGACATCCCACATCGAAGACCGGGTGAGAATTTTGCTTTCACGGATAAATGCTATACAAGGGAACTTCCATTTAACCTGTTTCAGCTAATGATCATAGTAGGATAATTTCCACACCACCAGGGTCCCAAAAAAAGTGACTACTATTTGACACTTCAATGCTACATTGCACCACATCAGCATATTCTGCATTCCTCATCAATGATTTCAGAATGAGCATAGAGTTCATACTATAGACAAATGGAGGGAAGAAAAATAGCTATTAAAAGATCCATGTTTCTGATAATGGAACTGCTACTAATCACATCTTAAACCCTTGATTTATTGTAGAATCTTAACCACGTTTTTGCTTACGGTATGCAGATTGCGATGCTTTTCTTCTTCTCTGTCTTCTGGGGCTTCTACCCACTCTACAATGCTGTTTTTACTTTTCCCCAAGAAAGAACTATGTTGATAAAGGAACGATCATCGGGAATGTACCATCTCTCCTCTTACTTTTTAGCAAAAACTGTTGGAGACCTTCCAATGGAGCTTGCACTCCCAACTGCCTTCACCTTCATAATCTATTGGATGGGTGGACTCAAGCCTGATCCCACAACATTTCTCCTTTCCCTCCTTGTTGTTCTCTACAATGTCCTCGTCTCCCAAAGTCTTGGCTTAGCCATCGGTGCGATACTCATGGATGTGAAACAAGCCACTACGTTAGCCTCAGTTACAACTCTTGTGTTTCTCATTGCCGGGGGATATTATATTCAACAAATCCCCCCCTTCATAGTCTGGTTGAAGTACTTGAGCTACAGCTACTACTGTTACAAGCTTCTTCTTGGAGTCCAGTACAATGAGGATGATTATTACGAGTGCTCAGAAGGAGTCATTTGTCGAGTTATAGATTTTCCTGCAGTCAAGTCAGTGGGTTTAAAGAATATGTGGGTTGATGTGTCAATTATGGCCCTGATGCTAGTGGGTTACCGGCTTCTTGCTTATCTAGCCTTGCATCGGGTGCGGTGAAGTAACTTTAACAGAAGACACATTTCCGCAAATAAGGCAGTTTGAAGAGTTTTCAATTTCTTCAGCTGAAGAATAATATGAGGTTTAGATGCAAGCCATAATATCTAGATTTTAATGATTTTAATAATTTTCCTCTTAAGACTTTGATGTACAACCCTTTTGGTAATAGTTTCGATAATACTAACTTGGGATTTTATCTTTGTGAGGAATAAATAAATACAAATTCCAAACAGATTGAATATGCAAAAAGATTAGACAAGGGTAGAAAAGAACATATTCATTTCCAATTGCAAGCAAAAGGAAAAAGAAACAACAGACCTTGTTGCCCACTACACCTCCTCAGAGCTGGATTGTGGATCCGTGCGGCGCAGTTGAAACATAGAACTGCAATTAACAAATACCTTACTGCAATTGCATGTTTCAGGGAAAAAAAGGGTAAAAAAAAAAAATCAAAAATAAAATTAGAGAGCACTTGTTATCAAATTTAACAACTCTGGGAGCATGTGATCGGACCAAGCACAGCAGAACACAGGTGCTATTGTTACTTGTTGTATATGCTTTTATAATAAAGGGCATAGAGATTAGCATTCCCTTTTGGTCATTAGCTAGGAGTATTTGTGGGTGATTGAGGTAAATGAGCAATCCATCAGCATCATGCCATCCATGTGAGAATTTTTGTCAAAGAATTCTGAAAAAGAACAGAAAATTTCCACCAATAGTCAATATTCTCGTAAATATTTACCAGTTGTTCACACACGAGATTTGTTACAGATTGGTATGTACCTTTGGCATATTGATTTAGCTCAAATATCAATCCAATTGAAGTTGTGTAAGCAAATTAAAGCATAGGTGCGGGAGAAGAAGAAAAAGAGTAGAACATGTCCAAGAAATAAACAAACTTCTGTACGAGAAATTACTTTCAGCCATGAGGGGTCTCAGATTTTCCAAGAATACAGGGTTGATGTGAACAGGGGCAGTGCATGCTGTGGACACACTAACCGGTGGACCCTGGTGCAAACAACAAGAAATGACGCTAAAGGTGTTTACTACTTTAGTATAGTAATCTATCAAAAAACTTCCTCCTTCAGATGGTGCAATCCACCACATACGTTTCTGTCTAAATTACTACCATAAGCCAAGAACCCTGTCTATAACATTGTCCTTTCAAGTTCACAAGGGTTGTAGTTTTCCTTGGAGTGTAAAAGATATCACAGCTTCTACAGCCTACTGGTTCATATAGCTGTGAGTGGTGGAAACTAAAGAAACGACACAGGTAAATTGGAGTTCCCAATTTTACATGAGGCCTTTGACTAGCCTAACCTAATCAAACATGAATATAGTTCCTACTCGCCAAGCTTAAGGAACCTTTCTGTATTGTGCTTGAGATAGTCAAGTCACGTCCATGGAGCTACAGCAATATAATCTGTCATGGGCTGAAACAAAATGAGAAGACCTAAGAAATGCACATAAAGGGTCCGTTTGGATACCCTGTTTTCTGTTTTTGTTTTTTTACTGTTCATCAGATCAAAAAAATAAAAACATGTTTGGCAAACGCGTTTACTGTTCATTTTTTTTCCCAAGAAAACTGTTTTCTGTGAATAGTGTGTAAAAGTGGTGAAAATACCAAATATAACTTTTAGTTGTTTTTTTAGTTTTTTCACTGTTTAGGTGGTAAAAACAGTGAAAACACCAAATTCATAAAATACAACTTTCACCAAATAAAAGTGGTGAAAACACCTTCATCCAAACGCTTTTTGTTTTTAATTTTTTGCTGAAAAAAACAAAGACAAATACAAAAACAGTTTTTATATTTGAAGACAGAAAACAAATACAAAAAACAGTCTTTCCAAACGCACCCTAAGAAAACTGTTTTCTGTTAATAGTGTGTAAAAGTGGTGAAAACACCAAATACAACTTTTAGTTATTTTTTGAGTTTTTTCACTGTTTAGGTGGTAAAAACAGTGAAAATACCAAATTCATAAAATACAACTTTCACCAAATAAAAGTGGTGAAAACACCTTCATCCAAACGTTTTTTTTATTTTTTGATTTTTGCTGAAAAAAACAAAGACAAATACAAAAACAGTTTTTATATTTGAAAAAAGAAAACAAATACAAAAAATAGACTTTCCAAACGCACAAAAAGAAACACACAAATAAACCAACTGAAGTGAGCCTGTTACTCGGTTTTGTTATTCACAGTTATATATAGAACCTTGTTTGCTTGGATATTTTCCTAATGAGAGAGAATTTGAAGTGTTACTGAAGCATAAATGAGACCCTGATGTACTCTAAATCAATAGATTGCTTGAAGTGAGTTGAATTCTTCCTTTGGGACTTTAGAGGAAATGCTTTTTGGAGTCTGGATAGAAAGGGAGATTAAAACCTTCTAGTGCTCCAAAAGTTTAAAGAGAAGCAAAAATAGACGATCACTCAACTCTCTCATACTCTCCCTCGTTAGTCTCAACCTGTATAACCCAGAATTAATTTGCTGAGTCTGGACCGAGTACTTTGTGAATAATTACTTCCAGCCCAAGTAATACACCCAACAAGAACTCTGCAAAGGCAAGACGATTATTAGGTATTCCAAATTACGAAAACCAACTGCAGAATAAACACCTAATTAAAAAATAAATTAAAAGATAATTTATAACAATTTTCAGCACTCTATAACACTCCAGGCGAGACCACCACTAGCTAAATAACCTTTCACAGAAAGACCAAATCTGAAAGTTTACAGTAAGACACGCTTGACTAGTCAATCTAAGACAACCATTGGTCCTATGACTTTGGACTTACCTCAACCAATTCACTGCGTACCTCAATCTATCAAGGTTACCACAGGCTGGGAAATAGATTGAGTAAACCACTTTGTAGTTTCTCTTGCAACTCAAAATTTGCATAAAACTTAAAGATCCAAGACCAATTGCGAAGAACCAATTTTCAATTCAATTGTTGGATAGATAGTTCGGATACAAAATTGTTGTATCAAGGAATCACATGCACATTGAGATTCAATCACAAATATCAAACAAAATAATACATATGCAAGAGAAGCAATAAATTTAAATACAAAATGTAATACACTATATGTTGTAGTTAAGTCATAATGAGAAGAGAACACACAACACCAAATGTGCTTTTACCTGTACCGGTCTTGAAACAGTCCCTGTCTCCTTAGTCAGTGCATCTGAGCTACCTGTCTCACGCATAACCCAGGTGTGTAAGCATTGATGCAATCCCTACTTTCTTGCTCAGTGTTCTTTCATATCTCTCATGCTTTTACAAATCACCCTTCATTGTCACGAGTCTGCTCTGCTCGACTACATCTCTTCCAATAATCTTAACTAATAACACAGGTATGTCTTTATATTCTTATCCCAACTCCTTGTCAAACAGTAATTCAAATAGTGCACCCAACAAGATAGAACTCTAAAATAGAAACCTAATTAAAACAAAATGTTGAGACGTAGTTACACCACAAAGGCCATTACCAGGTGTGAGTCCTAAAAGTATGAGAAGAGGTGGACTAACTGACATAATCTTCGGTGTTGTTCCATCAAAGCAATTATCCTTGAATCAACAAAGATCTCATGTCAATCTTAGTTGTCCAACCTTAATTATCAGTGCAGCAAACAAATATGTATATATATATATATATATATTCAAGCAAATAGACTTAGGAGGAACATGTACCTCTGTTAAAGACAATTCAAGACCAATGATGACAACGCTTCTCCCATCAATTATCATCAGCTCAAATTCCTTCTCTTGCCCATAGCACAATACCACTATAACCACGACAGCATGATAACTAATCCCTTACACAGAATCATTCTAGAGACTCCTTCAATCAAAGATCATGCATGAATATGATTGAATCAAAGAGCCCGGCTTCTAAGAGCCAGAGCATGATTATGAAGACAATCAAGGAAAAATATCTGGAATCACTAACCATAGTATCTCTGGTGCCTCCATGAAGCCAAATCTTAGGGAGCACACTCTCTATAATTTTCATGAATATCAGTTTTCTTTATTTAGTTAAGCAAAGTTTCTTGTTGAGTTTCAATCCCTATATTATTTACTCCATGCCACAGCAAGTACATGCTTAATCCATCTTTTTGTAGCGCTTAGATAATGCACTTTTAGGTGAGGACCAAATGGAGTGAGCCAGAACTAACCACCAACAAAATCAACCCATCATTCTTGGATGATCTAGGTGAGGGCCAAAACAATGAATCTTACTTCCGCGAGGTTCTTATGATATATGTTAAGTCATTGAGGTGCAAATTCAATACACTCCAATAAAAATCTTCCAAGAATCAATACGATACTAAACAGAAACAAAAATTTCTAAAACTTTACTGGACCAAATTGTATCAAACATACATTTACAAAATCACACATCATAACAAATGGAAATTATTTCAAAATGAGCGCATATCAAGTAGAAATAACATGTCTAGAGGGAAACAAACGCTCGTTGGACAATTCATCAAACAGTTCTGCTGCAGAACAAGATTTGGCAATTTCTGCAATGTTAAATAACATTTTCGGCTTCTGAAATTCTCAGACAGAAATCATGCTGACACTGTGAGTGATTATAATTTTCCCTAGATCACTCAAGACCATAGGTGTAAGCATTCATACGTGTATACACCATTTTTGACATAGAAACACGTACACAAGTTTCTGTGAATTTGTGTGTCTATACATGTATAATGTGTATATAATTCCGTAATATGCATATATTATGTGTATATATCAATGTGTATGTAAGTAGAGAAAAAATGACAGAAGGCTCACATTGGCTGATACACTTCTGAAAGCCACACTTTGGCAGCTGCTGGGGTGTGATAAAACTGAAAATTTGGGTGTGAAATCATTTTTTTTTTCTATATTTTTGTTTTTGGTGCTTTACAAAAATATAAAAACAAATAAATCAAATCAAATGAATTTGATTTATAAAATTTGAGAAATGTTTTACGTCCAAATAAATACGCCTATAATTGACTTCAGCATGAAGGTGCTCTTAACTAAAATTAGAACTTAACTTTGAATAATTCAACATTTATTAAATTAAAGGCATTTGATTATGTAATTTAAATATTATTATAAATAATAAATAACACTGAAAATATGGTGCATTTTTAGATGACGGAAAAATTACTTATCATTGAAATTTGAAAACTAGAAATTTAAAAACCTATATATATAAATAAATATTTATAAATCATAGATTAAATTTTTTATATGTGAATAATTGCTAAATTTTGACGTAAGTAATTTTTAATTTTATCAGCAAGGTAACCTTACATCATGAAAGTCCTAATAAAAAATAAATCTTATATGATTTTAAAATAAATTCTACCGCCACAATCTCGTCTGCTAGTGTTGAATTTGACCCCAAAAATAAAGTGAATAATTATTTAACTTACTATCATTTTATTTGTTACTTATATATTCTAGGAAAAAATAACAATATTCTTAAGATATCTAAATTATCATTCCTATACACGAGAATAACCCATGTCTAGTTGTCTACAACCATTACTTTTTTACTTCTATTTTTTTTCAATATTCGATAAATCTTGCTATCACATTTTTAAGCTGCATAACATTATTATGACATTGTTCTCACTGTTAACAAAAATTACTTTCCATAATTTGAGTTATTTAATGTTTATTTCTTTTATATTTTAATTTGTTAGACATTTATTGAATCAAGGTATCAATGAAGAGCATGTCTTGAACTCAACTAATTACTAGTGGAGGGGTTATGTTTGTAATGGTCTTAAAATAAATTAGTTAAAACTCATTTGGATTAGTTAGTTAAAAATAACATAACAGTTTTCAAAAAATAAAAAATAAATAAATATATATGTAATTGAATTTCCAAAAAATCATTTTCATTTACCATTGGAGTTCATGTTATGTTTCACATTTTTAACTCTCGGTATAATAAATGAAAAAGAATTGATTCATTCTCTCTCTAGAAATTCCTTTGTGTCTTTGTAATAGTAAAAATATTTAGCCAAGGAGAATGGGGCAAAACATCAACCGATGGGCCAAGCCCGTAGATGATTCTAGAATTAAGTGGAGAGAAAGAAATAAACCCCTGGAATCAAGGGATTAGGATAAAAGTGGAAAGAGATATAACAAATCACATTAATTGAGAATGATGATAGACCTCTCAGATGGGCCAAAGCCCATATCAAAGTGTATATATATATATGGATTGATTAATAACAAGGGGCATTGAGTTGTTGTGTATTTTTTTTTTTGCATTCACACAATTGGCGTCGTTTGTAGGAAGTGTTTTTTGAAGTTCTTCCATCTTCAGAGCTTCCCACTCTCTACCAAGTTTATGTTGAAAAAACCCTATGGCGGTTAGTTGATCCCACCAGTCGAACTTTCCTCCAGCAGGAGGCAAAATTTCCCAAACTGATACTAAGGTTCGATGAGCCCTGGAGGAGAGAAACGTCGAATTGGAGAGACAGAATGCCGAGTTGGTTGCAAAATTAGCCATGTTGCCACCCACAACGTCACTCCCGATCCCGCCTGCGAATCAACAAAATTCTCAAGTCGGCCAGCATGCTAATCCGTCAAACCGTCAGAACTAGTTAGAAGGGCACCAGATGGAGAAACATGGTCACCCGATGATGTCCAACTGATAAGTCCATTTTACATACATATTTTATCCCCAAATGTATATTTGTTAGTAGGTAAAACTATTTATTTTAATTAATTTAGAAGTATAATAATGACAAGTGCACAAAACTTAATTTTTATAATAAAATTGTTGAATAAATCATTTTCAATGTCATTAAATTACATCTATATTTATGTCTTTCATTTATAGGTGTAAAGTGAGAGATGAATCAAATGCACATGGATGAAAGTTGGATGAATCAAATGCACATGGATGAAAGTTGGAAGATTCAAATGCACATGGAAAAAGAACAAAATGTGATGGAAAGATATGAAAAAGAAAAAAAGAATATTTGATTTATCTTTACAAGTTGTAATTTGATTCCAATATTTCTCTATAAATATGGATACATCTTGAAGAAGAAGAAAGGAGGAAAGAAAGAAAAGAAGAAAAAGAAGGAGGAGAGCAAGAAGGACACCAAAGAGGAGGATAATTTATCTTCAATTCCGGGTTTTATTATTCTTACTTTGTTATTTTCTTTTTAAGCATGTGTAACTAAATCCTCAACTAAGGTTGAGGATGAAACCACCATTTATGAAATAAATTCCTTTTAGTCTTTTATCAATTTCCATGTGTATGGTTTAAATGCTTATGATTTTCGCTTCATAGTATTAATTGTTTTAAATTCCTTTCACTATAAATATCATGTATTTATAGTAGTTAAGAATTCTTATCACAATTAATCAAGCTTGGATTTGATGAATTTATAAGTAAAAATCTTTGATCTTATGTGATCCATTAAATTGCATACATATGATGCTTAGAATTTTACACTTTAAAGCGAAGGAAAATCTATTTCTTGAAAATATATTTCATTAGTGCGTTATTGTTAAATCTTGAGAAAGTAATAAGATTGATTTCTAAATTACTACTCTAAAATTGGAATTGATAAAAGAATAATTAGAAGTTTATGGATTAGTGGTGGTGGATTCCGATACCTTAGTATTTTCTCCTTATTATTCTCGCTTTAATTATTTGTATTTCGATATTGCATGTTTAGTATAAAAATCACTTCAACAAACAAACTTTGAGAAACTAGGTTAGTTTTAGATTAATTTGAGTTTAATTAAGTTCTCTTTAAAGCATTCCCTTGGATTCGACATCGTTCTTGCATAACCTAAACTACAATTAATTCGTGCACTTGCGAGTAATATTTTAAAACACATCACCAACCGCACTTTAGAAGATCAGGCTGACTCGTCACTATAAGTGATCGAGGCACACAACTCCGATGAAACACTAACCATGAAGAAACTGGAGGAGATAATGGTCAGATTTTAGAGAGAGGTACTCAAGGATCTAAAGGCGCAAACACCCAATGATTTGGCCACCGGGGCATCCTTAGACGTTGTGCAGTCACCATTCACACTAGCAATAACCAACGTGCCTTACCCGGAGAGGTTCAGACTACCAAAGTTCATTCTATTCGACGGCACGAAAGACCCGGCAGAGCACATTTACCATGTCCACACAAAGATGAACATCTACAACGAAAATGAAGCCTTACTCTGCAAAGTCTTCCCAACCAGCCTAACCGAAGCAGCCCTGCTTTGGTTCCAAAAGCAGTCACCCCGATCCATAGGAAGTTGACTCAGACTCTGCGAGTTGTTTATCGCCTAGTACTTCGACAACAAAAGACGATCTATATCATGTTCACTATGATCCAGGAGAAAGGTGAGTCCTTGAAAAGCTTTGTCTCATGGTTCAATGTCGAGATGTCCTCGATCGACAATTGTGATCAACATTCAGCCATTAAGGCTTTCAGGATGACACTCATCCCCGAAACTAAGTTCCATCAATTCTTAGTCAAGAGACCGCCAACAGACATCGGAGAACTCAATTCCATGGCACAATGACACCTCCGGATAGAAGAGGAGTTAGCTATACACCAGAGAAGAACAATCTTCACAAGTATCAAGGCAAAGGCATCTGAAGCAAAGGCCAAAGATCGGGCGCCCGATCGAAAGCGTCCAAATACCATAGCCATGCCATCCCAAACCTCGGAGAAACGCCAGAGGTTCAAAGATGAGATTATTCCCTTGAGATTTAGTCTGAGAAAATTATACCAAAAGAATAAGAGTAAGGGGATCTTGCGGACGCCACCGCCCATTAGACAACTGATGGACCAAAGGGACATGTTCAAGTACTGCGTTTTCCACAGCGAGTATGGACACCAGACCAATGAGTGCAGAAGCCTTAAAAGGCAGGTTGAAGCAATGATTGCAAAGGGGGAATTGACTGACTACGTGGCCAAGGATGGTGGTTGATCAGATCAACACTCGCTTACCTTGGCTAAGGGGTCAGTGAGCCAACCCGTAAGGGTTATCCACATGGTTCACGAAGGACCTAGCAAGTCAGAAATAGAGGAAACCCGCAGATCTCAGATGAGTCAAGCTTAGAAACTACGACGGGTTGGGGAGATCAGCGAGATTCGGAGCCCAAAAGAAGATGCCTGAATTACCTTCTCCTCGGCAGACCTACGGAAGGTACAATCATGACACGAAGATCCTCTGGTGATTTCCCTCATGGTTTTCAACTGCCTAATCAAGAGGGTAATGATTGATTCGGGGAACAACGTCAATATCATCAACAAATAGGCCTTCGAGAAGCTGGAGATCGATCCACATGAGATAATACCCTCAATAAGTCCGATAGTCGGGTTTGATGGCAGGAGAGTAAAACCAGTGGGAGAGGTCCAGTTACCGATCTCAACGACAAGGCAATTACTCAGAGAGACTTTGTAGTGCTAGACGTCAAGCCCTTATACAATGCTGATGGGTCGAGGATGGATCCACCGAATGCATGGAGTTCTTTCCACCCTCCATCAAGTCATGAGGTGTGTGGACCCCAACGGTGTAGACATGACTAACATCTAGGGAGATCAGGTGGTGGCCAAGGAATGTTATGCAGTTACTTTGAAGGGCTAAAGAAATGAGCGGAGCTCGAACGGGCCATAACAGTCAATTCAACTCCCAGTGATCAATAACAATTATAAGAAGGGGGAGCCGGATCCCCTATAGCAACGAACCTCTGGTGGAGATATTGTTCATTCCCGATCAACCCGAGAAAATAACCTACATCGGATCAAGCTTGGCATATCAAAAAATGGATGAGCTGGAAACCTTCATGTGTGCTAATGCTGATGTATTCGCATGGTGCCACCTAGACATGCCCGGTATTGATCCTTCAGTAGCCCAACACTCCCTTACATGGATCCTAGTGTAAAACCCGTTAGACAGAAACAACGACGCATGGGAGTCCACAGAAATCAGATCATAGCAGAAGAGGTTGATTGACTTCTCCAAGCCGGTTTCATCAGGGAGGTTTAATATATTTCCTGGTTAGCTAATGTGGTAGTAGTCCAGAAGAATAATGGGAAATGAAGAGTGTGCATGGAATTTACTAACTTGAATAAGCATGCCGAAAGACTATTTCTCGCTGCCAAAGATTGACCAAATGGTAGATGTCATAGTAGGGTTCGAGCACCTGAGCATCCTTGACGCATACTCCGGCTACAACCAGATACGCATGGATCTTTCTGATGAGGAAAAGACATCCTTCATCACCGAATCAGGTACCTATTATTATACAGTTATGCATTTCGAACTAAAGAATGCAGGTACAACCTTTTAGAGTTTAGTTGGCAGAGTCTTTCAAGGCATGTTGGGATCTTCCATAGAGGCATTCATCGACGATACCGTGGTGAAAAGAAAAGTGAAGGGCAATCACTTGGCGGATTTGCAACAGATGTTTAACACTCTTAGAAAATACGGGATGAGGCTCAACCCATCTAAATACTCATTTGGTGTATCCTCCGGACAGTTCCTAGGGCACATAGTGGACCGGGTAGGAATCCAGGCGAGTCTGACATAGGTCAGAACCCTTATCGAAATGGAGGAGCCTAAATCCTGAAAGGAGGTTCAGGTGCTGACGGGAAGGGTGGCAACCCTCAGCCATTTTCTCTCTCGCCTGACTGACTGATGCGACCCTTTTTCCAGTTCATAAAAGCAGGAAAATAAGAAGTTTGGGGACCTGAGCAGTAATAGGCCTTAAAGAAGTTAAAAGATATATGGCGAAGCCTCCGATATTGGCCACTCCGAAAACGAATGAGCCATTACACTTGTACTTAGCAGTTTCCACCACATCTACTAGTGCCGCTCTGGTAAAGGAGGGCAAAGGGTGTCAGATGCCAATCTTCTACAGCAGCAAAACCCTAGCTGAAGTAGAAACCCGCTACAACAGGCATGAAAAGTTGGTGTTGTCACTGGTCAACGCCAAATGCCGCATTTGGCATTACTTTGAAGCACTACCGATCGTAGTGCCCACTACCATGCCAATCAGATCAATAATGACGAAGCACGAGCTGTCAGGAAGAATATCCAAATAAGCGATTGAGTTGGGAATTTATAACATAACCTATGTCCCCCAAACTACCATCAAAGGACAAACAGTAGTTGATTTTCTTTTGGAAACTGAACCCACAGACTGTGCCGAAGAAGAGGAACATGTCTTATGGATAGTTTATGTGGACATATCATCAAACATCAATGGAGCAGGAGCCGGCATAGAGCTCTTAATGCCCGATGGCACTAAGCTTCAACAGTCCATTCGCTTGGAATTCCTAGCCTCCAATAATGAGGCTGAGTATGAGGCTCTTCTGGCAGGTATTCGTTTCGCTCGAAGTTTGCTAGTACATATAGCAGAAATAAGAAGTGATTCTCAATTAGTCATTCGACAGTTAAATGGTGAGTATGAAGCCCGAGAACCAAAAATGGAGGCAAACAAGGAGTTGGTGCTGAAAAAGGCCGAAGGATTTCAACAACTGACTTTCGAACAGATCCCAAGGGGTGACAATGTAATCGCTGATCGTTTGGCTAATCAAGCCTCCGCAACAGGGGAAAATATGACCCGTGTAATGCTGATCCACTTCATCATCAGATTAAGCCCAGATCCCCCTGAATAAGTAGTGATCATTCCGTGGGAGCCCAGCTGGATGGAACCCATAGTAGATTATTTGAGAATGGGTGTTTTGCCCGAGTCAAAGCCAGAAGCTAGGAAGGTCAGAATAAAAGCTGCAAGATATGCACTCTACAATGGCCAATTGTATTGGAAGTCTTTCTCCGGACCATATTTGAAATATCTTATGCCATCAAATGCTTTCGCTGTCATGGAGGAAATACATGCCAGATCATACGAAAATCACTCTGGTGGAAGATCTCTGGCCCACAAAGTCCTCACCCAGGGGTATTTTTGGCCCTACTTGGCAAAAGATGCTGAAGTATATGTCCAAAGATACAAGAATTGCTAATTTCATGGAGATGTCATCCATCCGCCTCCGGAGTTACTCAACCTAACGATTGTTTTGCACCCATTTGCTCGTTGGGGAATGGACATCATTGGTCCATTCCCGCAAGCCATCCGATCCACAACTCGTGTTCTCTTAGCCGTAGATTACTTTACTAAATTGGTAGAAGCTGAGGCATACCCGACCATAAAAAATAGCCATGTCATCAAGTTTATCTAGAGCCATATCATCTGCAAATTCGATCTACCTCGAACAATAATGATGAACAATGACACCAACCTGGACAACAAGAACGTTCATGTAGTTCTGTGGGAGCAGGGGATAAATCAAAATACTTCTTCCATCGGTTATCCATAAGGTAATGGGCAAGCGAAAAGAACGAACAAAATCATTTTTGACACTCTCAGAAAGAAGCTTGAGGAAGCTAAGGGAACCTGGCTAGAGAAGTTGTCAGAGGTCTTATGGTCCTACCAGACCAGCCCAAGACAATCAACAGAGGAAACCCCATTCGCTTTGGCCTATGGGGTCAAAACGGTTATCATGACCGAGGCAAGGGTGCCGACGTTAAAAAGTCAAGCATGGGAAGAAGGCCCGAACAATCAATGTTTGACCTATGACCTAGACTTATTGGAAGAAAGAAGATATGCAACAGGCATAAGACTAGCCACCTACCAGTAACAGGTCAAAAGTCGTTTCAATCAAAAGGTCAAGAGAAGAGAATTCCAAGTTGGCGATATGGTGCTCGGAAAGAAGATCGGACGTGTTGGCAAACTACGGGAGACGTGGGAAGACCCGTACACAATCATCGAGGTCATCGGACGGGGAGCCTATCGAGTGTGGAAGAACGAAATAGGCCGTATCAATTCTAACTCCAAGAATGCTTATCGCGTGAAGAGTTATTATCCTTAAATAGGTTCAGACAATAGTAGTATCTAAATAAAAGCATATGTGTCCACTATATGACACCACTGCTGATAGTTAAAACATTTGTGCCCATTATATAACACCTTTGCTACATGACTTTGTTATTCAAATAAAATATTCCTTATTTTTCTTATAACATGTCTCTTTAGTATATGTGAACTTGATTAAAAAAAATAGAAAATTTTCATAAGTGCTGATTCAATATGGTTCAGACACCTTGAGTCGACCAATGAACATCAATAAGACTAGGGGCCAAATGCCCGAAGCCTCACGCCAAGCGAATACTTTTCCTAACTGTTAAGTTCAATATACCTTGAATCAACTAGAGGATACCTATGAGACTCAGGGGCTTAATGTGCGAAGTCTCACATCAAGTGAATAATTTTCCTAAGTGTTAAATTCAGTATACCTTGAATTAACCAGAGGATATCTATAGGGCTCGGGAGCCTAATGCCCAAATTCTCACATAAAACTGAATAATTTTCCTAAGTGTTGAGTTCAATATACCTTGAATCAACCAGAAGACATTAATAAGACCTAAAGGCTAAACGCCCGAAGTCCCTTTAAATATGATATTTTTTCTTCTAAGTGTTGGATTCAATTTAGTTCGCATACTCTAAATTAGCTAAAGGGTATTGGCATAATTAAGGGTTTGAACATTAGAAGTCTCAAATTATACAAAAATCTTCTTAAATATTGAAATGAAAGATGCAAAAAGTGTCTGAAAGTCAGATGAGGCATCCAATAGTCACAAATGGAAACTAGAGATGTGAAAGAAGAAAATTTCATTAAATAATAAGGGAAATACAAAATGACCCAAACGAAGGCATTACAAGAAAAGAGAAAAATGCAAAAGGAAAAAAGAGCTAAGTCCTATGGCCTTGACCCCTGAACTCAGGGCCAAGGTCATTTACTATTTCTGTGCGAGGAGGTGGCTGAGGAGCTAGGGGCACAGGGTCCTCCCCCCTCACGAATGCGGCGAACCGATTTTCATTTTCTGAAGGGGTCGAATCCTTGTAGGGGTAAGTGACCACCAGATGTTCGTTCATCTCGACTGGAGACTTGAACTCCCATTCTAACATCGGAATGTGTTCTAGCTCATCCCGGGTCTGCCATCCATAAGACATCTGAACGTCACCGATAGCCACGAAGCGTCTGTGCATGTCCAAGCCCCCCAAACGACACATCTCAACTTTGGATTGCTCCAAAGCCAGAAGGTTGTCCACATCAGCTTTCTCGGCAACGACCTTCTGATGTGCCGCCTTTAGCTCCTCCAGCTCAATAGCCAAAGCTCTCCTATCAGCCTCCCCAGTCTCTAGCAGAGTCTTCTGATCTAACAAGCTCTGATGAAGGCCATCTGCCTTTTTCGCCAGAGTTATCCGATGATCATTTGCCTGTTGTTGAAGGTTCTACAACTTAGACATCTCCCGGACATCAGCCTCCAGAAGATGATTATAAGGCTGGATGGCATAGAGGAGCTGCCAAGAAAAATATGATGTTAGTATCAAAAGAGAAGAGAGATAAACAGATAAATAATTAAGTACGGAATCTATAATTACACCTCCATGGTCATTTTTGAACCTTTCTAAAGCAACTCAGTCCTTGTAATCTTGGATTGAGTCACCCTGTCAACGGGGGTCCACACATCTTTAGCCATCACCCAAAGGGCATCGGGTTGGCAGATGGTGAGGTGTTCGGCGCAGACTGGGGACCCGTCTGAGAGTAAGAACCTCGGCTCCCAAGGAATAACGGAATTGGAGTTATCTTACTTGAGACATCAACAACATTATTAACTTTGGCCCTTTTGTTGCCCCATCCACCACTAGTGGCACTACGAGGTCTGGTGACAGGAGCATTTCCCCCTGAAAGAGGAACATGAAGAGCAGGGGGGATGGGCTCTGAAAGGTTAAGGTCAGTAGGAAGTGCTGGAGGCGCTGCTGAAATAGGCATGGTCGGGACATGAGAAGGCCTGCTGGTGTTTGGGGCACGTTTGGTGGTCAGAGGCCTCAAAGGAATCTCCATCTTGTCAAGCCCATTGCCCAAGTTAAAAATTTCTTCAAGGTTAGCAGTGGTCAAAGTTTTAGAGGTTGATTGGACATTGCCCTAGATTTTCTCCTTTAAAAGCCTAAACCACTCTAGTATTTTAGTATCCGAAGAACCTGGGCACATAATCCCCCCAGTGCAAATCACAGAACTCATAGAGGCATGTTGATTTATGAAGGGGACGGAAGATGGGGAAATGGATAGGTCTGAAGACTCTAGGGATCGGGTAGGTAAAAGAAAAAGGATAAAACCAATTACCAATTACCATTAACCACTAACATTATTTCTTTCTAAACCTTATCCGATTTTTCTTTATCGGAACATATGCCCCTACCCTGGAATGGGAAGAAATTGTACCTACCCTTACACTCTCTAGTGTTCTGGAAATAGTAGTAGAGAAGGAGATCAGCCAGTCCTAAGTTAAGGTCATAATCCCTGTTGTACAGGATAAACATGGCCAGAACTCTAAAGAAGTTGGGATTGAGCTGAAGTGGGCTCAACCTCAACATAAATAGGGTATAATGAAATAGAGGGTGAGAGGGAACTTCAAAGCTTTGAGATGGACAACAGATAGAAGGATGTTACCCGGTTCGACCCCCTCGCTTTGGAAAAAGTTCAGATGTTTGGGATACGGGGCCAAGTACACGTCTTCGGGTACATCAACATCGATCCTAAGACGTTTAACATCCACTACAGTCCTTGATTTTTCTGGAAGATGGGCAATAACGAAAGGAACAAGAGCGGATGGGATCTCCGGACCAACATCATCAGCTGAGCCATCCTCAACTAGCAACTCAGGATTAACAGATGAGCTAGGAAGATCAGGGTTCGATGAAGTATTTGGAGGCATAGGTGTCTCTAAGTGAACTGAAAATGGGCTACTAGTGTCCTCAACGACATCAGTTTGGGATGACAAGACCATTTGGCTTACGGATCTGGTGTCATCACATTCCGACATGGTTAAAGAAAGGTTAATGAGGCAGATGGGGGTAAATGTGATGTAAATGAAAAATAAAACAATATCAAACTTACGCAAAAAAAAAAAAGATGAAATAGAAGAAGCTCCGGCAAAAATTAAAGGCTACTCCGATCAAAATTCGTGGGCTTTCCGGTTAAAAGTTGCAAAGTCCGACGACCAAAGACTAAAGATTAAAGAAAAGTGTCTTGAGCGGAATGTTTGCAAAAGCTCAAGATTAAAGAAATACGAGTGAAAGCAAAGTACCAATGGGGGGTATTTATAGAACTTCATGGGAAAGCCAAGTGATAGCGCAAAGACCGAAGGTCATGCACCATCATTTCGGCTTCCAGGCGCGAAGAACAAGGGAACATGGGTCATTCGTTTGAAATTCGAATGATTGCCCACCTACTTGCAGTTAATACTCAAGCCACGTCATCTTCAAAGCTGCCATTTTTAAAACAATAGTGTATATGTATATATTTCGGCCATGGGCCTGAATAAGCATGTGCAAACAAAGACATGCCCATAACTTCATAGGCCTATGTAATAGTGAAAATATTTAGTCCATGAGAATGGGCCAAGACATCAACTGATGGGCCAAGCTCATGGATGCTTCTAGAATTAAATGGAGAGCAAGAAATAAACCCATGGAATCAAGGGATTAGGATAGAAGTGGAAAAAGATATAACAAATCCTATTAATTGAGGATGATGATAGACCTCTTAGATGGGCTAAAGCCCATCTCAAAGTGTATATATATATGGATTGATTAATAATAAGGGGCATTGAGTTGTTGTGTATTTTTTTTGCATTTACAGTTTTTTTCTAAAAATATATATATATTTACATCCCCTAAATTGTTCTTAAAGAGACTTATTAATTTTTTAAATAAATCTTTACATATTAATATATTTTTTCTCTTCTATTCCTTTTTTTTTTAAGGGGTAAATTACACTTTCATCCCCTATTATTAATGTAAATTACACCCGCATCCCTATGATTTCGCTAATTACACTTTCACTCCCTGGAATATGTGAAATGATATTTATATCCATACATTTTAATTCTAAAATATTTGACATGTTAAATTACCTATTTACCCTCTCCTTCTCCATTTCTCCTTTTTTTTAAAGCTTTCTCTCCATTTCCAAACCCCATCTCTCTAAGGACACCTCCATCTCTCTCTTTCTACCCGATTTTCCCTCGCCACAAACTCCCTCACAAACAAAAACTCTCTCTCTTTGAAACTCTCTACCTCTTTCATAATTCGAACCATATATATATATATAAACCACATATATATATGTATATATATCCATATATATTGATATATATGTTTATGTTTATAGATATGTATACATTCCCTCACAAACACGAACTCTCTCTCTTTGAAACTCTCAACCTCTCTCATAATCCGAACCCTATATATATAAACCACGCATATATATATGGATATATATTGATATATGTTTATGTATATAGATATATATACTTATATAATTTTCTCTCTCATGTATCTCTCAACCCAATTTTTTTCCATCTCAATCTCCTAATCCATCCTAACCTCTCAATCCCTCTCAATTTCAGACATTTATATATCTCCATACATATGCATACACACCCACAACCTAAATTAGGGTTTGTATGATAGAGTTGTAGAAACCTTTCCCAACAATAATTGTCCTCAATCTACTTCTACGATTGGAGTTCTATTATGATGCGACACAAATTTAAAAGATATAGAGTTGTGGTATATGTAGTGAGAGAGAGAGAGAGAAGGAGAGGGGAAGTGGAAGGATACTCTGGTTGGTGATGAAGCCATTGATGAAGTCATGAAGTATGGGTCGATGTCTATATATATATATTTGTATACGTGTATGTAGTGAGAGTGAGAGAAGGAGAGGTGCTTGATGAAGAAACCTATGTTGGATACACGTGGCCACCACATCATGACTGGAAACACTTTGATTCACACAAATATTTTCATTAGATTACATGAGATTCTAGTATCATTTTCTCTCTTTACATTGTGTTGCAATTTGAGGTTAGAGAGAGAGTGTGAAACAGACTACTCAATTTTCCCAAAAATCCAAAAAATAAAGTGGGTTGGTTTTGAAGTAAAATTATGAAGTGGGTTTTATTGTAAAGGGTAAATAACTAAAAATACCCCTCAACTTTCTTCTCTTTCTCTACCATATCCCATCAATTAATTATACCCCCCTCAACTTTCATTTTCTTGCACCATGGGTTTGCCCTCAAAAACATTTACCCTTTTACCCACCAAATTTTTTATATTTCCACCTTACCTTTAATCATATCCTTACTATTATATTTCTTAATTCTTTAAATTACAAAAATATTATTTCTTTTAGTTACAATATTAATTATGTCATTTACCTTTAATGTATTAGACTAAATATACTCTCAAATGTAAATTTTTTTTTAATAAGTTCTAATTATTTTATTTGTAAATCTTTTAACTTGGTATTAAATTTTAGTTTGATTTAAATCATAAAACTGAATCATAATTAATATATTCATAAATAAATCCAATTTATGAAAACAATATATATATTTTGAACAAAATATATATATTTTGGTATATAAATATAATTCGTTAAAAATATATCTTTTCCGAATTCTTTTAAAAAATATGAATTTTTTCCGAAAAATATTTTTTTTGGGAAAAATATATATGTTATGTTCCAAAACATGATTTTTTCTCAAAAATAATTTTTATTGAGAAACATATATATTATTTTCAAAAATATGATTTTTTTCCGAAAAATAATTTTTTTGAGAAAATATATATTATGTTCCAAAATATGATTTTGAGTCATAATACCTAAACTACCATCATCAATAGTATAAGAGGGTTTAGTGAAATCAAACCTTCAAAAAAATTATTTTTTGAAAAAATATGTATATTTTGGAATATATATTGGAAAATGATATATGTTTCGGAATATATATATATATATATATATATATATATATATATATATATATATATATATATATATATATATGATTCGTCAAAAGTATATATTTTTCGAATTGTTTTAAAAAATATGATTTTTTTATGAAAAATATACATTATTTTCTAAAATATAAAAAATATATATTTCGGAAAAAAAAAAATCATATTTTGGAAAATAATATATATTTTTCTCAAAAAAATTATTTTTCGGAAAAAATCATATTTTGGAACATAATATATATATTTTCCCAAAAATTTTATTTTTTGGAAAAAATTCATAATTGTTTAAAACAATTCGAAAAATATATATTTTTGACGAATTATATATATATATTCCAAAATATATATCATTTTCCAATAAAACTTAATTTCATTTAAATCATAAAACTCATTATCCTAATTAAATTTTTTTTTGCCCAAATGAAACTTTATTTTCATAAAAATATATTCATAAATTGTTATTTATTTATGAATATATTAATTAGGATTGATTTTTATGATTTAAATCAAACTAAAATTTAATAACAAGTTAATTGATTTACAAATAAAATAATTAAAACTTACAAAAAAAAAAAAAACATTTGAGAGTATATTTAGTCTAATACATTAAAGGTAAATGGCATAATTAATATTCTAATTTAAAGAAATAATATTTTTGTAATATAAAGAATTAAGAAATATAATAGTAAGGATAAAATTAAAGATATGGTGGAAATATAAAAAGTTTGGAGGGTAAAAGGGTAAAAAAAATTGAAGGCAAGCCCATGGTGCAACATTTTATGAAATTTTAGGGGGTTCTAAGCTTATTTCATAGTTGAGGGGGTATAGTAGAAAAAGAGAGTAAAATTGAGGAGGGTTTAAGCTATTTACCCTATTGTAAATAGTGATTTACGAAGTGGGTTGGTTTGATTTTTGCATTTGCATGCATTAGATTTGATAGGTGAGGGGATGAATATAGGAGTGGACCCACCAACACAATTTTTATAGGGTTTGTTTAGATACCCTGTTTTTTGTTTTTGTTTTTTTACTGTTCACAAGACTAAAAAAAAAAACACGTTTGGCAAACGCGTTTACTGTTCACTGTTTTTTCCCCAAGAAAACTGTTTTCTGTGAATAGTGTGTAAAAGTGGTGAAAACACCAAATATAACTTTTAGTTGTTTTTTGAGTTTTTTCACTGTTTAGGTGGTAAAAACAGTAAAAACACAAAATCCATAAAATACAATTTTCACCAAATAAAAGTGGTGAAAACACCTTCATCCAAACGTTTTTTTGTTTTTAGTTTTTTCCTAAAAAAAACAAAGACAAATACAAAAACAGTTTTTATATTTGAAGACAGAAAACAAATACAAAAAACAGGTTTTCCAAACGCACCCATAACAATATACATATATATGAATATATATACACATGAGGGTAGATTAGCCTTTTCACATTTTTATGGGTGGGTATATAGGTTCTTACACACATTTAGGGATAATTTAGTCATTTCACATCTCAAAATTTTGTTAAGGGGTCAAAGTGAAACAAATAAAGGGTAAAAGTGTAATTATCAGAACTATAGGGGATGCAGGTGTAATTTATATTAACAACAGGGGTGAAAGTGTAGTTTACCCTTTTTCAAGAGATACGAGCATTTTTTTGAATTAAAATTTAAAATAATACGGTAATTCCATAAAGGGTAAATTACATTTTCACCCCTGTTGATAGTGTGAATTACATCTGCACCCCCTCTATTTTTGATAATTACAGTTTCACCCCCTGAAACCTATATTCCGCGGCCGAATATGTGAAATTACTCTTATACCCCTTTTTATATTTATTTTAAATAATCAAATATTCTTTTTATACTAAATTACCTATTTACCCTTCTATCATCTTCTTCATCTCATCCCTACTCTCTCCTAAAACCCCTCAAATCAAACCCTAACCCTAAAATGAACTACTAATTATCAATGCTCAATTCCTACCCATACTCAATTAATTGTCAATTTTCAATGACAGAAAAATCAAAACAAATAGATATATATCTTTATCTCTATATCTATCTATCTATACATATACGCACATATATATCTATATATATAACTATCTATATATATACACATCTATCTATATATATACGCACATATATATCTATATATATATAACTATCTATATATATATACACGCATATATATATACATATATAACTATATATATATCTATCTCTATATCTATGTATATCTCTATCTCTATATATATCTATCTATATATATTTACGCACATATATATCTAAATGAGTGTATTGATTTTTTGATATTTTTGGTCTAAATCATGCTTCTTATAGGAAGTGTTTGTTGATTTTGGACCCAATTTATGCTTTTATGAATATAAATTGAATTTACCCAATACTCAATTTCTTTATAGATATACATCTCTATATTTATGCACATATATATATATATATATACAAGTGATGAGGGTAATTTAGACATTTCATATTATTTTGGATGGACAAACAAGTCTTTACACACATATAAGGGTAATTTGGTCATTTCGCATCTCAGATTTTGATTGACCCGGTTTGACCTCGCCGGAGAATGAGTTGAGGGGATGAAAGTGAAACAAATAAGGGATGAAACTGTATTTATCAAAAATAAAAAGAATACGGGTATAATTTACACTATCAACATGGGTGAAACTGTAATTTACCCTTCCATAAATCAAAAAATATGCGCATATATTTTGGTCTTTCCTTGAGAATCGCACAGCTGTTGGGTCCGACCCGTGGGACCCACCTAACCCGACTGATGCCTCACGCGACCCGTCGATTCTCCACCCATCCCCTCTCTAGCTCTCTCTCTTATCTCAACCTCTCGCCGACTGATTCATCGTCACACCAATCTTTTTCCGGCGCATTTTGCCGGTGCCGGCGGTTAATTTTCCGTCCACAGCAATTTTCTCCCGCCAATCAAATCTCTTTCTCTATCTAGGGTTTTGTAGCCGCCATGACAGTTTCAGACGACGAAGACGAGAGTCTCGCTCACTTCCTCGAATCCGAGGTCCTCTCCGAAGCCTCAGATCAGGTTCAACAATTTATCTATTAGATCAATCTAATTCATATCAATCGTTTGAAACCCCTAATTTTAATATATATATGCATATATGTATTTGTATGTATGTGTCACTTTCAGGAAGAAAAGAAGACAGAAGAGGAAGAGGAAGAGGAAATGGAGCGAAAATCGAAGAGGTTGTGTATGGAAGGTGATCGTGATAAAGGAAAATCGATTATAGTATCATCGTCATCCCCTTCAAAGAGCGGAGAGTCTCTTAGCTACAATTTTACATCGAGGAGGATAGATACGGGTTGTTTCAGCAAGATTCCTCCAGAACTCTTCCATCACATCCTCAAATTCCTTTCTTCAGAGGTATTTTCGTGTATATATTGATATATATATATATATGTGGGTGTGAGTGTATATGTTTGTGGAATTAAACTATTAATCTTTGCGGAGTACTCGTGGCCTATAGATTATTCTGTGAGTACTGATGTTTAGTGATACAGGATCTTGTTTCATGTTCACTAGTCTGTAGATTCCTCAACTCTGTTGCCTCTGATGAATCCTTATGGCGTCGCCTGTGAGTGTCTTCTTATCATTTTAAATATATTTTGGGGTTTATCAAGTGTCACTGCTATTAAAAGTTAATTTTTTTGTTCTTTGTTTTGTTCAGATGAAATGATTTCTTTAATTTCCATTGATTTTGGCTTATTTTTGTTGTTGATAAGAAAGTAATTCTATATTCAACTCCATAGGGAAAAAAAAAAAAGTTACGGTTTTTGGGACATGGTTTAGTTTCTGCTATGATAAGGCTCAGTTCATAAAGAGATGATGTGGTGTGAACTTGTGATCTTATGCAGGAGCATCCTGGGTTGTTTTTGTCTTGTTGAGTGCTCATGGGAAGAATAAAAGGTTGGGGTTTTGTGTGTAGAGAGAGCTATATATAGGCTTTGCTACTCGAGTTGAATTTGCTGAAATTTTTTTGTAGTTTAACATCTAGAGATAGAAAGACACTGCAATCAACATTGAGAAAGGAAAGGGAATGCAAAGCATAATATATCATTTTGTACCTGAATGTACTCGGTCTTCTTTGTAGTACTTCTACATTTGGTCTTTATTCTCTTCTTGAATTTGGTTTTGGTAGTCTTGATAGTGTCGAAGAAGGCCCAGCTCTTGTACCTTTGTTTGCATGTAAGCTATATGATTGTTTAGCTTATATCTTGCATGTACAATGGCATTTTTCACGAAGACGTCATGTGAATGTTGCTATGGATTATCTAAACTTGTATATACTGCTCACAGCGTCTTAGGAGGCTGTCTGTTTTAGAAAATGTAAACACATCATGGTGAACTTCACAGATTTGCCTTAAATTAACCTTGGTAGCATTTGACATAATGTTGAAAATGGTGATATGTCTTATATGTTGGTTGTTTTCTTATAGTTGTATTTGTCCTGGCAGTCTTACTAGAAGTAGTTGGATATAATATTTGCTTCAGTTCTTTTGTGCGTATTTTGGTATGATTTTGTTCAAAATGACATTTCTACGTCTATTGATTATCAATAGTGAAATCATATGTAGGTATTGCTTGCGATGGGGTCTGCTGCCACCTACCAGAAAGTTGAGGGAGTCTGCTTGGAAAAAGCTTTACATTGAGGTAATATCTAAAGAGAATTTACGTGAGATGTTAGTTAGCATACAGCAATAATGGAGCAACTATATTAAAGGGTTACCACAACAACAAAGAACATATTTGTTTCTCCAACTACCTGGGATCGACTACATGAATCTTATATTTATATCCTCCTGATTCCTTCAATATCTCCTCCATTGTCAATAGTTGAGCCTAAACTATTCACCTTTTTTTCTCTCTTAATTGTCAATCTTCAGTACGTCCATTTTGATTTTAGAGCATTACCAATGCTACACTTTATTATTCAGTTCTATTCCCACTTCTCTCTTACATCATCCTCCAAACCTCCTGTTTTAGCAGTTATTACTTCACTAGATTCATCAAATAAAACAATATCAACAGCAAATAACATACACTATGGATCTCATCCTGAATATGTCTATTGGGTTCATCTATAATGAAGACGAAAAAAGATATTAACTTAATGCCTTGATGTAAGCCTACAATAATTGGAAATTAACACAGTTATATGGGGCTAATGATACTGAAAATACGCATTACATTCTCTTTTGAATGAAAGGATGATTAGTCATAAAAAATTGTTGATTTTGAATTTGATAATCTTGATTGCCAGTTATAACAGAAGTTTACATGGAACTACTTGCATTATCTGTTTCAAGGATGCTATAGAATTATCTGTAAATATTTTATTGTTCAAGCTAGATTAGATCAAGATTAAACATCAGTTTACAGGCTATATTTTCTTCTTGCAGCGTGATGAAGAGGACATGGTTGAGTTTGTTAGGAATTGTCCTTCCGAGTTCAAAGACTATTACATTCAAATGCAGGCAGCAAAGAGAAGCCAAGCACCCCTTCCATCACAGGTAAGGTTGTAAACATAGAGAGATTAGGTTGTCCCACATTCATGCACCCCTTACACATTCCTGTTGATCGGCTTTTTTTGCCGCTTTGATTGTTTAATCATGGAGAGACCATTGGTCGTTAAGGCGTATTCTCAAAATACCTATATCTACAGCTGTGGCAATAGGGGCGTGATTTGGTAATACGCCAATTTGACCACTATTAGTAGATAAAATGATTTCTTTCACTTCTGAATCCCAAACAATTCGATTAGGGGTCAGTACACAAAAATTAAAAGTAATTTCTTCAAATTACTCTCCATTTCTAAAGTTCATAGCCTTCGTGGTAGCTTCATCGATGGTACCTACCAAATAAAAGGTTAGGGAAGACCATCTAATTCTCCGGAAAGGATCAATTGAAACCCTCTAATTGTTTCTGCTAGACCAACATATTTCCCTGGAGAACGAACCTGTAAATACTTCTGCTATGAAAAAAGGTTGTGATAAGAAACGCTCAATTTTTCGTGCTCGTGCTACGGTTAAACGATCATCTTCAGATAATTCGTCCAACCCAAGGATAGATGTAATGTCCTGAAGTTAGGTTTCCCAACATCTTTTTTGTAAGTACTTCTCTATTAACCCATATATATATATATATATATTTGTATAGTAGTGTTCAGTTGCTCCCTGCAATATACGCGAACTTAATATTAGTCCTTGGATCTCATCCAATGACTAACACTAAAAACAACCAATAACAAATTGAGTGTTTTTATAGATATCCAAAACCATTTTATACCACCTAATTATACCACAGAATTCTCAATATATAAACAACAAACTTATAAAAATCTAGCTCACTTCTCTCTCCTACTCAAATATATGTTATATTTTTTAAAATTTTCACGCATTTTTAATTTATTGGGTCTTATTTCTAATAATAAATTAAGAATAAATAAAACAAAACAATTTATCACAAGAAAAAGATTAACCTGGAGATAGAAAAGGAAAGGAGTAATCCTTCTGCTGTAGTAGACACCTTTTATACTATTTTTTTTTATTAAAAAAAGCATTTGTATAAATGAACAACAAATAAATAATTTAATACTTAAAAAATCTTGCATTCAGAGTGAATAATGCTGTTTGATTTCAGTTTTTTTTTTTTTTTTTTTGAGATCTTCTTTCTCTTACTTCATATTTGGTCTCACAACGTTCAATAGTTATTTCTATAAAATCATTTCCTTTATGAAGTGTGCTATATGGTTCAGAGTTTCCTTTATCCTGGGCAGAACTCTATTTAAGACTGATTTTTTAGTTTTATTTGTGTATTGCATGTGTTGAGGGTGTTGTCTGAATGCACAGAATCTTTTTGCATGAGACAGGTGCATGAATGTGTTCCATGTGCTTCTGTAGGTGAATGCATATCATGCACACGTGCGATTCTACTTTCCTGTTTGACTGCATGACATCGTAGAATTGATGACCTGCTCGACTTGTAGTTCTAGGATATCTTAGGTGAGAATGTTGTCATAATGGTTCAGCAATTCTTGGGAGGATGATTTGTGTTATGAGTTTTACTAACTAGAATAGGTGGCAACCTTTAATGCTTATTCATTTCTTTCTTTCTTGTACGTGTGAAGGTGAGTGATGACCAGATACTTCTTGACAAGACTGTTGGTGATCAAGTTTCTATATGGAAAAGGAGTAAAGGTCTGGCTGATAAGGTGGTCTCTGGCCATAATTGTTCTGGGGAAACATGTTCTTACTATCATATTGGGGATGTATTTGTTTGTGAGGAGACTGGGCATGTTCATGGTATGAAACTCTCATCGTGTTTTTTGATCAATAAATCTTGGTTTTCTAGAAGTAAAAGATGCGTGTATATATCTATCTACCTATACGTATGTATGTATATATAACGGCATATGGTGCTCATTGGGTCTTTTGTGCAGTTTGTGATGATACATGCAGAGAAGTTATTTTGGACCCGGCAAATGAGCTTTTGGTTTGTACAATTTCTGGGCACTGTTTTGATAGATTACTGTCACCAGCTGAAATGGAACCAGACCCTGTAAGGAAATTCATCTGTAGATTAATTTTTGCACTGCCATAAAATCACAATTTTCCTTATGAGTTGCTAGACCTCTCGTGGCCCCCCTATAATGTGATTTCTGCAATTGACTCCACATATAGCCTAATGATAGCCTTCTAGTGTTAAGGGAGAGAGGTCAGCTCCTTTGGTATTATGTTTCTTTTGCATTCACACCATGTTATGATTGTGTCACATAGCATTAGGGCTAAACTTATGATGTTATGCAACTGTCATATTTTTGAATCACCTCTTCATACTTGAGACTTCAGTGGGCACTTCATTTTCTTGGTGGCCAAGTTGAGCCGGTTAGTTCCAATTCTGCATCAGATATACGTACCTTCGTACTAAACCATCTTTCAGGGCCATCATGGGTAGTGCAAAAGGATGTTTATGTGGACAATATGTATACTCTTCCATGACAATTCAACTTCATCAAAAAGCCTTGTTGCATCTATTTGGATCGGCCACACATGCAATTTAAGTCAAAACTACACTACCATGCTTTTATTATCACAAACTTTGTTAGTTTTGGATCTTTGGCCTTCTCTTTCTTCTAAAATTACCTTTAATGTAAATCATGTGTACTCTTCCACTGGTCATATGTTATTCTTTACAGTATTATGTTTGACCAGAGTATCTCGGTCAATTTTTTTCTTATGATATTTGCAGATACGTTTCCACTATCTTAGGAATGTGATGAATGTGTTCATTTGTAGTTCTCTGTCTTTTCAAAGAACTTGAAAAAAAATTGTCCTTGGATCTTCATCACTTGTCCATATGCACTTTAGTGTTGCTCAGTTTGTTGCATAGACTCCCCCTCCCTCTCATCTACACACCCACACATTTTCATATTCTTTAAGTAACACAGATCATTGTTCCTCTGCAACAATTATATTGTTAATAAGTTGATAAAATAACTTCAGAGTTTTAATAGGCTATAAACTAATATGGTTCATGGGCCTGGTGGTTATTTCAATTTACTTGCCTTGATATCTTCTAATAAAATCAGTATCAAGTTTCCGGTGGGTAAATCACATGCCCACACACTCGTTAGTCTCACGGCCTCAACCTTCCAATTGGAAGGAGGAGACACCACATTACCAACTTGGCTATGCCTTTGGCAATCACTAATCAACGATTAGTTATTAGAACCGAAGCCCATATAATATGGCTACTTCAGAGAGAAGTTGAGAAAATTATAGCTTTTACGGAAGTACTTCTTTGAGAAAAGATTTGTCCATTGTTCTCCATTGGTTGTAGCTCTCATGATTATTGATTATCACAGCAGGGTCTATAGTTGATCATAATATTTTCACTCAATTGATTGCTTCTGTCAGACAGGTCAGGTCGGTGTGTATAGTCTGGCTCGATCTAATCTTTTACTTCTGTCTCTTTGGATGAAATTTCAGGAACAGCTGCAAGGTGGTGGTTCGGATGAAGCGGAGCCATTCATGGGATCTGGCCGTTTTGGTATAATTTTTGTTAACTCATATATATATATATTTGTATATGTCATCTTTTTCTCTTTCTTCTTAATCCCCAGAATCATGTGTAATTAGCTAGTGTGTTTGTTGCAGCAAGAGCTTACCTGTTAGGATACAACTGTGCTGATGAGAAGGAGCTAGAAGCTGCTTTGAGGTTTTGCTGAAATTCGCCTTATAGTGGATGATTTGTTATGAATGTTTACTTTAGGGGATGTTATGGCCTTTTGGTGAAATGTTTAAATTTTAGTATTTGGAAATGTATGTTATTAATTATCTAGTAGTTATTTATAGAACCTTAAAATAGTTGCTTACCAAGTTCGGGTAAATGTTGTTGTTGCTTTCTCAAAGTTTGGGAAATATTCACTAGTTTTGCTTTTGTTTATCTTGGCTCACATTCTGGGTATGATGTGAATTGCGATGTATGTAGATAAAGCTATATAAAGCTGCTACACCATGTTGTATCAGTAAAACAAAAGGTTTTGGGAGAGAAAGTGTTACATATTTAATCTGGCTTTATTTATATAAAATTGTCCCCAGGAACATGATTTCCAGTGGTATAAGCTTTCACTTATTTCCTAGCGCTAGGTTTTATTAGAGAAATGCTGAACATTAAGAATTTTATTTCATGATATAATCATGAATGATGTTCATGCATGAACTGACACGTAAAAATTGAATTGATGTTAAAAGTGGAATTCAACTATTAGAATGGAAACTGTTTAATATTAAAAAAAAATTATTTATTTTATTTATGATATTATTCTAAACTTTTTTTCATGATGTGCAGTATTACTCGATTTATTAACCCAACTTCGAACTATTTTTGGAGCAATATGTTCTAATGACAGAATAGAAGAAAGATTTGATGTTTCATCAAATTATCAGATTCCTGGTCTATTAAATAATTTTTTGGTAACGCTCTCGATTCCTGCTTTTACTCCTGCTTCTATTACTGTTCACAGAACAGGGCTGTTTGGTTGGTTGCTCCCGCTTCCAAAATCTGGAAGCAGGCTGGAGCAAAACCTCAAATTTGGAAGCAAGGCTCACCTTGCTTCCATTTGCTCCCATCATTATTTTTAGTGGGGCCCATTATAAGTTGCTCCCAAATTTCCCCAATTGCTTCCAAATTCTTTGCAACATGTTAGGTTTGCTTCAAGGTGTATAAAATTTTTTTAAAAAAATTAATTCCGAAAATATATATAAAATTAGAAATAAATATATAAAATTCAAAAAAAAAAATTTTAATTTTGAAAAATATATAAAATTCGAAAAAAATATATAAATTTTTAAAAAATATATAAAATTCAAAAAAAAATATAAAATTCGAAAAAAGTATATAAATTTTGAAATATATAGAAAATTCAAAAATATATAAAAAATTCAAAAAAATAATAATATTCAAAATATATATATTTCAAAAAATAAAAATCGAAAAAAATATATAAATTTTGAAAAATATATAAAATTAGAAATAAATATATAAAATTCCAAAAAATTATTTTAAATTTCGAAAAATATATATAAATTTTAAAAATATATATAAAATTCGAAAAAAGTATATAAATTTTGAAATATATATATAAATTTTTAAAATTATATAAAATTCGAAATATATATATAAAATTCAAAATATATATATTTCAAAAAATTAAATTCGAAAAAAATATATAAATTTTGAATTTTAATTTTGTTTTGAAATTTAATATATATTTTTTGAATTATATATATATATTTCAAATTTTACATATTTGTTTCAAATTTTAATTTTTTTTTCAGAATTTAACATATTGTTTTTGAATTTTACATATATATATTTTTTGAATTTTATATATTTGTTTCGAATTTTAAAAAAATTTCAAATTTTAATATATTGTTTTTTGAAATTTATATATATTAATTATCTCTTAAAATAAATTTTTTTTTTTTTAAAAGATAAAATTGTAATTTTGCAATAGGGATGGGGTAAATTTCACCCAATTAGGATAGTTGAGGGATTGTTTTTACCCCTTTTGTAGTTGAGGGGGGTTTTGTGCTCATGGGGCAATAATTGAGGATGGTTTTATGCACTTTAGCTAAAATAAAATATTATAACCAAAGGTCTTGTGCAATACAATATTATAATTTAGAATTTATCTACAAAAAAATTTATAGTTTACAAAAAATAAAAAAAATTATTTACAATATCCAAATGAGAGGTCTTGTGCAATACAATTTTTATTTTTTTAATTGTAGAACTTATTAATTTCTTATATTCAATCTAAATCCAAAAAAAAAAAACAAAATCTCAAATCATTTGAATTCACCAAACATGTTTTGCTTTCACATTTTAGGAAATCAGCAATTCCACCAAACATGTTCTGCATGCTTCAGCTTTCATTTTTCTCATATCAGAATCATCAGCACCAAACATGTTTCCGCTTCAGAAAAAACTTGCTTCGCTACGCTTCAGCTTCCAAACCCGTTTGAATGCAGGAGCGGGAGCATTTCCAAACAGGCCCTTAACCTTATGCCCCCTCATCCATCAATTTAGCAAATGATTAATTACCTTGACACCCCTTAAAGTTTATTCTATCTTCAATCACACCTCTCAAGTTTAACAATCATCATTTATACCCATGATATTTTTAAAATCACATCATTTACACCCCTTATACCTAAAATACCCTCAAAATTGAGATATTTGATATTTGAAAATAAGATTTAGTAGCCTCATCTTTTATTATCCAAACAAGACATTAATTTTTTATTAAAAACATTAATCCCTCAAACACATTTTCACATAAATATATATATAAAAAAAGTAGGCTACAACAGTTTTTCCAAAAAACAATAATAATAATGCCAAAATATTTTATTTTCGAACTACCAAATAGGATAAAATATAAAAAACAATTATAAAATATTATTAATTTTATATAAAATTATATAATAGAAATAATTTTATTTTTATTAACAAATAATGCCGATTTTTTTTTATATAAAAATAAAAAATAATTTATAATTGTTTATATTTCAGCATTATTATTATTGTTTTTTTGAAAAAAAAAATATTTTGCCCTACTTTTTTATTGTTTATGCTAAAATGTTTTTGAGGGACTATTTTTTTTTAAATAAAAAAAATTAGGGTAGAAAATATTTAGCGCTACCAATTATAATTTTTAATGTTTTAAAATATTTTACTATAAACGAATTTGTTTTTTTTATTTATGCCAAAATAAAAAAAAATTATTGGTTGGTTTGGATAATAAAAGATTATGTTAGTAAACCCTATTTTCAAACACCAAATATCTCAATTTTGAGGGTATTTTAGGTATAAGGAGTGTAATTGATGTGAGTTTGAACAAATCAAGGGTATAAATGATGATTGTCAAACTTGAGGGGTGTGATTGAAGACAGGGGGTGTCAATATAATTAACCCTTTGTCAATTTGATAGTGGAGGGGGACATTGATCAAATTGAAAATGTTAGGGGGTTATTTGATAGGCCAGGGGGCAATCTGATCATTTGGTGAAACATCAAGGGGTTTTGTGATAATAACCCTTAAAAAAAAGGCATCTAATTTGTCAATATCCCGTTACACTTCATTTATTATGAAATATTCCAGTTACACCCCCTTGTTGACGTCATTAACTCATTTAATGGAAATGTGTAAATTTACTATTTTACTAAGGGTTAGGTGCTAAAAACCCTATGTGGTATGCAATATGTGCGTATAAACTCATGTTGTTATTTGACACCCCATTATTTTCAAATAGGTGCGTTTTGCTCTCATTTTGACATGAATCATCTAAAATACCTTTAGAATAATTCAAAAACATATATAAAATTCGTAAAAATATATATAAATTTTGAAAAAATATATAAAATAAAAATATATATATTAAGTTTTGAAAAAAATATAAAATTCAAAATATTATATTAAATTGGGAAAAACATATATAAATTCAAAAAAACATATATTAAATTGGAAAAAAATATATAAAATTCGGAGGAAAATATAAAATTCGAAAAATATATATTAAAATTCGGGGAAAATATAAATTTAAAAAAAATAGTTTTATTCGAAAACAAATATATAAATTCGAAAGAAATGTTGTATTTTGGCTCTTTGAAGTTTTAGTTAATGTATACTTGTATAGTTGTCTAGCATGTTCATGGTTTTGGTGTATTTTACTTTGGTTACTTGTGTTTTTTATACTTCTATTTGCACAACTATTTGAATTTTCTATTGTTTTTCGAATTTTATATATTTTTACCAGTTTTATATATTTGCTTTGAATTATATATATATATATATATATATTCAAATTTTATATATTCGTTTTGAAATTTTTATATATTTTAAGAAATTTATATATATTTTTACGAATTTTATATATTTGTTTCGAATTTTATATGTTTTGTTATGAAATTTATATATATATATTTTTGAAATTTATATATTTTTTTACGAATTTAATATATTTGTTTCAATTTTTATATGTTTTTTTGAAATTTTATATATTTTTTCTAATTTTATATTTATTTTAGAAATTTATAATTTAATCAATTTATTTTTATTTATATATTATTTATTATAGATTATTATTATTAATTCAATATTTATTATTTTTATTAGGTTAGAAGAGGTATTTTAGGGATTTCATATCGTTTTGGGGGTAAATCACACATTTTTTGAAAACTAATGAATTTATACACACATTTTGAAACTGTAAAGGGTTTTTCGCACTTATTATGAAACTCGATGGGTTTTTTCGCTAATAACCCTTTTACGAATAACATTTAACCATTATTTTTATGAGCTATTAACAAACAATTCCCCATGGTTTCAAATTCTTAACAAACACCCCCTGAGGTGTCAAATAACCCCCTGCACTTTTTTCACCTTACACACAACCCCTACTCCGTTAGTATTCCGCTAACAAACACCCATTACCGTTAAAAATTGATATTTTATACCCAAAATAAAGATATTACTCTCTTTGTCATAAAATAAAATGATAACTAAATAAAGATTTTTTAGTAAATTACAAATTATTATTTTTTAACTAAATTAATATTTTTGAGTAAATTACAAATTATTTTTTTGTTTTTTGTTTAAGTTAACTTATTTATTTAAATTCAAATTTGAAAAAATATATTACTCTCTTTGTCTCAAATTATAAATCCTTTTTGGGGAATTCAACATTTTAAGATGATGACTTTTATTGTAGTGTTAGTCAATAAAATACCAACTTTACTCGTGATCCCACTATAATGATGTGATCGTTTATAAAATATATATTTTATAACTTTAATGTTTGAAGATTAAACTGGTAAATTGACCAAATTAAGTGATTTGACTTTTCAAATTGGACATTTATTTTGGGACGACTAAAGAAGAAAAATTGACACTTATTTTGAGACAAAGAAAGTACAAATTATAAGGGCAAAACCCTTTTAAAATGTATATGTATCTATTTTCTTAAAAAAATAAAAAAAATATTATTTAAAGTTTATTATTATCAATAATTTTATATTTTTATAATTTGTACTCCTTCCGTCCCAAAATAAGTGTCAACTTTGAAAAGTCAAAACATTTTATTTGGTCAATTTACCACTTTAACATTCAAACATTAAAGTTATAAAACATATACTTTATAAACGATCACATCACTATAGTGGATCACGAGTAGAGTTGGTATTTTATTCACTAATACTACAATAAAAAGTCATCCTTTTAAAAAATTGAATTCCCAAAAAGGATTTTATAATTTGAGACATGGAGAGTAATATATTTTTTTATATTTGAATTTAAATAAATAAGTAAACTTAAACAAAAAAATAATTTGTAATTTACTCAAAAATCTTAATTTAGTTTTAAAAAAATTGTAATTTATTAAAAAATCTTAATTTAGTTACCAATTTATTTTAGGGGTATTTTGAGCATAAAATATCAATTTAGGAATATTTTGAGCATAAATATCAATTTAGGGATATTTTGGGTATAAAATATCTATTTTTAACAACAATGTGATATTTGTTAACGAAATACTAACGTAGTGAGAACTGTGTGTATGATAGGAAAAATGCACTGGATTATTTGACACATCAGGTAGTGTTTGTCAAAAATTTAAAACCATAGGAATTATTTGTTGATAGCCTATTTTTATTTTCAAAAGACAAAATTATCTCCACACCCAATCCTAATTTCCTTTCACTTTAAGAAATCATTTATTTCTAATCCAAACTCCAGCCCCATATCAAATTCAAGCAAAGAGAAGATCATATCAATAGGTTTTTGCCTTAGCTTCGGCATTATCCACCGGCTCGCTCTCTCTTCGCATCATGGCTGATGTGGCGTGAAGGTGTTTCGTTTTGTTGGAATTTCGCATCGTTATGGATGTCGGTAGGCTCTAAATTTGCCGCAGTGGTTGTCGTAACAATCGGCGAAGTTTGTTGCCGCCAGCAAATATCCGACCGGAATCGAAGAAGAAGAATCGTGTTTGGTTACGACTCCCCCAGTCCCTCTTCTATGTATATTTATATATATATATATATATATATGTATATCCATACTGTTCCTTTGCTCCCGTGAGCTGTAGTGATGGCAAAATGGACGGACCCAGCCGGGTTCTGACTTGACTAGGACGGGTTTGGTATGTTTAAAAACAGGTTTGGGATTAAAAATCAAAATTCGAAGCGGGTTTGGGTACAAAAATCGGTCGGTAACCCGACCTGTTAGTAACCAGCTGGTAATCCGATGGTAAAATTCATCGGTAATCCGACCCGTTATTAACCCTCCGGTAACCCATTGGTAAAACCCGTCGGTAATCCGATCCGTTAGTAACCCGATGGTAACCTGTTGGTAAAACTCGTCGGTAACCCGACCCGTTAGTAACCCGCTGGTAACCCGATCCGAACCCAACCCGGTCCGACCCGTTTATGGTTATTTTTAAAAAATATATATATATGCAATTTTGTATGCCCAAAATAAGCCGTAAAAATATATAATCATCCCATCTTATAAAAAAAATCAAAGTTGAACTTTTACTATAAAATGATAATTATCAAATTATCATTTTATAGTAAAAGTTCAACTTTTATATTTTATTATAAAAGTATAATTATCACATTATACTATTATAAATAATGAAATATAATAATCTTTAGATGTAGTTAAATTAAATTCGACTCAATTGAATTGGTATTTTAGTTGTTTGAACATAATTTGATTTAGTTGAATTACGAATTTACTTAATTTCACTAATTGACTCAATTAAATTGAGATTTTTCTAAATTGAACTCAATTGAATTGATATTTTACTTATTTGAACTCAATTTGACTCAATTGAATTATGAATTTACTTAATTTTATTAAATTGAACTCAATTTGACTAAACTAAATTGAGATTTTCTAAATTGAACTTAATTCGACTCAATTGAATTGGTATTTTAGTTATTTGAACTTAATTTGACTGAGTTGAATTAGGAATTTACTTAATCTCACTAATCAACTAAATTGAGATTTTTCTAAATTGAACTCAATTAAATTGGTTTTTTAGTTATTTGAACTCAATTGGACTCAGTTGAATTAAGAATTTATTTAATTTTTAATTTGACTCGACTAAATTGAGATATTTTTAAATTAAACTTAATTTGACTCAATTAAATTGGTATTTTAGTTATTTGAACTCAATTTGACTCAGTTGAATTAGGAATTTATAATATCTTATATATATTAATATTGTCTACTCCAGTATTGTTAACATATATTTTAATATATTTATAATTTATAATATCTTATATGAATTATCTTATTATATATTATATTAATAATATATGATTCTAAACTAAAATATAATATCGTATATCACTAATATACTATTTCAAATCAAATAATAATATATTACTTTAATTACAGTAAATAATTATCAATCTAAATTATACTATTGGGAATTTTATTAATTTCACTAAATTTAAATTCAATTAAACAACTTTAAATTCGTGATTTATTCAAATGTGGTGATTTTATCCACTTATCATGGTTTTTTTAATTTGTGATTTACTCAATTTAACTCAATTGAATTAAATTTTAATACTTTGAATTAAGAATTTTGTCAATTGAACTTAATTTCACTACTTTGTATTGGAAATATTTTCAATTCCACTGAATTGAATTCAATTAAACTATTTTGAATTGGGAATTTACTCAATTTCACTCAATTAAATTACTTTGAATTTGAGATTTGCTGAATTTCACTCAATTGAACTCAATTAAATTACTTTGAATTGGATATTTACTCAATTTCACTAAATTGAATTCAATTTCAATATTTCAAATTAAGAATTTTGTCAATTGAACTTAATTTCACTACATTGAATTGATGATTTTGTCAATTCCACTCAATTAAACTCAATTTCACTACATTGAATTGGAGATTTACTGAATTTTACTTAATTGAAGTCAATTTCACCACTTTGAATTGAGAATTTACTCATTTTTCACTTAATTGAAATCAATTTCACTACTTTTAATTGGAGATTTACTCATTTTCACTCAATTGAAATCAATTTTACTAATTTGAATTGAGGATTTTATCAATTTCACTACTTTAAATTGGGGGTTACTCAATTGAACTTAATTTCACTACTTTGTTTTTAGGATTGAATTAATTTCACTACTTTGTTTTTAGGATTAAATTAATTTCACTACTTTGTATTGATGATTTAATTAATTGCACTTAATTTCACCCAATTATACTACTTTAAATTAAGGATTTTTTCAATTATACTCAATTACAATACTTTGAATTGGGGATTAAACTCAATTTCATTCAATTGAAGCAATTTATTTTTTGTAACAAATAATAGTTTTTGCTATATTTTTTTTGTAGTTAATTTTTCTTTTATTTGCTAAAAGAAAAAGTGTTGTAACAAATAAATAATATTTGCTAAAAAAATGATTTTTAGATAAATACTATTTTTTATTATAAAATTTTAGTTTTTATAGTATAATGTCTGATATTTAGATAAAATGTCTGTTATATATATATATATATATATATATATATTTGTAGTGTAAGGATATTAATTATTATTATATTAAATTATAATAAAAGATTAATTAAGAAAACCCTAAGGCCATCATAAACATCATTCTCTCATCACTGTTCAGAGTGTACCCTCTCTGATTTTTTGTTTCTTTATCGTCTTCTCTACTCCTTCGTTCCAGCATCAAAATCACGTTTGTCTGTGCTTTTTTCTGAGCTTTCTTGCTTGATTTTGTGAAGGTAAGATACCAGATCTTCATTCTTGATTTGTTAATTTCACATTGTAGGGTTTTTAAAAATATTTTTGATTTTGATTTTAGGTTTTGAAACTAAAGGCGCAGGTCCTAGAATCCTAGCCTCGGCCTCTCTTAGCGTTTTCTTTGTTGATTTTCCAAAGGTAAGATACCTAAATTGATCTATATATATGTATATAATATGGATCCGAGAAAACATATAATAGAATCATAAATCTCTCCCAACATTTGGTTTTCCCCGTCTCCTAATGCTAGTTTAGTGTAGACAATACTACTCATTCTCCTTACCTTGCAAATTCAACACTCATGTTTTGTGCGTGTTCAATTGATTTTATCCACTTTCTCTCGTTTTATTTTCAATTGATGATACTTTATTTATGAACAAGTGTTTTAGCTTCTAATTTGGTCTATTTATTAGTTTGCTGCACATTTATCTTAACATGCTTATTTATGCCAAAGTCATATTTTTTTGCATATGTTGTTTATTAGACATTCAACACATATAATGTAAAAGTCGTTTTAACGGATGATTATATCATTTACACCACGACTAGAAAACTAGGTCGAAAGTTTGTCTCAAGGAACATACTATTTTATATTAACACTTGTTGATGGGTTTTTGGCTAATAATGTTACTTCAATTGTTGTGCTTGTTTGTGCGTGGATAGTATATCTAAAGTAATGTAGATAGGAAAAATGCCTCTATGCTATGTCACATTAGAAATGTCTCAATCTCCAAATAATTCTATAGTTTATTAATTATCCTTTTGCCAAATGTTATCTGTGAGTAAGAGTATTTCATTAATCTTCACTATCTACTGATGAATCATCCTCAATGCATATAAAAGTACCACATATATGAATATAAATGACTTTTATTGTTTCTTGATTTAAATGTCTTTTTGTTACCAATGGTAACCCGATGAAACTCATTTATACCGATGGAGTGGTAATGGTATTACCGATTATAAGCCGTCGCGGGTTTGGGATGAATTTGGTACTTATAATTTTTAAATGGGATGATAATAATATTAACTAAACACATACCAAACCCAATGACCAGGGAGTTTTATACGCGAATTAAATATTAGTAGATGTGAATTAAAAACCATTTGTATATGGTATTACACCTATTAAAAATCAGTCATTTCAGTTTTTCGATTAATATAAACTACATAACATTAGGAGATGGTAATGAAATAATTCACCTAGAATTCAACCTATCTACAAAGAACCAATGACATTCATATATACTAAATAAAATTTCATGCTTATTGAATTTTTTTTTCTTCCAGAAAAATTGACAACATACAATAACTATATGAAAGTTTATTTTTCTAGTAGAAAAAAAAAACATACTACATGAAAGTTCATTTTTCTCTAAAACAATTTGACGACGAAAATGTAGAAACATCACATGAATAATAAGTGATACAAGGTGTAAATTTGAAGTAAGAGAAATAGTCACAACGTTCCTGCATGTTCTCATACGAACTAAATTTTTGCATGAATGATATGCAGCCGCATAAAAATATCACTAAAGTTACTCATAAATTTTATCAACCAAATAATATGAAAACTAGAAAACATCGTATGGATACAAAATTTGGGACAACCAAATAGTATAAAAACATGAAGGCTCTGTTTGGTAACCAGTTTTTGCTGATTTTGTCTTGATTTGTTTTTAAATTTAAAACCAAAACCACTTAAAACTTTGGTATTGGATTTGGTTCAAAATAAAGTAAAACCAAGAGCAAAAAAAAGTTGGTCTTTCTTGGTCTTAACCCACAATTTTTGACTTTTTTTTCTTTTTTTTTTTCTCTCTCCTATTTATATATATATAATTCATGTACTAAAATTAAAAAATAATATATATTAATATATATAGAATAATATATATATTTTATTTTATAATAATATATATAAAATAATATTATTAAATATATATAAAAATAATATATATATAAATATATATAAAATAATATTATTAAATATATATAAAAATAATATATATAAAATAATTTATTAAATATATATATAAAAATAATATATATATAAATATATATAAAATAATATATATTAATATATATAGAGTAATATATATTTTTTATTTTATAATAATATATAAAAAATAATATTATTAAATATATATATATAAATAATATATATATAAAAATATATAAAATCATATATAAAATTAAAAAATATAAATTTTATATATATAGAATAATATAAATTTTTATTTTATAATAATATATAAAATAATATTATTAAATATATATAAAAATAATATATAAATTCAAAAATAACATATATAAAATAATATATATAAAATAATATATAAAATTCAAAAATAATATATATTATTATTTTATAATAATAATACCATACCAGAAAGAACATACCGCTTACCAAACAAAATTTTATATTCATATCTATGTAAAGTTTGACCAGCAAATAGTATAATAAGAATGAAAAACATAATAATTGGTCTTTCAACATGCTTCACGTGAGGAAATTATTATTGTTATCCTGATTTTGAATATCACATGATTGACTTTGTCTATTTTGAAAACAAGATATGTTATTCAATGTAAAGTATGCAACATTGCAAATATGATATGAGACTACATACTTTGATGATCCATTCCAATCCCAACCGTAATTGACAATATGGTAATTTTCCAAAAATAATTTTTTATTAAAAATAAAATTGTTGTTTACTCTATTTGCTAGGGTTTAAAAGATTTTTTTAAAGAATATTTTATTATTTTTAAGCGTCTGATTATTAAAAATGTTATGATTAAAAAGTAAATTTTTATGTTTATATATAGATGCGTTAAAATATTTGTAGGACTTTTACAAAATGCTAGAAATGAAAACACACACCAAAAGACAAAAAATGCTGAAATATATCACATTTGCTGTGCACACAAACAGAACTAAAGTACTAATATTAAAAAACAACCCCCTATGGTTTCAGATTCTTGACAAACATCCCTGATGTGTCAAATAACCCCATGCACTTTTCTCCGTTAACAAACATCCCCCATTCCGTTAACAAATACCCCATTCCGTTAAAAATATATATTTTATGCCCAAAATACCCCTAAATTGATATTTTATGCCCAAAATACCTTTAAAATAAATTGGTAACTAAATTAAGATTTTTTAATAAATTAAAAATTATTATTCTTTTAACTAAATTATTATTTTTGAGTAAATTAAAAATTCTTTTTTTGTTTAAGTTTACTTATTTATTTAAATTCAAATATGAAAAAAATATATTACTCCCTCCGTCTCAAATTATAAGTCCTTTTTGGGAAATTCAATTTTTTAAGATGATAACTTTTATTATAGTGTTAGTGAATAAAATATCAATTTTACTCGTGGTCTCACTATAATGATATGATCGTTTATAAAATATATATTTTATAACTTTAATGCATCTATGCAAAGCCCTTTTAAAATTTCTATGCATCTATTCTCTTAAAAAAAAAATATTATTTAAAGTGTATTATTATCAATAATGGGTTTTTTTAAGGGTAAATACCACTGACACCCCCTCAAAGATATCATAATCCCACATATACCCCTTCGATATTCACTATTCCCACTCAGACCCCCTCAAAATTGAATTTTATCCCATAAAGACCCCATCCGTCTCCACGCCGTTAAACTGTGCCGTTAACCAACCTGTGAATTGTCTATTTTGCCCTCAAAATGATATAAAATGACCTGCATATCCTTCTTCTTATTCTTCAATTTGGGTATCCCAAAACCCTAACCCTAATTTATATATATAGAGAAATTGGAAGTGGGAAATTGGGAGAGAGATTGAAGATGGGGATTGTATATATTGCATACCCATATATATATATGCTGCTATATATACTCGTATATATCTATAGCTGCTATACCCGTATATATATATATATATATGTGTATATATATATGTATAAATCTATATATATATATGTGTGTGTGTGTATATATATATATGTGTGTGTGTCTGTGTGGCAGTGGTGTGTGCGTCTGTGGCAGTGGTGTGTGTGTGAGAGAGAGAGAAAAAAAAAAAATTTAAATGTTTTTTTAATTTTATATTTATTTTCGAATTTAGTATTTTTTTAAAAAAAATTAATATATATATATTTTGAATTTTATATTTATTTTCAAATTTTATAATTTTTTATGTTTTTTTCGAATTTTATAATTATTTCAAAATTTAATATATATTATTTGAATTTTATATGTTTTTTTTTAATTTTATATATTGTCTTGAATTTAATATGTTTTTTTTTTAAAAATTCAAATTATATATATATATTTTATTTTATATTTATTTTCGATTTTATAATTTTTTTCGAAATTTAATATATATTTTTGAATTTTATATGTTTTTTTTAAAATTTTATATATTTGTTTCAAAAAATTTATGTTTTTTGCGATTTTTATATTTATTTTCGAAATTTAATATGGTTTTTTGAAAAAAAAATAATTTCTAAATTTATATATATTTTTAATATTATATTTATTTTCGAATTTATAATATTTTTCAAATTTTAAAATATATGTTTTCGATTTTTATATATATTTTGAAAATTTAATACAATTTTTTTTGAATTTTAAATATTTCCTTCAAATTTTATATATTATTTTTGAACTTTATAATTTAGGTATATTTTTTGAAATTTAAATATTTTTTGAATCTATATATTTTTCCCCTTTTTATATTTGTTTTTCTAAATTTTTATATATTTTCAGATTTTAATATAATTTTTCAAAATTTTATATATTTTTTGAATTTTATATATTTTTTTCATTTTCATATTTTATATAATATTTTTGAATTTTAAATATTTCTTTCAAATTTTATATATTATTTTTGAATTTTATAATTTATATATTGTTTCTAATATATATATATATATATATATTCGTAAAATATATATATATATATATATTTTGGGCATATGGGTAATTTTATATTTTATATATTACCCTAATGTAATAAGTGAAACTTCAGGGGGTGCTACTGCAATTTATCCTTTATTTAAATATATATCGAAGGGCAAATTAGTAATTTCACAATAAAACGTCAGTAAACCTAATGACCGTCTGTCAGAGGGGTTCATGTGGGAATACTCAATATCGAGGGGGTCCGTGTGGGATTAGGGTCTCTTTGAGTGGGTGTCGGTGGGAATAACCCTTTTTTTAATAATTTGTACTCCCTCCATCCCAAAATAAGTGTCCACTTTGAAAAATTAAAGGATTTTATTTGATCAATTTACCAGTTTAACCTTCAAGTATTAAAGTTATAAAATATATATTTTATAAATGATCACATCATTATAGTGGGACCACGAGTAAAATTTGTATTTTATTCACTAACACTACAATAAAAGTCATAATCTTAAAAAATTGAATTCCCTAAAAGAGACTTATAATTTGAGACAGAAAGAGTAATATATTTTTTCAGATTTGAATTTAAATAAATAAGTAAACTTAAACAAAAAAAGAATTTGTAATTTACTCAAAAATCTTAATTTAGTTAAAATAATAATAATTTGTAATTTACTAAAAAATCTTAATTTAGTTACCAATTTATTTTAGGGGTATTTTGGACATAAAATATCAATTTATGGGTATTTTAGGCATAAAATATATATTTTTTAACGGCATGAGGTATTTGTTAACAGAGTGGGGGTTGTTTGTTAATAGAGAAAAGTGCAGGGGGTTATTTGACACATCAGGGAAGTGTTTGTCAAGAATTTGAAACCATAGGGGGTTGTTTGTTAATGACCCAATATTAAATCTAGGGTTCACTTTGAGTTTATATCTTTTTCTTTTCCGTTGTCAAGAAAGCGATTAGGTGGAGAGTTAGGACACCGAGGAGACCACGACACCCAATATTTACTTAAAAACCCTATTTTGTCCTCCCTGAAATAGTGGAAACTTTAGTGCTTGTTTGGTAACCGGTGCGGTGTTAGTTTTTGGTTTTGGTTTAGGTTGAGTTGGGTTTTGTGTGGTTTTATTCTAAACTGAAACCATGTTTGGTGCAAATGATTTTGGTGTAATAAAAAATAAAACTGAAAAACTAAATCATATTTGGTAGAGTTGGTATGAGCTAAAATTCTGAGCCATTTCAATGTTTTTTTACCAATTTATTATTTAAAAATATTTATTACTAAAGTTTTAGATAAGAACCAAAATTTTGGCACCAAAATCATGTGCTAAACACACCATGGAGTGGATGGTTTGGTTTTGGTGTGGTAGTATAGTAGTGGCACCATCTAAAACCATGTCTTGAGATGGTGCTTGAATTGGAGCATTTGGAGTGGATGGTTTGACATTGTAGCTCCAAATCCAAGCCAACCAAATTTTTTCCAAAAATACACATCTTAGTGATAAATATATTATTTTAATAAAATAATTTTATTTTTTAAATTCTTTTACAAAAAAATAAAATGAAAGCTAACGGGAATAGTAGTGACAGACAATGGATGAGGCAGTGGTGGTGGTGGTGGAGAGATTGTGGTGGCGTTTGTGTAGTTTGTTTACTTGAAATGTGGGAGAGTAGTTTTTAATAATTTAATTTTTAAAAGTATTTTACTTACGGAATGGAATGATCATTCCTGATGATGCGTAGAATGGTCGGGTAGAAAACGATGTCTTCCTGTCAAAAAGAACAAACAGTGACCGGAAGAGGTACCGGTGGGGTACCGGCCAAATAGGCTCCGACGGTCAAGTTAGAATTTGGATCGTTCAGAGAAATATAGCAGGAGTAATGTTGGGTAATTATTGCGTACCTCTTTAGATTGACCCCAACCCTATATTTATAGGGTTTTTAATGCGGTGGTCCTTATAGAGTTGTAACGTGTCGTATATATCTTGACAATTACCCATATGTATCCTGATAACTACTCGTAGGTATTTTATTGAGATGTGTAGAGTCCTGGTAGTAGGTAGTCGGTTGACAAATCCTTATCTGCACGTGTTGTACAAGTTATACCTATCAGTTGCCCCCGTTCCCGAATTCGCTTGACGAGTTTAGGGAACAAAATCTTTTTCTGTCGTGATTTACTTATACATATATATATATATATATATATTTACAGTAAAATGTAATCCCTTAAACAAATTCTTTAAAAAATTTAAGGGGTCATTTTACTAATTACGAAAAATCTTTAACTTAGGGTTCCTAAATAATTATGTAAAACTTTGTGGGTAGGAAAACTAATTAATTTCCATTCCCATTCTCTTAAGTGTTTTTTGATTCTCAGATATATATACACATGTGCATGATTAAGTCAACAATGTAGGCTACTCATACAAATGCATACATATTGTATATATATATATACACACACACGTGTCCGTTGTGCAATTGATACATTAATGAGCTACCTGTCCATTTGAAGGTAACTTGATGGGGCATCAAAAGGTCGAGCGTGGTTGTCACACCTGCTCGTGACCAAGTCTTGTGCACCCGAAGTTGACTGCCTTTGAATTCAAATGACAAACCTGCTCAACGGTCATAAATTTAAACAAGGGAGCTGCAATACAACGAATATCTTTTACTGTTCTATAAATTCATCATCCCCTCTCAATGCTCAACAACTCCTATCCTAGCCCCAATAATTTTCTGTAATTTAGGCTTTTACCAACTTGTTGCTCCCTTTTATATTTTGTTTCTCCCTTTTTTTTTTTTATATATATTTTTGCCCAAATATTTTGATAAAAATATTCTATGGCACCAAAAAATGTAGGGGACGTAATTTCCAATGTCCACCCGACCATGCTTGATAAATTGAAGACGTAATTTGTATTTCCGTACGAGGTTGAGCTAAACTGTCCGGGTCTAAATCAAAGGGTGCACCACTCCCTTCCACATGGGATGTTTCTCTATACCTCATATTTTGATGTTGGGTTGCGCCTCCCGCTTCCCCGATTGTCGAGAGAGATCTTGAACCATTTTGGTCTCATCCTTTCCCAGCTCTGTCCGAATGCCTGGAAGGCTATTCTAGGGGCTCCTCTTCTATGGTGCCTGTGCGGGAATGGATCCATGTCTCTTCAAGAGTTTCTCTCTTGCTATTACATCCTGCGCAATGGTGCCTGGACCAATTTTTTAACTGCAGTAAAGGGCTTTCCATTGGAGACTGGTGACAATCCAAAGCTTTGGTGGAGTCGTTTCTTTCACGCTAAAGGCAACGGATTGGAGTTTCTGGACGCGGTCGAAGGCGAGGACAATGGTCTGTCCATTCCAAAGGAAGCGGGTGATCTTACTGAAGCGGATAAAATTTATTTATTTATATTATTATTTATTTTTTAGCGAAAAAAAAGTTTTTTTTTTAAACACGCCTTCTCTTCTCTTCTGTAGCGAAAAAGAAGCTATCAATTCTTTCACCGGAAGAGAAAAAGCATATGAAGGAGAGACTGAAAAGGGCAAAATTTTTCTTAGCCCGACATAAGGAAGAGTCTTTTTTTTTATTCAAGCGCTTTGTTGGGATATTGTCTTGGCTTTCGTGGAAGCCCTAATATCCCACTTGTACCTCCTTTCCCTGACTCTCCGAGTGGGAGTTCGTCAGCTTCGCCATCACATCCAAAGCTCCATTCTCCGGTATCTAAAGGATGTCGGGTAACTGTTGACTCTAGTCAAACTTCCCCCGCTCTTCCGACAATCGACAGTCGGGCATTCTCTAGTCCTCCCCCAATTTCTGGTGGGAGTCAGACAACTTCTACTCCTGGAGATCTTAGTTTATCCCTGATAGTTGGCGGGAGTCGGGCGACTGGAGAGATCTTGACTCACCCCCGATAGTTGGCGGGAATCGGGCACTTTTCACCAGTTCTAGTGCATGTATCATCATTTTTTTATTTTTATTTTTAGTGTTGCTTATTTGTTTTGTCTTAAACACTAATATTTTATTGTGTACACAGGGGGATCTCAATGGTTTCCCCAGGATGTGCTTGATAACTTTTTAAACAAAAAGCGCAAGACAGGTTTGTCGCCACCGATTCCCCGTTTCTCCTCCTCCCTTCCTGGCCAAGGTTCTTCCTCCTCTCACCAGATGATGGCGAGATCATCCTCTGGTCCTGTTAGGACCTTGGATCTTGATTCAAATACTAGGAGCAGGGGGCCTGCCGTTCAGACTGGGTTCAGCCAATTCTCTGGACCGCCTACTTTCGACCAGTCTCCGCAGCCTGGGCCCATTTTTGGGATATCCGACCCTGAGTCCAAATCTTCATCGGGTGATACCGTGATGTCAAACGTGCAGGTAGCGACTGAAAAGCTCATGAGCGCTTTGATGGATGAGGACCTTCGGTCATTGGAGAATGAGAATGACTTCGTTATAGAGGTTTATCGGAGATCTCTCCTTGATGTAGGATGAGTTAGTATATCTGCATTATTCATGGTCCGCTTTTTATATTTTATATGTTGACCCATTTTTCTTTTTGTAGAATTTGACCCGAGGCAGGTACATAGCCCATAGAAGCATGTGAGTTGAGTCTGAGAGAGATCAGATGGCTGTCAATCATTAAGCGGAGATCAACGAGCTTCGGGGCCACTATGAACGTCAATGTCACGCCCCAAATTCCTAGGACTCCGAAACCTGAGCCTAAGAGCTAAGGGAGTGATTCCGGAAGTAAAAAGAAACGAAAAACAAATGAAAACCAATGACTGAAGGTCATCAAACACCCACAAAGGGTTGCAATGAATGCCCAGATACCATGCTGTCACGCCCCTAAAGGGTGACGCAAACCAAGCGACTACTAGAGTCAACAATAACAAAGAAGTACATGGAATAACAATAAGAATATACTCCATGCCAACCCGAATACTAAAAACACAAGAGTATCCTCAGATACCAACAGACACGCTCCTAAATCCCTAAGACTCCCGAACTGGGACATCCAAGGAATCCAAGATGTGATCCTTAATACGAATGACCAACTAAGACATCATTAACCAAGAAAACACATGGGTTAATGATAGAAATGGTATATTCCATACCCAAATGACTAATAAAACTAAGCAGCGGAATCTAACGAAAATCCGGCAGAGTTCCGTTTGTAAATGGAACATCCGGACAACCAAACACAACACAATAACCTGCCCAAAGCAATTCAATAATCACAATGGCTTCCAAGCCCCACATTCATCAATCTACTAGGGCCGAGGTAGTGGAAAGAAACCAAAACCCCTCCAAACCCTCTAATAATCAACAGAGCCACAAATGCTCGAATAAGATACAGTAAAGCACCTAGCTGTGCAGAATAGATACAATAACCATCAGAAAGAATAAATATAGGAACTAAAGAATACATCAACAGGGATATGCCAACAGACTGACTCCCAAAAGAAAATACATAACAATCCCATAACAATGGGTAGAGAAACTGAAAGTGGATACCTATCATCCCCAAACCCAGTCGTGCTGCAACCGTAACCGCATCACCCAACGCAACTCCAAAACCTGTAACAAGGAAACAAAAGAAAGCTGCCGTTGCACTGCATCCTGCTTATAGCCGTATATTTCCTGCAACCTGGCGTGGAATACCAGGGGGCGAATAAAATTCCCCTGTGAGCAAATAAGCTCAGTGGGAAAAGATACTCTAACTACCACATCTTCTGATAGTTTAGGTAAAGCTAAACCGTCTAATAAGATATAAATAGTCCAACTAATCCCATTCACGCAAACCCAAGTCACACGCTCATATACTATCGTAAACGAGTATACATAAGTATATAGGGAATATGTATATATATATCTACACGTATATATATATAAATACACAACACGAGTCTCTAAAACTCGTATTCCAAGTACCCAACACCAGTAGTCTACACTATTCCCACCAACGTACATCAAGTACCCGACACTAAGGTCAAATCTAACCAAGTCACAAAGTGCTCACATCACCAAACAGAAGATCCAACAGAGGAGATCACACTCACCTCTAATATCCACAAGGAAACAAAATCCACCAATAGTACCAAGGAAGGCTCAAATCCTACACCCCGATAACACAGGAAGGAAAACACCCACGCCCTTGCGTACTAACACAACATCATCAATATATATATATATATATAACAAATCTCATCCCTCTCCTAGAGTAAGTCTGTACCTCAAGGATGGGATCACCCCATCATCTCACTATGCGAAAACCTCAATGCTATCTCCAACAAGTCAATAAGTCACCAACAGGATAAATCCATCACTAACACTTGCACTATAAGCTACAAAACCACCCGATCAATTCACTAAGAGTACAAGAACTCAACTCCCAAGAACGACCACTTAAGGGTCACCAAAACGAAGCAAAGGAAAAGAGTTCCCAATGCTAATCAACAGATAACCAAGACAACAACGTCAATGTTAAGAATACCCAAACAAGGAAAGAACACCACAAGTGAACAAAGAAAGAACACCAAAAGTGAACAAGGAAACCAAAAACGAATGGCCGAGAGTGGAAGTAATAAAAAGATGAATCCCAGAGATTCAATAGTTTTTAAGAAAAATGTTTTCAAACTCGAACCGATCCATTTGGCATCCATGCCCCTAACGTAAGAAAAACTCAAATCACCTAGGTGGTGAAACCAATAACCCAGAAAAGAGAAAGGCAACACTATATGTGTGCACTGAACAACGACAAGCCTCAAAACCGAGACTTAAAAATGATCGGAAGCAAAGGTGAAACAATGGAACACCTTTCAAAACTCTACAAGTCGAGGTTTTGAGAAAGAAGTCTCGTAACCTCAGAATCCCAAGAAAAGTAATAAAATAGTTTTCTTTTAGAAAATCACATAATAGAAATGACCGTCTTGCCCCCGGTCTCCGTCAGTTGCCATCACCGGCTTTTAAAAGTTGAAATCTTTTCAAAGAAGATCCTAAGATCATTTTATAAGGTATTAAAACTTATCATTTCTACGGGGGTAGGCGAAAACGGGTTTTTCCCTTTAAATACAAGAGTTTACTTCAAAACTTAGGAAACACTGTTTTCGAAATGACAGCCAATAAGAGAAAACACAACTCTATAGAATCAAATGACAACACCAGGAAAAGGTTCGGCACCACGCCGTAACCGACAACTCAAGGAATAACATACAAGTCAACGACCACGTACTAGTGTACAAAACACAGTACAAGAAATGCCTAGGGGAATGAACTAAGCACTATAAACCACGCTACAGTACCCTAAGTACTTAATAGAACTCACCTCAACCATAACCTCTTATCTCCCAATCAAAATCTCAGTTACAATTGATAACATATTCCTCAAAAGTGAAAGGCACCTAAAGGTCCATACTACAACTCACAATCTCATCACCCGCCTTCTCGAAGGCCCCAAATCATAACTGATACTAAAATCAATCTCGGATCTCAAATCTCTAACAAGTCACACAGCCAACCAAAATCACCAAACTACTAACCACAATCACAAGACTACTAACCACAGTCACAAGACTGCTAACCACGATCACAAGGCTACTAACCATAATCACAAGGCTACTAACCACAATTACAAAACTTTTAACCACATTCTCTAAGGCATTACTCCACATCAACTCAACCTCAATTCTACAATCCATCTCTAACTTCAACTAACCACAGAAGTCGCCAGACCAATATACTTAACCTCCCCTACGGGCACAAAAGTATACAACACAAGTATAAGGACATACGCCTCGTTTATACTTTAATAATTACTGCTTTTAATTCCCGTTTTAACATTTATCACTTTCAACTGAGCATTTTATAAAATGAATTCATTTTGCATATTCATAAATAATCATGCTCCAACATATATATATATACATATCAATAAATCACATGATGATATGCAACGCACCGTACTCACAGACCGCCTGTGGTACACACACACAAAAACACACCCTTCTCAAGGGTACTGGATCATTCTCTACCATTCCCCTGAGGATACAGCTCACTAAGGAATGTAGACTTATTGTCCCGTTATTCCCAAGTGCTTTTGACACTTCACACTTTTAACCAAGGAAGACGTCCACCACGGCCCAGCCGTGAACATAGGGCCTTGGACTATGTGTCCTCCCCCTATATCGTCTGCGTTTTCAGAAGATTAGTTCCGTGGGTGCAGCACCCCCTGGCTAGTTGTCACGACGATCCAAACACAAACGTCTACCCGTGCCTCACGCACAAAGGAAGTAGACCACACCAAATGAATCTCTCTGCAAATGGTGAAATCATGCAACACATGCACCAACACCCATGTCTCACAATACATGGTGTACGCAACAAAATCATGTCCAACATAAATATGTAATGCACCATATTTATGAAAATACCCACATGGTAATATCAACATAAATCTCAAATCTCTGTACATGCTTTTAAAAATATATTAAAGCATTTAAATCGTGAGAAAATAGATTCATGTTCTAAACAATATATTTTCTTTAATTCTTTAGAAAATATTTCAATTTCAATTAACATGTCTTTTTAAATAATTTAAACAATTATTTCACGTATATCAAAAGGATCCTAGCACATCGTCTAAGCTTTTCGAATCTCTAATAACCCATTTAAATTCGTAAGGGTTTCTAAGCCGTCCATTCTTATTTAATTTAAATAATAATATTATTTAATCATATAGGAATAATTTAATAAATTTTCTTAAATTAATTCCTAAGTCCCATCCTGATCCTAAACAATTTATAGATATTTAAACTAGCAATTTAATATATCTATAATAAATTAAATAAGGGTTTTGCACCCCTAAACTACTTCAATAATGCGGAGTGAGAAATATAATTTCCCACCTAATTATACGTTACCGAACAGCCCGAAACAGCACAGTACCGACGCCCGAATATGAAGCCCGCCGACCAAAATCGTCCAAAAACTATTTCCAATATATCGAAATGTCCGTCTCGACAACCTATACGATATATATGAAGCCCATTAATAATCGGTTAATTAATTGGGTTAAATCTAAAATACCCCAAACGAAAACTATAACCTATAAATGCGATTTCCGGGAAAATCATTCAACGTAAAATCACGAAATTAATATATGACGAATACTACGTTGGTACGAAACTACTCACCAAAAATCGGCTCAAACCGATCACCGGAAGGTCACCGAAAAAATGGCCGAAGCTCCAGCCGAGTTCGCCCCTGTCCACGCGTCCACGCGCGGCTGCCCAGACGCGGCCTTGCCTTGCCCTTGCGCCACCACCTGCGCGCCTCGCCGACGCCACCAGCACCGCCGCCGTCCACCGTCGTCGCCCGCTCCAGGTCGCCGACCCTGGCTCCAGCCGCCGCCTCTCGCCGCTTCTTCTCCAGCTGCGCGGTCGTCTGTTATGGCGACCCGCTCCTCAGCCAGCTCTCTCTCCCTCTCTCAACCGACACTCTCTCTCTCTGCTGCAACAATGGTGAAGGAGAGGAATGAAGGAGAAGGAGGCAGATCGTGTGGAGTTACAGAGAAGAGAAGGTCTGTGTGTAGTAGGTTGATGCGTGTAAACATATACATATATATGCTATAATTACACAACTAACCCACAAGACTTCCATAATTGCAAAATGACCCACTTCAATATATATATATATAGTTCAATATATATATATATAATAAATCCCAATAATTATCGGGAACATCCGAACGTAATCTCGTAAGCCCGAAATAATAACGGGACGCCCAATAAAATATATCGGGGTAGAAACCCAAATGTCGGGACACTAAACGCCCGGTCCAATTAAAATATGTCGTCATCCAATCGAAACACTAATCATTAAACGTCGAATAAACTAACATCGAAACGAGACCGTGTAGTCGAGAATAAGAATTCGCGTAGTCGTCAAAGAGAAACCGTAGTGTCGTCCAATCGACTTTAAACTAAACGCGAAAAATTTATAGGTATCAAATACCAATTAAATAAACAATACGTCATGAACAAGTGACGTCATTACCGAAATTAAATTAGAATTAATTTCAGTAAAAAGAGAAAGTAACACGGGGTGTTACAGTCAACACCAGCAGCTTGAGACTGCCTGACTGGAGGAGATCAATAAGCTAAAGGGGACTTATGAGTCTAACCTTAAGAGGGCAGAAGTGGAACATGCCTCTCTTTTAGCCCAACAGTTGGGTGAAGCAAGGATCGCTGCAGTTGAGGAATTCAAACACTCTCCTGAGCTTCAGGAACAACAAGTGGTATATTACCTTGGTGGTTTTGAGGATCTCCGCGAGCAGGCGACTGCTTTTTATCCAACATAGGATTTCATAGGATTCAACCCTAGTGACATCGTAGGTAGTAGTTGTTTCTTTTTCTTTTTCTATGTAGAAATCTTGTAGTGTCGCTGTGATGTTTCATTTTATTTCATTTACATTTGATGTACTTTGAAAGTTTATGAATGAAACGATCTTTATGGACCTTGATCCTTGATTTATGTAGGAAAAACTTGACCTTTCATATTAAGGCAGTCTTTATGAGAAGATGAGTAGTAATTCTACTCTATTTTATTTATAGGATTTGGGCTTCACTCAGCCATATCCTCTCAATACTAAGATTATAACCCCGAGCTTCACTCAACCCCCCAAATCTGTTAGGGGACCAATTGTTTTTGGGTGGAAGAATATGTTTATGATAACACAATAGGTGCTCAAGAATTGTATAAAAAAAATTCTCTTTACTGATAATTGGCGGGATAACCGCTCTAACAATTAATGTAAATTAATTAACTTCTACTGTAGAATGCTCGATGACTTATTGCAAACTAAATCTAAGTAAACGAAATTACTCAAAAATGATGCTAAAGAAAAGAAAATAAAGGGTAGCCTAAACTGACCCTGATGCTACCTTTCCACTTTTACTAGTGATACTTCCTCAAGTGATGCGCATTCCAAGGACGGGGTAACTGCTTTCCCTGGAGGGTTTCTAGCCAGTATGCCCCCTGCCGGTATGTGCGGGTTACCCTGTAGGGGCCTTCCCAGTTAGGAGCCAATTTTTCCATTTTCACAATTTCACGGTTGCTGGTGAGTGGGGTGACTTTTCATAGGACAAGGTCTCCTGGCTGAAATCTTCTCTATTTCGTTCTCACAGACGGCGCCAATTGATGATGCGTAGAATGGTCGGGTAGAAAATGATGTCTTCCTGTCAAAAAGAACAAACAGTGACCGGAAGAGGTACCAGCCAAATAGGCTCCGACGGTTAAGTTAGAACATGAATCGTTCAGAGAAATATAGCAGTAGTAATGTTGGATGATTATTGCGTACCTCTTTAGATTGACCCCAACCCTATATTTATAGGATTTTTAATGCGGTGGTCCTGATAGAGTTGTAGCGTGTCGTATCTATCTTGACAGCTACCCATATGTATCCTGATATGATTCTGATAACTATCTATAGGTATTTTATTGAGATGTGTAGAGTCCTGGTAGTAGGTAGCCGGTTGACAAATCCTTATCTGCACGTGCCGTACAAGTTATACCTATCAATTCCATATGTTTAGTAATTAAATGAGATTTTATTCCAAAAAATGAATTTTCATTACATGAGATCATTCTCATTCAATTTATAATACCATACAAATGAATGAAATTAATGACCATTCCATTCAACTCCATTCATTTGTACTAAACATGACATGAATGTTTTAAGAAAAAAAATAGAATATACATATCATTATTGAAAATTTAATTACAAGTACGAAAAAATTAAGTTATAAATTAAAGATCTTCTTGAGGAATATTCTTATGGCTAATTGAATAAACATGTATGGTATGAGAGTAGGGTTGTAAACGAATCGAACCGAACCGAACTGAGCTGAGCTTTAGAATGTTCAAATTTGTTCATTTACTAAACGAGTATAGAAAATGTGCTCAAACTCGACTTATTTGCTTAACGAACGAGTCTGATTCAAACGTCAGATTCAACAAGTCGAGCCCGAACTTGCTCACGAACGACTCATTTCAATTTTAACATATATTACTTTTGCCAATAACCGCTTGAATTGAGTTGCATGTCTTTTTTTAACATATTTTCACTAGTACAAATTTTCATGAATGATTTTTATGGCATGACCGCATATGTCTTATAATCTTTTCACAACACTCTTCACAATTTATTCAATTTGAATACTTTCTTATGTTGAATATGAGATAATTTTACTATTTAACTTAGACGAACATTTTCACGAGTTTTGCGAGCCGAGTTCGGCTTGTTTAGTAAACGAGCCTAAAAATTATGCTTGGGATCAGTTCATTTATTAAATGAATGAGCATGAGTCGAACTCTTAACGAGCCGAGCCCGAACTTGCTCATGAATGACTCGGTTCATTTGCAGCCGAGTCATCAATTCTTCACATAGGTGGTAGATAAAATTATTGGTGAAATATATAACAAAAAGAAAAAGAGAAAAAAATCAACATTGCCCGGATAAGCTTCAAGGTGGGGAAATCCTTTTTTAAAAGACGGGCATGACCATCATCATCAACGCGCTCTTTAATGCTTACACGCGTCGATTACGCGTTAAACCGCCGCGTGGAATCGAATCTGTGAAAAACGTATATATATATATATATATATATATGCGTGATATCTTCTGTATATTTCTTGTCTTCTAAGTTCTACAATTTCGCAGTCGAAGAATCGGTAAGCTGTCTCAACCGTTCATACTCATATTTTCACTTTGATGAAAACCTATACTAGTCATGTTTGTTTGAACAACTTTCTATTCATGTCAAATCTCTTATGATCTTGCATTATAAAGTAGTTCTTTGTGGTAATTTGATTTTACTATCTGTTTGGTTGTTGGGAAATTGGAGGAAAATGAGAGAAAAGTTCATAATTAGGTTAGTTATGCACTGAAAATCTAGCGACCCCAGATTGACATATGGTATATGATGTTTGTGGGCTTTAACCTATGAATCTGTCATGTGTTCCCAATTATTCCATCCAAGGACTCAACTCTTTTTTTTTTCCTGATATTATCCAAAAAATATAAAAATTTATTGTTGTTTATATTTGATGTTGAGAGCCAAATTTGACTTGCAAAACTTTGGTGGTTGCTTGCTATTAAAAATCTAGGATTTTGATTATCATGATATAGATATTAATTGACTGAATCAATCTACAACATTAATGCCTTTTCAATTGTTGAGAGTCCATGTTGTTTTGAATCAAAACTCTTATTGCACCTTCAATTTTGTTTATTCTTTCAGTTCTTATATAAGATCTCATCTGCTACTGATAAATAATAATGCAAAACATCTTCACATGTTTTTTTATGTTATTTACCTTCATACACAGCTAACCCACTATGAATAAAATCATATAAGATAGAGATGCAAAACTCAAAATCTGTACCGACATACTATATAGAGATGAATTGGGTAAGAGAAGAATTTGTTAGATATTTTTTTTGTTCCCCTGAATGCTTGTTTGTGCTTGATTGAAATGGTTCAAATTTCTGACCTGGCACAGAAGGAAGCTTCTTCCCCAAACCTGACCCCATATATTTCTGTTGTTTTGTTGATGTTTGCAAGTTTCAGTTTTCTTAGTTTATTTTGTAGATGGTTATATATGCAAAATATGGTGGAGACAGAGTGTTGGGTAATTTTCACCTGACATTCAGATTTAAAATACAGTTGAATGTGCGTCTGTGTTTTTTCCAAGTCCAACTGGTTTGCTAAAAGAGGGTACCCAATTTAAATTTTTATTTATTTTTTTTATCGAGGGGATTGTTGTGTCTGGATAATCTCTCTTTGTAAAGATATCATCCTAATGCTTCGGTTGGTTGGTTGGAGGGATGGATAAATGGAGGGAAAGGAGGGGGGAGGGATGGATGGATGAGGCATCAGATCTAGTCTTTCTCACTTTTTGTTTGGTTGAATAGAAAGGATGTTAGAAAGGATGAATGTATATCACCCTTTTTTTTGTTTGCTTGAAAGGAAGGAAAATATAATTTTCATATTATTTTTACAAATATACCCTTATTGTATATAATATGATTTATAAACAATTTGTTAGGATGGATAAATTTGTCATTTTGAATATTTGAAGTTAGTTACATACTTTCTCTCCCCTCTTCCGCCCAAATTTGGGTGGATTGAAAAATGTGCAGGAGGAAGGGATGAAACATCCCTCCTTCCTTCCTTCCTTCCATCCATTTTCCCTTCCCTCCAACCAAACACGAAAACTACATCTTATCCCCCCTCTCATCCCCTCCCTCCAACCAAACATATCATACATTTTTTATATCGGCTCACTACTACAAAATTATTAGATATAATTAGTGAAATAGATGGTATGGAGTTTAGAAAGCATCATAATAAGTTGTTTACTCTATATTAATATGCTTTGATCGACCAGCATGATATTTATTTTATGTATATGTCCACCCTCTGTCAGGTAGCAGTATTTTTGGTATAAAGAAATCATGGGGGGTGGAAAGGACAAGCATGATGAGTCTGCTGACAAAGGGCTTTTCTCGCAACTCGCTCATGGCGCCGCTAATTATGGTCATGGTGGTGGCAGCCATTATCCTGGACAATACCCTCCCGCACCTGGAGCATATCCTCCGCAGCAAGGCTATCCTCCGCAGCAAGGTTATCCTCCGCAAGGCTATCCGCCGCAAGGCTATCCTCAGCAAGGTTATCCTCAGCAAGGCTACCCACCGGCAGGATATCCTGGTTCATCTGCTCCACATCATGGAGGTATGATTGCCAAATTGTTTTATATATGCAATTGTGTGAGAAATTAACTGCTGAATGATTAGCAAGTTTATCTTCCTCCGAATGCTTTCTATGTGATGTTTCAATGAAAGATGTCAGTGAGACTTAACAAATGTACATGTTCATCCCTTTGTTTAGCTAATGGCTACATATACGTGAAATAGATAAACCACCTTGGTCTTCTACTGGCCTAAACAGTTGAAATTAATTTATAAGCTAGATTTGTCTTTGTTTTTTCAATTGATATAGTCTCAGTAGTCTGGAGCTGAATGGAGCTATGGCGTTTAGAATTGCCTTGTTAACTGTTATGAGTTGTTTACATGGACACAAGGATTGTTTCACTCATGAGCATGTCGAGTTAGATGCATCAGCTCCTTGAAGTCTAGATGTATGTTATATGAACTCTTTAAAAGTGTTTAAGTACCCGTGTATGTGTCCAACACTTTTAGTTAGACATGTACTTCAAAAAAACAGTATACTTAATTATTCACTAGTAATTTATATTATTACCTTAAAAATAATTTCAGAGCCTGACATTGCATTAGATAAAAACACTACTTTACTCTAAAAAAAAAAAAAAATAATTAAATAAAATGAATATTCAGTCGTGTTCATGTGTCCTTATGTTTAGGGATTTGACAAGTCCGAGGCATGGATGCACCCTTTATCCGACACTCGAAACTGAATCCATTTAACATTGTTTATGTGTATGGAATAGTTTCTAGAGTCGACCATTTAACATAGTTTGTGTATGCAATGGTTTCTAGAATCGACATGTTTGCTTATGCATCTTCGAGATGCGTACAACCCCCAAAAAACATTTAGGGTTAAAACAGTCTCGATGATGTATTTAGTTCCTTGACACTAATACAGAAATACCCTTGAGCAGTGCCTGTTATTAGATGAAGATGGACAAATTTTGAAGTTAGTTCCTTGATACTAATAAAAAAATACCCTTGAACAGTTTCTGTTATTAGATATAGATGGAGTAATCTTGAAGTTCCTGAACAATTAGGTTCTGAGTGTGCACAGGTTATGTTGTCCAACAAGTTGTCAATATGAATAATTGTCCTACATATCATAAGTCGAGCGAAGTGTTGTAAAATGTTTTTTACTCCCTTGGTATGCAAGGGAAATCTTGTTATCTGATCAGAAATTTGTTGATGTTATTGTCCATGCTGAGTCCTTGGTGGTGTTAATTTTAGGGCATGGATCTGGTGGGATGGGGGGACTGCTAGCTGGGGGTGCAGCCGCTGCAGCAGCTGCATATGGCGCCCACCAACTCGCGGGACATAGTGGTGGACATGGTGGCGCTCAATATGGACATGGTGGCGCTCAATATGGACATGGAGTTCCACATGGATATGGCGGCGGGCATGGCAAGTTCAAGCAGCATGGCAAGTTCAAGGGGGGAAAGCACGGGAAGCACGGGAAGATGGGGAAGCATGGTATGTTTGGTGGAGGCAAGTTCAAGAAGTGGAAGTAATTGACTGCGTTTTGCAATCGAATATATGTCAACTACAGATGCTAATTCTCTCTCTTAAATAAAATATACAGTACATTTTATGTATAATGTCCGGGACTTTGATGCATGTATAATCCAAATTGTTGTCTTGGTGCGTTGGAATTTATATCAGGGAGTATTTGGCTTTGTAGCTTCTAATATAATGTTAAGTGATGATTTTTTTTATTCAAGTTTGTTGATTATTGAGCAGTAAATATATTTTGATTCCTGCACAAGTTTTTTTTTCTTCCTCCTTATGGTTTTAACTGGGCAAAGAACATTTTTAACAGTTTTAACTTTGCCCATTATTTTTCTCATTGATTTTTCAGTTCCCTCTCTCTAGATAATTTCTCTTAACAGTTTTAACTGCTCATTTCTCTTTTTATTAGGATATAAGCACTTGCATTCTATTTTGAATGAGGCAAACGTACTCGTAACATTCTAAGTGGGAAAAAGTTAAACGTGCAGTGTTCTTGGCAATTCAACCCAATAATTGAAACTTTTAGGTAATTGCAGTTGTTGAACTGCCACCTATGGTACATTTTCAATACTTGTATGTACAATTTTCTCGACAGTTGAGAGGAGAAAAAAAAAAAAAGAATAAAGTAAAACAAAAATTTTATTGTATTTGAAAAATGATACGAACAAAGGCAAATTTTAATCTAAAAAATAATTTTCCTATTGCTCTCATGTTTTACCCAACTGTTAAAATGAATGTTAATCATCGCAAGAGATTGTAAGTAAATAAATAAACAAGGAATCTGGATTCTTTTCCTCCCTCTATCCCTTTCGTAATGTGGCCATGGGATCCGTTGGCCTGAAAATAAGAAATTTGAATGCTTTTCTTTTCTTTCTTTTTGTTTTTCTGGAAACAAACTGTGTTTGTTTTGCTGGAGTTATCAATTTCTCAATCTCCGGTGATTAAATGAAAAAATATGAGTTAGTAGAATAAGGGGAATGAGATGAGATAAAAATATGAATTAGAACAGGAAAAACAAGATAAGATAGATGTGTGTATGTGGGAAGTGTTTGAACTATATGATTCATGGTTGGTGCAATGATAGTAACCATTAACTATTAAATTAAATGGTTGTAGCAAATCATGTTCCTCTTCCACCTCCACTCCCCCAAAGCCTGTAGTGGAAATCTAGTCTAGTTGGTTTCTTCATGTCTAATAAACTCCCTTTTAACTTAGTTAACACTTTAGCTAAAAAAGTGTGGGGGTGTTAGAGGATTGATTGAAACAATTGGAACTGATTCGGGTTTTTTATTTATTTTCAAGTTCAAATGTGAGAATGAATGTAGAAGGATTCTCGATGAAGGTCCCTGGATGTTCTCCAATAGACAGTGTTTTTTCCATACCAGTGTGGGTCAAGTTTCTGAGTCTTCCTCTTGAATATTGGAATGGGAAAGGATTTAGCAGTATTGCAAGCATGATTGGCACACCCAATCATGCTTGTCGATGACATGACTGCGTCAAAGAAGAGGGGGTCGTATGCTAGGATTTGTATTGAGATTAATCCCAATCATATTAAGGTTCCTTCTGTGAAAATTAAAGTTGGAGAGAATGAGTTCTTGGATATTTCGGTGGAGTACCTTTAGATGCCTCAAGCTTGCACTACATGCAGATGCTTTGGACATCTTGATATTATTAACTGCCCTAAGGTGACAAGGAGATGGGTGCCTAAAGTGAAACCTCAATGCGATGATGAGAAGGGAGAAGCTCAATGGACACAAGTCAGAGGGAAGGCTAAACCCACATCTTTGCTTCCATCTACTTCTATCCCCCCCTCTCTTTGAGTCCCCTACTCCTTTGCCTCTGGAGGACAGAGACTGCAATGTTTTTCCCACCTACTTCCCCCTTCCCACTTTGTGCGTGCCACAACAAGTGATGTCAGCTAAACCTCTGCCTTCTTCCATTTTACCTTCTCCTTACCCTCCCACCCTTATTAGTATTTCTCCCTCTTCTCGTTCATGCTCATCACAATCTTCTAACAGGTACCAGGTCCTCTCATGCCCTGATGGTGTTGATAGTGTTGCTGATGGGATTGCTGGGGAAGGCCTCTCAGGCCCTGATGGTGTTGACAGTGTTGTTGATGGGATTGTTGAAGAAGGGGTACAGTCTAATGCTCTGACTAACTTGAAGGGAAACCTTTTGGAATCTACTACGAATAGTGGGGAAGGTTTGATCACTTGCTCTGACCCGTGTGAAACTGCTAAAAAGAGTAACAAGGAAAGAGCTAAGGTGTGTAATCACAAGGTTTCTCCAAGAGAAAGGAAAAGAATTAGGAAAGAGGCAAAGAGGATTGCTAAAATAAAGGTTATGGCTGTCAAAGAGGAGTCAAGCAGGTTTTTTAAGGATCTCAACTCTCCCCCTCATCTTTAATGATTTTTGGAGCTTGGAATGTTAGGGGGATGTGATGGAAATTTACATCAAATATGCACACATATATATAAATTTCCATGTATATAGATCAACATATATAAATAGTAAATTCGGTTACTTCTTGAAGAGCCGAACTTTGCGGAAGCTTTGGATCCAACCACCGTTTGTGTCACGACCTTTCTACCTCGTCCGATAGAGCGGCTATTAGAGTCGTCTATATAATTTCCACAATCCAAGACCTTGGTTAATGGCTACCAAAGAGATCTATTTGGGAGAGAGAGAAAAAGAATTCTATATGGAGAGAGTATTTCTTAATGAAACTCAAGCAAAGCTTTTCCACTCTTCCTTCACAAATGAATTTTTCTACCCTTCTTGCAACAACCGAAATGTTGTATACATATACAGTATATGATGGAATAATTGGTTTTTTTTTTGTGTGGATGCATTTAATTTAAGAATAAGTGGTCATTTCACTCACATAATAGACTATCCATTATGTAAAATAATGGACAATAATATCCAATATTTTATTCATCAATTATACACAATAACTGAATAAAATATAGAACCATGTTCTATTATTTTATTAATATAATATCTCCCGCTCATCCACATAAGGAGAGTTTGTAAATTATCCATCTCTTATCTCTATCACATCTCTACATACAGGAAATGGATTGTGCGACTGGACGAGAAAGAATAGTGTAGGAGTACTATATTAAGCTACCACCAACTAACATAGTACATTACTACCAACAAGTAAGTTCATCTATACCCCAAACTATTTCATTACACCTGATTCATCATCCATTATCCTTCTCGAGACTTATCTCGATGCAATAATTGAATCTTTTAATCGATAATTGTACTCAAGACTATGTCAGGAAACAAATTCAGACAATGTCGCCCAGGCTATGAGTCACAATATGATAGTGTATCACGAAATTATTTTCCCCAGTCACTCACGTTAATCAAATTGGGCTTAACAACTTTCCTAGACATGCCCCGCCGGACCGCATCAATCATAGTCCTTTAAGTACATACTAAAGTAGCATCATCAAGTCCTCTTATCATAACGTAGTTCTAGGTCATAAGGGTATAAGCAGAACCAATACAACATGGTCCTTAGAACTCACACATTGATGAAGCAAGGATAAATTTAATCACTTTCTATCGGCAGTCGAATCACATACAATATGTTTTGTATGCTATGATGGAGCTCCCACTCAATTGGGCATGTCAAGCTCATATACGTCACACGAATCTTAGTCTAGTCGCTATCTCAGCGCCTAACCCAATTACTTCAACATAGTCACTATCTAAGCGCCTGTTTGAAGTATCGCATTCGGCTATTGTCAGGCAACATGAAAAATGTGGTATTATTTCATGTTCGATTCTCATTAGAATCTCATCTTGACCTTTGTCAAGGTGACAAATGAAGAATTCTTTGTCTCATCTTGCTCGCTATCTAAGCGCTAAGGCGATTTCTCGTGTGAGAGAGACAATCCATGCATGTTGACATTCATTAAGAAATGTATAATAATATGCATAAAATCATATTCAAACTAAATGTCATTTAGTGTCCATTACATCACATCCTGAGTAAACCCATACTCCTTACATGAGATATGAAAACATTTTTAGGGATAGGTTTAGTCATTGGGTCAGCCACCATATTGGCTGTGGATATATGTCATAGGACCACCTCCTTTTGCGCAACCATATCTCGAATGTAGTGGTAACGAATACCTATGTGCTTGGTTTTTCCATGATACTTGGGATCTTTTGTATATGCCAAAGCTGCCATACTATCACAAAGAATGACCGTAACATCCTCTTTGTGTGGCGCTAAGTCAAAATGTCATAAAAAATTCCGTAACCAAACTGCCTCTTGCACTGTAGCTGAGCAAACTATATACTCAAACTCCATTGTTGATAGAGCTACACATGATTGTTTCTTGCTACTCCAAGTAACAACTCCTCCACAAAGAAGGAATGCATATCTCGAAGTGAATTTGCGATCATCTTTATCACTGGCCCATTTAGCATCACTGTAACCTTTCAATCTCATGTTCCCACCTTTGTAGGATAACATTAGATTTTTAGTTCCTTGGAGATACCGAAAAATTCTTTTTACTGCTTTCCAATGAACAAGTCCAGGGTTACTCTAGAACCTATTGACCAATCCCACTGCAAAGCAAATGTCTGGTCGAGTACACAACATATCATACATCAAACTACCAATTGCACATACATAAGGTACTTTGGACATCTCATTCTTTTCTTCATCTGTGTTTAGGGCATTGACCTAAATGTAAACATCCTCTTTCTATAGGAGTGTCTATGGGCTTGGAGTGATGCATCCGAAACAGTTCAAGAATTCTTTTTATATAAGTCTCTTGAGATAAACATAGAAATTTCTTTGATCGATCTCTCAGGATCTTCACCCCTAAGACATTACTTGCTAAGCCCACATCCTTCATCTCAAAAGTTGAGGACAACCACTCTTTAGTGACTTCTATCTCCTTTATATTGTTCCCAACAATCAAAATGTCGTCAACATATAATGTAAGGATAAGAATACTATCCTTGGATCGTTTCACATACACACAGTGATTTTCCTCTATCATCTCAAACTTATGAGACAACATGGTAGAATTGAACCTTTTGTTCCACTGTCTAGATGATTGCTTGAGACTATAAATAGAATGCTTGAGATGACACACTTTGTCATCTTGTCCTTTGACTACAAAACCCTCTGGTTGAGTCATGTATATCTCTTCATCTAGTTCTCCATTAAGAAATGCAGTTTTAACATCCATTTGGAAAAATTCTAAATCCATATGCGCAACAAGTGCTAGAACAAGGGAATTGATGTAAATCTCACCACTGGGGAGAATGTCTCATCATAGTCTATACCTTCTCTTTGGGTATAACCTTTCGCCACAAGACATGCCTTATATCTGTCAATGGAGTCATCTGTTTTTCGCTTTACCTTTCAAACCCATTTGGTTCCTATGACTTTACGTCCAGCAGGAAGATTAACTATCTCCCAAACATGATTCTTTCTCATTGAACTCATCTCATCCTCCATAGCATTAATCATCCATTCATGATATGCAGGTGAAGAGAGCGCTTCTCTAAAATAATTTGGCTCACATTTCTCTAGTGGAGTGCATAAGAGGAAAACATGTATCATCCCTTCATTATGAGCAGGTGAAGAGAGCACTTCACTAATGGAGTGCATAAAAGTGTTTCCTCTTCAATCGTAAATCGACGACGAGGAACTACTCTACGTTCACTCCTACGAACTTGAGTCTCTTGAGAATCCATTTGGTGACTCCCACTCCCACTGGATTGAAGATTACTATCCTCTTTGGCGATCAAATAAGAAATTAATTCCCCACCCTCGCTAAAAGGAGAAAAATGATATTCGGAGTCTACCATCTCAAAGAGTTCAAAGTTTGATTTTGCCTCACCTATGCTTGGGAATTGATCCTCAATGAATGTGTCATCGTGCGACTCAATTGTAGTCAACCTTTTATGAGGTTGTTCACCATACATCACATAGCCTTTAGAGCTTTCAGAATATCTTATAAAAACATTCTTATATGCTTTTGGACCAATTTTCCTATACTTATGAGATGTATTGTGAACATAACCTGCTAAACCCCATGGACGCATATGTCCTAATTCTGGCTTCCTATGATGCCAAAGTTCATAAAGGGTTTTAGGGACTGACTTAGAAGGTACACGGTTAAGAATGTAGGCAGCAGTCAATAATGCATCCCCCCAAAAACTAATAGGGAGATTAGCTTGTGCCATCATTGATCTAACCATGTCTAACAATGTTCGATTCCTACGCTCTGCAACTCCATTTTGTTGCGGCGTATTAGGAATTGTTAATTGCTTGCGTATCCCCTTTTCTTCACTTAGTTCCTTGAACTGGTCTGATAGATACTCGCGTCCACGGTTAGTGTGAAGAACCTTTATTCTCCGCTCTATCTGATTCTCAACCTCTGCATGAAAGCGTTTGAAGCACCCAAGTGCCTCAGATCGGTGAGAAAGTAGATAGACATAACCATAACTCATACAGTCATCTATAAAAGTGAGAAAATAAGAGGCGCCATTACATGCCTTCACATTTATTGGTCTGCAGATATCTGAATGGATTAATTCTAGAAGGGAAATAGCTCGTGTAGCCTTACCAAAATGCTTCCGACTACTTTTTCCAGCCAAACAAGGCTCACATCGGGGCAAGTTAACCATAGTTAGAGACCCCAATAGGCCTTTTTTAACTAATCTGGTAAGCCTTTCCTTCCCAATGTAACCAAGTCTTACGTGCCATAGTCTAAAGTAAATAGAGAGTTTGGTTTAGTAATTACCCTCTTCGGCTCAGTGCACTCACTAGCGAAGTGTCCCAACTTCAAACAATTGAAGCATTTCAGCTTAGACTTGTTTGTCTTTACACCACGCTTACCCCTTTTTCGTTTGTTGACACTGCTAACACCTATGCTAGCATCTGGTGTCAAGTTACTAGTTCCTCCTTGCCTATTCTAACTACCTCCTCGTCTTTTACAATTAGGCACACGTGCCATATCATTGTCACCTTGGACGACAAGTGTAGTAGTGTGAATCGCCCCTTGACGCTCCACTTCTAGTTCCAAATGACGTGAAATATTAGAAAGAGTTTTGATATTTTCATTGTGAGTTAATATTTGCTTCATTTGGTTCCAGGAATCAGGCAAGGAGCGAATAACAGCTAGAATTTGTTGTTCATCCGTAAGATCATTTCCAGTAGACTTTAGATCCCTGATCATTGCCGACATCACCCTTAGGTGTTCAAACATTGTGTGTTTGAAATTCATCTTATAACTTTCAAACTTAAGGGTTAAGGCATGTAGCCTTGTAGCGATAGTGCCACCAAAAGTAATTTTCAATTTATCCCACATCTTTGAGGCTGTAGGGAAATTCTCAAATTCCCCTATAAGATCATTATGCATGCTACTAAGCATAGTAAAACGTGCACATCGATCATTTTTCACCCAATTTTGATAGGATTCTATGTCCCGACGGTGTTGGGCTGTAGTGCCCTCCTTAGGTGGGGTCATTTCATTGGTTAATGTCTCTAAGACATCTTGTTCATTAAGCAAGTATTGAATTTTCCTATGCCACATGTCATAGTTGGTACCGTCTTGCTTTTCTCCTCTAGTAAGATCAACAATTACATTCTTTGAGGCCATCTATATTCAAGATGCGCAAAATGACATTTAGCATACATTTCCTTTTTATTTGGCTTCTAAAAATTCAATTGAAGATATTATTCTATTTTGGCATAATGAGATCGAAAAATTCGCTATGCTTGTAATCATCTCCCAATTATGCTAAACAAAAAAATATTCTCAATTAATTTTGAGCTAAATAATTATGAATTAAAACACATTGAATTCATCCACATAATAAATAAGCATTCATCCACATGAACTCCCATTGGAGCCCAATTGGCATTCTAGTACTTCTGTGCCAAGACAATTCTAAATATATGAGTATGGCGCGCAATTACATCCCCTTACAAGGCTTCAATAATAAGATACATCACTTGAATAAAATTACATCCCAAATAAGCCTAGTACATAATTCTACTATGAATAAATTGAGGATGCCGCACCATATCCCATATATCTAAAATAAAATCTTGTTATAACACTACAACTTAAACACGTGTACTAGAATATCAATTCAATAATCCCGTCAATATTTAAATTCTCACATCCATCCACATAATGAAATATAATTTTCTGATTGTTGGGATTTTCATACTTACCCAAATGGGAGTAGAGATTGAGTCTCACATTGAAAAATAATCATTATCAAACCAATATTTAATAATGAAAATCATACATTTGATGCGTGACTTGCAGCATACCCTTACTTTCAACATGCGTATAACTCAACAAAAATTTTCCAAAACAATAAATTGAATCATATAATCAATTTAATAATGTGCAGAAAATTTCAGGGGATATAGCTGTAATTTCAGTAAACTACAGGGGCCTTCCTGTAATTTCAGAGAACTAAACTGTAATTCCAGTGAGCTACAGGGGTCAAACTGTAATTTCAGAGAACTAAACTGTAATTCCATTGAACTACAGGGGTCATACTGTAATTCCAATGAACTAAACTGTAATTCCAGTGAACTACAGGGGTCACACTGTAATTTCAGGAACGTTCGGGAAGCTAACTGTAATTACAGTAACATTCGGAGTCAGTATGTAATTACAGGAACGTTCGGGGAGCTAACTGTTATTACAGTAACAATTTTGAAAATTAGTCTTTTCTTTTAAAGAATTTCAAAAATTCATATCTTTTAAACCGTATGTTCAAAAAATACTAATTATATATGCAAGGAAAACTCTTGAGACAAGGATTCCAACAATATAAGTTTTATGCTATAAATCGCAACTAGTAGAGAGAAACAAGGAAAACAACTTTCTTTTCTAGAAAACTTATTATATTTTCTAAAATTCCAAAAACTAGGCAATTTTGCATAAAAAAGTTTGCATAACTCTCCCAATATAGATGGAACATAACATACTTGAAAAATAAAAAATATCTAGACTTCAATTTCTCAATATTTGAAAATTTCAAGTCATAAGCATAATTTCTCTTAATAAATTTCATAAATTTATTTTAAGCATGCTATAAATAAAATTAGAGGTAAATCTAGCAAACAACAAATATTATGGCTCTGATACCACTTAAGGAAATTTACATCAAATATGCACACATATATATAAATTTCCATGTATATATATCAACATATATAAATAGTAAATTCGGTTACCTCTTGAAGAGCCGAACTTTGCGGAAGCTTTGGATCCAACCACCGTTTGTGTCACGACTTTTCTACCTCATCCGATAGAGCGACTATTAGAGTCGTCTATATAATTTCCACAATCCAAGACCTTGGTTAATGGCTACCAAAGAGATCTATTTGGGAGAGAGAGAAAAAAAGAATTCTATATGGAGAAAGTATTTCTTAATGAAACTCAAGCAAAGCTTTTCCACTCTTCCTTCACAAATGAATTTTTCTACCCTTCTTGCAACAACCGAAATGTTGTATACATATACAGTATATGATGGAATAATTGGTTTTTTTTTTTGTGGATGCATTTAATTTAAGAATAAGTGGTCATTTCACTCATATAATAGACCATCCATTATGCAAAATAATGGACAATAATATCCAATATTTTATTCATCAATTATACACAATAACTGAATAAAATATAGAACCATGTTATATTATTTTATTAATCTAATAGGATGAATAACCCCTCCAGAGTTACGGAGATTAGAACCTTTTTGAGTGGGAACAAAATTGACTTGATTGGATTGGTGGAAACCAAGATTAGATCTCGAAGCATGACAAGTGTGCACCATGCTCTCTCTAATTGGCCTCTTTTATCTAACATTGATCATGCCCCTCTTGGTAGAATTTGGATTTTGTGGAACCTAAGTATTGTTAAGGTAGAGTGTATTACTATGTTTGACTAGTTCATGCATTGCCTTGTGACTTCTACAAACACTGAAATAAGATTCTTTGTTACCTTTGTGTATGGCCTCAACACTAGTGAACAAAGGCAAAAATTGTGGGAGGATTTGGTTGAAATTAACACTAATTTTCATGATGATCCTTGGGTCCTGTTGGGTGATTTCAATGCAATTAGAAGCCCTGGGGAAAGGTGTGGAGGAAGCTCTAGTTGGACTACTGATATGAATGATTTTAATGACTGCCTTACTAATATAGGGGTGGATGATCTTAGTTTCAAAGGTTTTCTTCATACTTGGTCCAACAAAACACAAGGTATTGGAGCGGTTGCAAAAAAATTGGATAGGATGCTTGTTAATCCCAAATGGCTCTCCTTTTACCTTGATTCATGTACTACTTTCTCCCACCTCTTTGTTCTGATCATAGTCCTATGATTACTAGTTTAGGACTAAGTTAAGACTGCACTAGAAAATCACCTTTCAGGTTTTTTAATTTCTGGTGTGATCACCCTGAATTTTTGGACACAATGTCACGTGTTTGGAGCAATGAGGTGAATGGGATTCCCATGTTTAGAGGTACCACTAAATTAAAAATGCTTATGGCTTGTTTGAAAGAGCTAAATCATAAGGCATTCAGTGATATATCTGCTAGGGTCAATCAAGATAGGAATGACCTTACTGTTATCCAATCTGGCCTGGACAAAGACCCAAGGAATGCTACTCTAAGACAACATGAGAAATCTATGGGACTCACTTACTCCAGCTTAAGCATGGTGGAAGAACAATTATTTAGACAGAAGGCCATGGTTAATTGGCTTGCTTTGGGAGACCAAAACACCAGTTTTTTTCCACAAATGTGTGAAGAAAAGACAGAATAGGAGGAGGATTAATAGTGTGTAATTGCCTAATGGGGAAATATCTACGGACAGAAAGGTCATCAAGGACACATTTACATTGCATTTCCAAAACATTCTTGGTAGCAATCCTCATTGCTACCCAGGTATGAATGTATTTGCTCAATTTTTGAACAAAAGAATTGATGAATCATTTTTGAAAAACCTTAGTTCCATTCCCACTGATATGGAAATTAAGAACTTCATGTTTTCTATAAAATCAAATAAATCCCCTGGCCCGGATGGTTTTAACTCTCACTTTTTAAAAAAAACTTGGCACATAGTGGGGGATGAAATTACCCTTGCTATTAAAATGTTTTTTGAAAATGGGATGCTATTAAAACAAGTGAATAACGCATATATTGCCTTAATTCCCAAAATTCCCAACCCAAACTCCTCGGCCGATTACAAACCAATATCTTGTTGTAATGTACTATATAAATGTATTTCCAAACTATTGGCTCTTAAGCTTCAACCCATTCTGCCTTCTATAATTGACAAGGCTCAGAATGCTTTTATCAAGGGAAGGAAAATTGGGGATAATATCATCCTTGCATAGGAATTTGTTATGGGTTATCATAAGAATGTGAACCCCCCTAGATGCACACTTAAAGTTGACCTTAATAAAGCCTATGCTTGTATTGATTGGGACTTTATTTTGGATGTGCTACAGATTATGTATTTCCCCCCCATTTTCATCTCTTGGATACGAACATGTATTATTTCTATCTCATTTTTAGTTTCTATTAATGGGGAAATGTGTGGATTTTTCAGAAGTATTAAAGGTTTGAGACAAAGGGACCTTTTATCCCCCTATCCTTTTGTTATTGGCATAGAGGTGCTTTCCTCGGTGACTTGTCTTTTGACCTCTAACCAATGTTTGTACTCTTATCACTAGAGATGTAGTGCCACCAAATTATCTCACCTCTCTTTTTGCCGATGATGTACTCATGTTTTTCTATGGGAACATGAGCTCTGCCTTGGTACTTAAAAATGCCCTTGATACCTTTTCAACATTGTCTGGCATTTCTCCTAACCCTAAAAAAAGCCATATCTTTTTCTGTGGTGTTCAAGAACAACTTAGGAGTGATATTTGTAACCTCTTCGGTTGTCAAAGTGACTCATTTCCTATTAGGTATCTAGGTATTCCTCTTATCTCCGCAAAACTTTCTGCTACTGATTACCAAATGTTGGTGGGGAGTATGCTTTCAAAAGTGGATACCTGGACTTCTAGAGCCTTATCTTTTGCTGGAAGGCTACAACTTATTCAATCTACTCTTGTTAGTATACACGTTTTTTGGACTAACCTTTTGATTATACCTAATAAAGTTTGTGAACAGATTAAGAAGGTGATACAAAGGTTTTTATGGAGTGGCCCATTGAAGGCTATACAAAGAGCAAAAGTTGATTGGGAGCAAATTTGTACCCCCAAAGCTACTGGGGGCCTAGACATTCATGACATTAAGGAGTGGAATAGAGCTTCAATTACAAGACATATTTGGACACTCTATTCAAGTGATACTGACGGCATATGGAAGGAGTGGGCTTTAAAGAATTTGATTAAGAGAAAGAGCTTTTGGGAATTACAAATCCCAGGGGAGTGTACTGGTTCTGGAGAAAATTACTTCAAGCGAGGGATATTGCTCAACCGTTGATCAAACACAAAATAGGTGATGGCAATGCTACTATGCTATACTATGATGATTGGCTCCCATGTGGTCCCTTGTACAAGATTCTAAGTAGTTCTACTCAATGGGAAAGATGACAGTCCAATAAACATTTGAAGGTGTCCTCTCTCTTAGCTAAAGGCATGTGGTGGTGGCCTAGACAAATTTTTAATCTTATTAATCCCTATTGTGATATTGTTAATCTCTCTCTTCCCAACATTGCCTCTAAAGATTATATACAATGGGTTCCCTCTCGCTCAAAAAAATTTACCCTTAAAAGCACCCTGCTAGCCTTAAACCCTCCCTTTCATAATTGCCACTGGTATAAACTGGTGTGGTTTAGGTATAGAATTCCTAAACAATCACTTTGTTTATGGTTGGCAATCAAAGGCAAACTTCTCACTAAAGACAAATCTAGCCTGCTTTATTCCATGCAACCTAAGGTTTGTGTGTTGTGCCTAAAGGCTGCTGAAAGCCATGCACATCTATTTAGGCATTGCACTTATACACAAGTAATCTGGAAGCTATTGCAAGATAAATGTGAATTTTATACTAATTCAAATTCATGGCATCAATTTCTACTTTGGGCGTCCTCTAATTGGAAAAGAAAATTAGGGCATGCTAGAGTCCTAATCTAGAAACTAATTCTGACCAGCTTTGTATACCATGTATGGAGAGAGCGTAATAATCTAGTTTTTAGAGATCAAAGTGTACCTTCTTATGGGGTGTATAAAGCTATTGTGGAAGCAATTCGAATGAGATTATTTTCGATTCAATTGCCTCTGTGCCCATTTGCGCCGACTATTGCAATGGATTGGTCCATACCCTCCACCTTCTTCGATAACACCAGCCAAAATCCATTCTTTTCCTTTCCCCAACCCTTGACCAGCCCTTGCCCGCCTTCTTCTATGCCCAACCCTCCCTGGCCTCAACCCGAGTCGCTATAGTTAGGAGAAAGAGGAATTGGGTTTATTGGACCACCATATGTGTGTATTGTGTGGAATTGATTTTCATGGACTCATGATTGGAAGCAACCTCTAAGCAGTATTACCACCCCCTCGACTATAAGCTTGATCTGATTTTTCTACTAAAGTAGTGATGGATGAGAAAAGTGACGGGATGAGGGTGGGCAATGCGGAGTATGGTTTGAAGGAGATTGAGTTGTCGTTTGGATTTTAGGGGTTGCACCCCTGTTGTGTATTGTTGTGTGTTTTATTATCTTGCCGTTTGGGGTTTTTCATTTATGCCCCTAGGTTGTAACTCTTTCTTGGTTAATATACTTTATTTACCGAAAAAATAAATAAGATTTAGTACTTTTAATTATTGACGTAAATATCTAGAAACACTTTTACTCTTCTAAAATTTTCCATCTAAAAGCATTTGGACATTTCACAAGTTTTATATGTGCAAAACACTCATGTGGCCCTTGCATGGCACAAAGTTTACAACATCCTAACAAATAGGGACGTCTTAATCATATTGGGAGATATAAAGTAATTACCTATTTTTCAAATTTGTTTTTAATTTCATTTCTATCCAACCAAACTAAGCCACATAGAAGAGAGAAAGAAGTACAAATGGTAAGTTTCGTAAAACACATCATCTGCACTTTAAGATTGAGGCGGACACCTTAATAAAGTTCGGAGGCATTCACACATACCAACTACCTCTCTCGAAAATATGAATGAATCACAACACCTATGTAAGTATAAATAGTTAATCTTATATTCCATGGTCTATTTTCGGTAAATAAAACTTTATTAGCAAACCAGAACAAGAAAGGGAGGCCAAACAAAAAAAGCCCAACAAGGAAGAAAAAAAATAACTAGAGCACCTAAGCACTCTAGAACAACCAAAAGGGAATCAATTCTAAATAGAGAAAAACACTCCAAAAGGAGAAAAAAAAAACAAGGCAAGAAGCTTAGGCTTGACAACAACCCTCCACTGTAGTTAGCACTAGAACTGCAACACTAACAACATCTAGGGGCACAAAGCATGGCTAAGGAATTAGCACAAAACCAGTTTGAGCTTTCCAGATAGTGCTAGGAAGAGACCACATGGCAGCAATCTTTCTTGCTTTGCTGGTATCATGGAGATGGAAAGACAAGAGCTCGAGTCTGTTGCTTTCCTCAATCCTTTTTATAACTCTTCTAGAAGATAAATAAACCTTATCAAAGGTTCTACAATTTCTCTCCCTCCAAATGAAGTAGATGGCAGAGGCAAAGCAAAGTTTAAAGATGGTTGCATAAAGAGGGGCTTCATTTTGATTCCATTTGCTTGAAGCCCAACCTATGATATCAAGGAAGGATTGAGCTCTCTGAGAGATATCACATTTGCTAATGCACCATTAATTGCCATACTCTAGCAGAAAAATTACAGTTGAAGAATAGGTGATCATGATTCTCTGAATTTACTCCACACATACAACATTGAAGAGAAGTGCCAATGGAAAGACCTGGTTTATCCTTGGTTCTTAATCTGCTTTGTAAAATAAGCCAAATGATGAATGTGTGCCTTGGGATATGGTGCTGGAACCATAAGGTATGATGCCAACTGCAAATAATTGAAGGGGGAAGCCAGGTATGGAAGGTAATCTTGAAGTCGAAATTTCCATTGGTGGATAGAGCCCATGTCACCTAATCAACAGCCCCATGATAAATAGTGGGTAGAGATCCAAAACAATTCATAGACAATAGAGATAAAGGAATTTTCCACTTACCTCTTTTAATAAAGCTTGAGACTTTAGTGCCATCTCCCCACCTAGAAAGCTCTTGGTCAGTCTCGTCAAAGGTTCCCTCAAGAATTCCACTAGGAAGCTAGTAGTCAGTCCATAGAAAGATGTTCTTCCCATCACCAACATGGTGAATAATGTAATGTTTTGCAAGCCCCCTGAAACAAAGCAATTTCCTCAAATTCCAAGAGCTAAGGGTGGAGGCTTTAATATACTAGAAAATCATAAAGAGATATAAACAGAGAACAAAAGCTTTGATATGAAGTAGAAAATGAAAGAGAAATAAAAGAAGAAGAATATCAATAATAAATCTGTATTATTGAAAGAATTATATTTTTGTGTGTATTGTAATAGTACATAAAAGACCTATATATATAGGCTAAGTATACAAGCAAATTTAATAAGAAACCGATGTGGGACACACACTATCTATTACTAACACATATAATTAGAGCACCTAGAATCTTCTAACAATAATCGTGTGCTTCAACACTCCCCCTTAAGTTGGACACTGAGATCTTCGTAAGTCTAACTTGAAATTGAGAACATCGTCTCTGAACACATCCTGATGCATCTTGCCACTTAACACGTATCACACTACCAAACAAATTGATAGCCACGTACCATGGATAAATTGAAAAATACTGATGCTGAGATACTGATTCCAAGATCTCGGGAAAACCATTGAGAAGAGAAATTAACAATATTAGTTTGAACAGTGAACTCTCCAAACAAATCAAAACAATTGTGAAGCAGAGCTCCACCTATACCGAAAAAATCGGTAACATAAGGGATCAGCGCTCCACTTGTACTAGTAGCATAAGGGATCAGGGCTCCACCTGTACCGACAAAATTAGTAGTATAAGGGATCAGGGCTCCACTTGTACCGACAAAATCGATAGCATAAGGGATCATATAAACGGACCCATAAACAAGGGCTAACAGCATCAATGAACCCATAAACAAGGGCAAAACCATGGTAGATTAGAGCTCACAAACCCTAAAAGGCGGAAAAAACAAGAAACAAGAATTTTGGTGGGGTAAAAGACAAATTCCACCAAGAATATAATATATATATATATATATCATATCAATATATTAATTGAAGATCGTTGCCGAAGATGAGATATAAAACACCATCTCCTGCAGAGACGAAGATAAGCGGAAATAACTACCAAAAATCGATAGGCTCTGATACCAACCAGAAAATCATAAAGAGATATAAACAGAGAACAAAAGTTCTGATATGAAGTAGAAAATCAAAGAGAAATAAAAGAAGAAGAATATTAATAATAAATATGTATTATTGAATTAATTATATTTTTGTGTGTATTGTAATAGTACATAAATGACCTATATATATAGGCTGAGTATACAAACATGTTTAATAAGAAATCAATGTGGGACACACTATCTATTACTAACACATATAATTAGAGAATTGTGTGCTTAAACAAATATAACATAAATTTTGGTTTTTGATAAGATTAGAGTGCACCCATTCATGTCAGACAGATTGCCCATCATCTTGGAATAGATGCCAAATATGTTTGATGCAAGCTACCATATTCAGATGATATAAGCTAGACAACCCCAATCCTCCAAACTCCTTAGGTTTGCAAATATTGTTCCAATTCACCTTTACACCTTTGTTACTCATCTCAGAACCAGTCCATAAAAATCTCCTAAGGATAGAGGTGACATCCTTAATCACTTGGAGGGAAATAATGATGTGGGAGTTCCAAAACATGTGGACACTTATGATGATAGACTTAATGAGCTGAAGCCTTCCTGCATAGGAGAGGAATTTTGATGTCCATGAAGAAATTTTGCTAGTTATTATATCCACCATAGTTTTGCATTCATTAGTTTTGAGTTTGGCAGAAGAGAGGGGTAAGCCCAAGTATCTGAATGGGAAATGCCCTTGCTCAAGTTCAACCACATTCTTCATTACCAGAGAAAGAAGATTTGGCTCTTTGAGGTGTTTGGAGTGAGTCCTGAAAGAGTGGAAAACCTTTGAATTCCTGTATAAATCACTTTGAGAGAGGAGATGTCTCCATGGCAGAAAGCCATTAGATCATATGCAAAGCACAAGTGAGTGAGTTTGGTATTTTTGCATCTCCAATGATAGAGGAAATTTGGATCATTGTCAATGGCAGCTTGGATTGAAGAAGATAAACATCCATTAAAATGACAAACAAAGATGAGGATAAGGGGTCCCCCCGTCTAAGGCCTCTGGCTCCTTTGAAGTACCCTTTAAGCTCCCCATTGATGGACACAGAATATGTAGGACTAGTGAAAATACATGCCCTTATCCAGTTGATAAAGACATTGGGGAAGTTAAGGGTAAGGAGCACATCAAGCAGAAATTCTCAACATACAGTGTCATAGGCCTTGTGAAGGTCAATTTTCAAGGTACATTTGGGGGTGCTTGAATTCAGATGATAACCATGAAGAAGTTCTAGAGCAACAAGAAAACCATCTCCCAATCTTCTCCCCTTAATAAAAGCAGTGTGAGGCTTATCAATGATGAGAGGAAGTAGAGGTTGAAGTTTATGGGCTAGAAGCTTAGCAATAACTTTGTAGATAGTGTTACAGTAGGCTATAGGTCTAAAATCACTCATGGAAGAAGGATTAGGAGTTTTGGGAACCAAGGTGAGGGAGGGTTGAATTGATGGATTTGAGCAAATGACCATTTGTGAAGAGCTGTTGGACAACAACAACAATATCAACACCAACAACAGTCCATGCTTTCTTAAAAAATAGTGAATTGCAGCCATTAGGGCCAGGGGCCTTGGATGAATGGATGTCAAAGAAGCATTGTTGAATGGCTTCAAGGGTAGGGATTTCAATGAGAGAGGCAATAGAATCATTAGGGATAGATTTCTTATAAATTGCTTTCAAAGCATGGATGCCTGGATAAGAGGTGTAAGGAGTACCTAAAAGGTTTTGGAAATGGTTAATGGCCTCCTTATTTATGGAAGGGATGGAATCAGTAATAGTACCATCACTGAGCACTAGAGAACTAGTCATTTTTCCATTACATCTGGAGTTGAAAGTTTTCATGAAAAACTTGGTATTTTTATCACCTTCATTGATCAACTGTAGCCTAGATTTTTGTTTAAACAAGGATTCCTCAGCTTTAGTGAGAGTGGTGAAGTGCTTAAGAAGTTGCATTTCCTCTTGTCTCGTGGTAGCATCAGAAGGGTTTAAATCAAGCTTGGTTTGGCATGCATCAAGAGCTTGTTTGGCTTCAGAAACCGTGCAATTGATGTCATTGGAATGCCTCTTGTTGAGCAGTTTCAAATCACTTCTAAGAAGTCTGAGCTTTAGAGAGATTTGATACATTCTTGTACCTGGGATATCTAGCTTCCAAATACTATCAACAGTGGCCAAAAAATCACAATGCTCAGCAATGTAATTTAAGAATTTGAAAGGGATGGCTTTTCTAGCCATAGGTTTACCAGTTTTAATGATCATGCGGGTGTGGTCAGAAACTCCATAGGGTAAGAAAATGCAGTCAGAGAGGGGTAGATTAGTTGCCCAATTGTGGTTGATGAGGGCTCTGTCAAGCTTCTTTGAGATGTTGAAGATGCCACTTCTCTTATTGGTCCATGTACAAAAAAGCCCATTGTAGCTTAGATCTGATAGCTCAGCATCATGGAGGCATTTTCTGAAATCATGAATACCAGTGTTCCATGAACTTGTACCTGCATAACTCTCACATGGGTGTGAAATAGGGTTAACCAAGGAATGCTAGTAGCAGTGTGGGCAATGCTTGTAAGGTCATTCCAAAGCTGTTTTCTCTGGATGGCAGAATTAAAAGCATATACAAATGATATCATGTATTGAGCTTTAGTGTCAATTTCAGTAGTAGTGATATATGCTAGCTTGTGCAGAATCATTATTTACATCAATCTTGATGTATAGAGGATTAGAAAGGATCCAAATTCTACCCATGATAGAGTGGTTGTAGTTGTGAGTCAGGTTCCAAGAGGGGGCAATTAATCTGTGAATAGAAGCTGCATCACTAGGTTGAACCTTGGTTTCAAGAATAGCAAACAAATGGATATTGTGCTCTCTAATGAGTTTCCTAATTTCATTCTGTTTGTCAGGGGCATGAAGCCCTCTGATATTCCAAGCTCCTACTATCATTAGGAGAGGGAATGAACTAAGAGACCAGTGAAGCCCAGAATCATATACGCTTTTGGTGCTTGCTATGTATGGGAATTGATGTAGTAAGAATAATAATATTTCTCAATTTTATCCATTTTACTTAAGCATTTAACTTATTTCAAACAATGATAATTATAGTGAAAAACGAATTAGTGGATGTTCAGGTGTCAAACACATCATATACCCATGTTCAGGTATTTTGTGTGTGCCACATGTACTTCGCCTACTTTCGAAGATTTTAAAAAATATAGACCAGTGCCATATATCTCATATGTTTTTAGTGTCGTCTCAAGCCTTCAAGATCTCTCACCCAAAACCAACATCAATAAGACTGTAACCAGCTGGCTTCTTCAATTGTTTATCCTGAATGATTCCTCTCAACTCTACAGCATCACTCCAGCTTCCCGCCTTAACATACATATTTGATAATGAGACGTAATACCCTACATTATCAGGTTCCATTTCGAAGAGAATGTTTGCAACTTCTCTTCCCATCTCAAGGTCTCCATGAAGGTTGCAAGCACTTAGTAGCGCCCCCCAGACACCTGGTTCAGGTTGGCTTGGCATTTGCTTGATAAACTGATAAGCCTCATTGAGCCTTCCAGAACGACCAAGCATATCGACCATGCACACGTGATGTTCAGTGGCTGGTTCAACTCCAAATTCACGAAACATGCACTCATAATACGAAATACCCTCATTGACAAGCCCCGAGTGGCTGCAAGATGACAAAAGGTTTATGAATGTGCTTTTAGTTGGTCTAGTCCCAGACTTGATCATTTCATGGAATACTTCAATTGCTTTCCGGCCAACAGAATGGAACCCATATGCAGATATCATTGAATTCCAAGCTGCAACGGACTTCTCTGGCAAAGAGCAGAATATCTCGAGTGCTACATCTAACCTCCCACAGTTGGCGTACATATCAACAAGAGCAGCAGTCACGAAAGCATTCCTCTGGAAACCGAATCTGAACACATGCCCGTGGATTTGTTTCCCATGTCTTAGCACTCCAAGTTGTGTACAACATGAGAGAATGCTAGACATGGTAATCTCGTTAGGTTCAAAATCCAGAAGACGAAACAATTCCAGTGCCCTCTTACCATCCTTGTTCTGAGAAAATGCAGAGATCATGCAATTCCATGAGCACAAGTTGTAATTTGTAATAGATCTAAACGCCAATTCTGCGCTCACAATCTCACAACATCTGCCATACATGGTAATTAATGCATTCTGAACACGTACGTCTGTCCCTGCCAAACTTTTAGCCACAAAGCCATGAAGTAATTTCCCTTCAAACAACGATGAAAGATTCCCACAAGCTAATATAGCATTAACAAGGGTAATGGAATCATGCCTGACATGGGACTCCCGCCTCATTACATGGAATGTTTCTAAGGCTTTCTGGAAATGGCCATTGCGGGTGCAGCCTGCAATTACAGTGTTCCAACAAGCAGTGTCCGCAATAGCAGAATTTTCCCTCAACAAAGAGAAAGAAGCTATTGAGTCTTCACAATTTATATACATGAACATCAGCGAGTTAACTGCAAGAATATTGTTTGAAAATCCCAATTTTAACTGCCAACAATGAACTGATTTCCCAAAATGGAGCGATGCAAGTGAATTACAGGAAGGAAGAACTGATAAAAGAGTTAACAAGTTGCATTTTGAACACGTCTGATGCAATTCTTTAAACAAAGTTTGAGCTTCTCTAGAGTTTTCATTCTGAGAATACCCATATATCATTGTGTTCCATGTGATCAAGTCTCTTTCCGGGACAGCATTGAACAAATGCTCAGCTGCTAAAACATGACTGCATTTCAAGTACATATCCATAAGACTGTTAGTCACTGATATATTCATTTCCACCTCTCTTCGAATTGTGAAACCATGAATACTTCTTCCTTCTCTCAATAGCATATTCTCTGCACAAAGTGGAACTATGGCAAGTACAGTCACTGCATCGGGCTGGACTGATTCTGCTAATGACATATCACGCAGAAGACTGAATGCTTCTATGATTTCTCCGTTTGAAGCAAATCCATGAATCATTGAATTCCATGAAATCACATCCTTAAACGTCGTTTCTTGAAACACACTGACTGCAGCATCAACATTACCGAAATGAGAATATAATGAAATTAAAGAGTTTGTAAATGAAATGTGGGAGTTTTTATGGTAACCCAATTTAATTCCCCATCCATGAATGAGTTCACCCATACCCACCTCTTCCAGACATGTAGACGCTGCTATAGCACACGAGAGAGTCACCGCATCAGCTTGTAATCCACATGAAACCATCTCCCTGAAGTACCATAGTGATGTCTCAGCATTGTTATTATAAAGACAGCCACTTATAACTGAATTCCAAGAAACAATGTCTTTATACTGCATTCCCACAAACACCCACTCTGAGGAGCTCAAGTCACCACATTTTGCATACATGTCTACAAGAGCATTACAGAAAAAACAATCAGATAGCATCCCAGCCTTCATGCTCAAACCATGAACTGCCCGTCCTTGTGTCAGTTCGTTCATATGCGACAACGCCGAAAGGACAATTACAAGAGTAGTGGAGTCAAACCCACTTCCCCATTTCATCAACTCCCCAAAGAAATCCACTGCAGCTCCAAAATACCAATTCTCCATCGACGCGGTCATCATTGCATTCCAAAGGATCACATCTTTGTATATAATTTCACGAAACAGCGCCACCGAGGAACCGAAATGGCCAGCTCTCGAATACATAATAAGGAGAGAGGTGGAAGTGGGTAAGTGAGCAAGAACACCCAACTTGAGTGCAAAGCAATGGACAATCACTGGATTTACGAAATTGGTTTTGACAGTGGAAAGTCTAATGAGATCGTAAACATGGTGAAAACGGGTATCTTCAAACCTCTGTTCTCTTTGACGCATTTCATCGAACGAGTGACAGGCAGTGGAAAGAGGAGCAGAAACTTGAGACAACGAAGGATAAGATCTTTGAATGGGAGGAAAGGATGTGATGGGTGAGGAGGCATGAGTGTGTTTGAGATGATGAGCATTGCAAAATGGGATATGGAAAGTTTGTAGATGTTGAGAAACTCTGCTTAGGCAGATTTGAAATGATGAGGTTCTTCTTTGGAAGTCGGTATCTATGAAGGATTCTCTTATTTTGGTCTTAACTGCCAAAATGCCCATGCCCTTCTGGGTACATGGATTTTAGTTATTTTTATTTCTTTTTGATGTTTCATTATTAATAGTTACATGTTTTTGCAAATTGGAAGGAAAATCAAGAAAAGAGTAGGATGCATGTACTAAAAAATCAATGGGTAAAGTGCATTAAACCCCTTAACTATTTTCTCTCTCTCTCAACAAACCCTCTTGAACTATGTGATGACCACTCAAATTATGAAAATGTTACAATCAAGGACACTCCGTTATAACACTGTTAGTTAAATTATAATAATTTGCACTCAAATCCTTTGAGGTTTTGATCAATTGCACTCACCCTATAAGATTTCATTTTCCTTGCAAGACATCCCTGAAGGTGTGAAAACCCCATGAAATGATTTTTGTACCCTTGCTTTAGTGTAAAAGACATGTTAGCTAAATTAATGGACCAAACAACCTTGTGTCTTAAGCTCAATTTGGAAAAGAATTTAAGTATTTTTGATACAATGATTTTTGAAATATTATCATATATCTTTAAATTATTTTTTTAAAATTGTCATTTTTGTAATATAGGCCCCAAAAGTTATCGTTTTTTTAATTTTTCCCTAAAACTAATACTGTGACATTTTACATTAAATAATAATAATACACTGTATTTATGATTATATATATATATATTTTTTGTATTTTAGAAGGTGATGCATGTATAGAATATTTGTAAACTCATATAATTTAATTAATTTTGTAAATAAATAATATACAGCTCCTACAATTTAAACAAGTAGTAATATATTTTAATTATAATTTTTGTTGTATTGTAAGAGGTGATAAATGTATAAAAATATTACAAATAGTTTATAATTTATTATTCTTTGTGTAAAACTAATTTAAGCCCTTACACTGTAAAATAATAACAAACTTTATTTATTATAATTTTTTATATTTTTATAAAAATATGACAAATGGTTTATTATTATTATTTTTTTTGTAAAATTAATTTAAGCCCTTACACTTTAAATAATGACAAACTTTACTTATTATAATTTTTTATATTGTAAAAGGTGATAATGAATCGAAATATTAGACAGTCTTTGTGTTTTTATTACTAGTATATAGATAGATAGATAGATAAATATATACATATTTCTGTATTTTAAGTTATATTATTTTTCATTGCCGAAATATATTTGTCTTATATTTTTACTCTATATCTTATGAAATATTCATTAGAGTTACATTTCAATTAATGTATATTAATGAATTAATTTTTTTTCTAAAAAATATGAAAATATTTACAACCCCTTGTCTTATATCTTTACTCTATATCTTTTGAAATATTCATTTAAGTTACACTTCAAGTAATGCATATTAATTAATTATTATTATTTTTTAAAATTATTGAAATATTTCCAACCCATTTTTTTTTACTCTATATCATTTTGACATACTCCTTAGAGTTGCACTTCAACTAATACATATTAATTTATTAATTTTTATTTTGAAGGAAATGTTTGAAAATATTCCCAACCCCTCACATTTTAGAATAGTTGTTATATATATATATATTATAGGGTTTTCATCTTGGGGCATGAAGGTAATTTCACCACCTAGATATTTGTCTCATGAAATAAGGGAGACAACACAAGGGCATTCCGGTCATTTCTCTCCTTCAGGGGGTGTCATTGCAAAGAAAATGAAATCTCAAGGGGTGAATGAAATTAATCAAAACCTCAGGGGATCTGAGTGCAAATTACCCTAATTTTAACTAACAGTGTTATGACGGGAGATAGTGAATTGTAAAAGTTGGGATAGTTTGAGGAGTTTAGAGTGTAAAACATAGTTCAGGAGATTTGTTGAGATAAAGTAAATAGTTCAGAGGGGTTTAATGCACTTTACCCAAAATTAATATATAAGATAAAAGGGTTTTTAGCGAAAAAAGCCCAATTGATTTCATACTAGGTGCGAGTACCCCATTTGTTACAAAATGTGTATAAATCCACTTTGATTAAAAAATGTTGCAACTTACCCCAAAAAATATATGAAATTCCTAAACTACCCCTTCTAACATAATAAAAATATCAAATATTGAATTAATAATAAATAATCTATAATAAAAATAAAATAAATAATAAATAAACAAAATAATTAATAATAAATTAAAATAATTACATAAAAATAAAATGAATAAATAAATAAAATAAATAAATAATTTATAAATATAATATAATATAATGAATAAATACATATTAATTAATTAATTGATTAATTAAATGAGAAAGAAATAAAATAAATAAATAAAAATAAATTTTTTGAAAGAATAGGCTTATTTTTTTAAACAAAATAATTTTAATGTTTTTGAAAAATAAATTTGTAATTTATTTTGTTGATGATTTTCTTAAATATATTTTTTATAAACATATTTTTTGTTTTTTTGTTTTTGTTTTTGTTTTTGTAATTTTATTTTATTAAAAAAACTTATATTAAGGGTATTTCAGATAATTTACTTCACTATAGGGGCAATACACACACATTTTTGAATAATAGGGTTTTAAAAAACTACAGGGAGTTATACGCACTATATGTATACCATGAAGATTAATTAAGTAGTTTTTTTTGTTTTTTTTTTTTTTTTTAGTTGTTAGCTATATACAAATTTGAATATAAGTACATAGTACAATACTCATTAACTCTATACAAATTTGAATATAAACCCATAATTTACTCAAATCGTAAATGCTATTCGGTTATTTTTCATTAAGACGTATCAATGTATGACATGGTACCCACGCCAATTTTTCAATATTTGGAAAATTTTCCAAAATGATATCCCAGTCAAAAGTGAAAAGATGCACAACAGGTGCGAACCCCATAACTTGAATGTGTATTAAACCTCTTTCATACCAACTGACAATACTCTCAAACTACTCAATTTTGAAGTAAAATTCTACTCATTCACGTCCAGATCATTCCCTAAGGACACGATCGTTGTATCGAGTAGTTGGATCCTAGCATTAAATCAAATAACTTCGTTCCCATTTCTCAATTTTTAATGGTTTCCAGTTGGCTTTCAGGCTGTTGCACCAGCAAAATTATGCTTGTCTGATGATGGATTCAAGTTATGTTACCATAGGTTTGATAAGACCATGTTATTTGCTTTGTTGATTGCATCATCTTATTTTTTCTAGTCATTAAAATTGAAATTTAGAACTGCTTTCACACAAGTGCGCCCCCTTCTGTACCCCTATCAATAACAGAAATGAACCAAAAATAAAAATAAAAAATAGAACACAGTGAGAACACAAAGTATGTACCTACCCTAGTGACTGTCTGGAAACCAAGTGCTGGTAACATAAAATTGTACATAAATATCTTTGAAGTAATAACTCACAGCTATTGTCAATAGCATCTTCCTTTGGTGTGACAAAAGGTTGAAAAGAACTTGGAGCCGTACTGGTCATGTTAATAAGCATCATAGAACTAACAGAGTTCAGAATTAATAAGCAATAAACACACTGAACAGAGATTTCATAATGTTAGGGAAACGACACAGAACTCTCGTGTTCAGAATGGTTAATATCATCACCCACGCACTAGGGCAACACAAGTAATGCTGAAAATTTCAAGAATTTATCAGGCTCCACCCATTATTAGCTATCCATTCGAGCATTCTCGCTATAACCACACTGGTTATGGTCACTATTTCAAACATAAAACTCTAACACGAAGAGGTTAGCTTCCTTTTGTTTATTTGCCTTTCTGAATAGTCAGAAACAAATCAAAATTTTGTGCTACACCTATACAAAAAACTCAACAGCCTATTCTCATTTCCAAGATCATATTCTGATGGCCTCTGAATAAATTTCAAGAGTATGTAAAATACACCTGCCTATAGATATTGATACAGCTGTCACTATTTCAATAATGCAAGTTAGGTACTGGGGCAGATCTGTATATTGCATTCTCCACTGTTCCCCGCTACTTCGCTGGTTCGGTGACATGTAATGGCAAGATTTGGCATCACCAAGGTGGATGGTCATCTGCAGGAGTTTGGGGCGGGATAGGTTTCCAACCGGGTTTTTCATCCCAGTACATGTCATAATATATGTGACCAGGATTGTGATTATCCACGCAGCACCATATGCCCACATAACGTTTCACACGTTCCCTGAATTTCTTCTCCCTTGTCTGACCATATGATTACATAAAATTAGTCACATTGTATGAATAAAGATGATATATGTAGATAAATTAGACTCTTCAAATAAAGCACAGAACAAGAGTTGAAACATGCCTTGTCAATGAAACCTGAAAACGCATCTTGAATTGATAAGAACTGGATGACTTTGACATCCTTGAATGAAGAGAATACTGTGTTTAACTGTACATAAGACATTTAACCGTCAATATGATCACTTGGTAGTTTTAGTGAAATGAAATTGGAGTAGTTAATAATATAGGATTCATCCTCCAGAACTTGTGTGAACGAGAACTATGCTAACAAATTTGCGATCTTAAATGGGAATGTCAATGACCAGAGATATATTAGTTCAAGAGCAAGCAAGGGTCATTACTAGCCCTTCTAAGCTCAGACCACTGTACGGAATCTTTGGGTGGGAGTTGGGAATCTGGAATTTGGGTGGGATGCAGTGTTTGTAAGATCATGTCTGTCTCATTATGCTTCATCCATCGAGTTCGCATTACATTTGCAAATGGAGGAGAACCTTGTAATATTTCAGGAAGCGACAGTGTGGCTCCAATATTAACCAAGTGCCATGGTGACTTCATTTCCATTTCCTGTTATAGGATTCTGGAGTCCAGTAATTCCATAATACAAATGCAATTATTTTATTCTATTAGATTCCTAAACAAGTCCAAGTTATATGATTAAAGACTACATTGAAAAAAGGTAACAAAATCCTAGAGGGATAGACGTAGAAGTTAGCTTCAATATTGCTAGAAGACTTGTTTTATAGTATTGCTAATTGGTTTATCCCTTAGGGGTATCAATGTCTTTTGTCATTCTTTCTATTGTACTACCTTTGTCCCATATTTGTTGTCCACTATTACAACTTTACTTGTTCCAAAATACTTGTCCAGTTCGAATTCCAATGCAATTTAACCTTCCACTTTCCCCAACTACCATTCTTCCACTAACTTTAAACAAATACCGGACCCCACTATAATACTATATTATTAAGGGCAAAATTGAAAATTGCACACTAGTCAACCCAAATCAATAAAATGCTAAAAAGTCCAAATTGGACAACTATTGTGGGACAGAGGGACTATAATACTTTTACTGCCGTTGTATTGAATTAGTAGAACGATAAAGTAAGAAGTTCAGATCCAAGCTCTCAAAAAATATTAAAACAAACCATAGAAATGATGTTTGCAGATGACACTTCAACTTTCTGTGATGCGGATGTGCCTTAGATGAGCCATTTGAGCTGTATTTTGATATGGTTTCAAGTCGTGTCAGGCTTGAGATTATTGAAGATTTAAATATCAAAGTTATACACTTTCTACCAACTTAAACTTTGAGAGAACAAGGGCAGTTGACATGCTATTAGAGTCAAAGGTCTTCTATCAACCATACTGTGACCCGCGTTAAAAATTCTTGCACGTATTGGACCAAAAGAAGGTCACACGTGAAGGGAACGCATTGAAGGATTTAAATATTAGAGTTACACTCTCTGACAACTTAAGTTTATAGAGGAGATTATCTGATGTAGTCACGAAACAATAAAATATGAGAATTTTTATTTTTAATTACTTTCTTTATTTTCAACAAGTTAGCTATTCTGATTTTTGTTGAATATTTGAAGAGTAGGCATTGGGTTCGGTAATAATGATACCTCCAACATACCAAAACTGGTTGTCACCCCACCAGTAGTAGGTGATGTAAGGATTGATACATAAAATAACTTTTTATTTGATTGATAATCATATAAAGCAGAAGAAATTTTAGCCATTTGCATCAAGCTCAAACTTCCTTCTTGCATGCATGCCCCTCCTGAAGTGAAATAATGATGTAGGAATAATAAAACATAAATGTGGTTAAATCACGATACACAAAGCCCAAACGGCTACATCTCTTTTATTACATTCACTCTTAATTTTTTATTTATAGGTGATATAACAGTATATATATAGAAACAATATCAATGGGGAAATCTTAGAACCACTCCAATCAAATATCATGTCATCGAGTGATTTAAGGCTTTAATTGCTCCTACAATAATATTCTTCAATAGCCCCATTCAAGTTGGTACACGGAGATTTTTTGAGTGTCCGACTTCAAATTGGAAATAAAATTGTCTGGAGTACGAGACGAATAAACTCGAGATTAGTTGATCCGAAGATCCAAGAGAAGTTGATTCGAAGAACCAAAACAGGTTGATCAGAAGATCCAAAACAAGTAGAGTGTTTAGAGAAGTCTGATACCATGTTGAATATTTGATAATAATATAATGATGTACGAAGAACTAGAAAATATACGTGGTTGAACCACGATACACAAAACCCAAAGGGTTACATCTCTTTCATTACATTTTCTTCAAATTTTCATTACAATCACCACCTATATTTATAGGTGAAATAACATAATATATAGAAACAGTTGAAGTTGTAGAATTTAGGGTTTATTGTAGAAGAAGAAGGAGAACATAGGTGAAAAGTGAGTGTTGGACAATTAGGGTTTGCCCACACCTCATCCGATTATATTATATAAACATATAAACCAAAGTACAATAGTGCCCTTAATAAATAAAAAGAAAATAGCAAACTCTAAAACTCCCCCTCAAGCTGGAGCATACAAATTAATCATGCCCAGCTTGGAAGATATACGCTGGAAAGCGGGACGAGCAATCGCCTTTATAAGAATATCACCCAATTGGTCGCTAGAGCAAATATAGGGAGTAACAATCTGTTTCCGCATTAATAAATCCCGAATAAAATGACAATCCACCTCTATATGCTTGGTACGCTCATGGAAGACCGAATTGTTAGCAATAAAGATAACGGCCTGATTATCACAATGCATTGATATAGGAGTAGGAACACTAAACCCATATCCTGAAGGAGAGAGCGAACCCACAACATCTCAGAAGCAGTGTGTGCCATAGCACGATATTCAGCCTCAGCACTAAAGCGAGCAACAACTGTTTGCTTTTTACTGCACCAAGTAACAAGATTTCCACCAACAAAGGTGCAATACCCTGATGTCGATCGCCTATCAGAACGACTACCAGCCTAATCAGCATCACTAAACCCGACTACAAATAAAGAAGAAGATGGTGTATACAATAAGCCTTTCCCAGGCGCACCTTTTAAATAACACAAAATACGACAAATAACATCAAAGTGAGGTTGTCGGGGAGCCTGCATATGCTGACTAACAACATCAACCGCATAAGTAATATCAGGACGAGTGACAGTAAGATATATTAGTTTCCCAACCAGTCGTCGATACCTGCCAACATCAGCAAACAACTCCCCTTCCTCCCCATCCAATTTAACCGTTGAATCCATAGGAGTATCAATAGGTTTAGCACCCAAAAAACCGGTCTCAGAAAGTAGATCAAGAACATATTTTAGTTGAGACAATGAGATGCCCTGATGAGAATGAGCAACTTCAATCCCAAGAAAATAGCGAAGAACACTCAAGTCTTTAGTGTGAAAGCGCTTACTCAAATGATATTTCAACTCAGCAATGCCTATTGAATCACTCCCAGATATGATAATATCATCAACATAAACAATCAAGACAACTGTGCCAGCAGAAGAGTGACGAGCAAAGACAGAATGATCAAAAGTAGAGCGCTGAAAACCGAGCTCTATCACCACGACACTGAACCTATCAAACCATGCACGGGGAGACTGTTTCAGACCATATAGAGCCTTTCGTAGGCGACACACGAGATGCTCACTACCAACAACAACATAACCTGGTGGTTGATTCATATAAACCTCCTCTTGTAAGTCTCCATGAAGAAATACATTATTTATGTCAAGCTGATATAAAGGCCAAGAACAACAAATTGCCACCGATAGAAGAATGCGAACAAAATTAAAGCGGGCTACAGGAGAAAAGGTCTCTGGGTAATCAACCCCATATGTCTACGTGTACCCTTTAGCAACCAAACGTGCCTTAAGACGTTCAACAGTACCATAAGGAAGGTATTTAACAGTGTAAACCCAACGACAACCGACAGTTCGTTTCCCGGAAGGAAGAGTAGTAAGTTCCCAAGTCTGATTGTTGTGAAAAGCACTCATTTCCTCATCCATAGCTTGTTTCCATCCAGACATAGATAAGGCATGCTGATAAGATGAAGGAGTAGAGATAGGACAACGTAAAAGCAAAAGTTTGCAAATAGGAGGAAACATGATCATAAGAAACAAAATTAGCAATGGGATGTTGTATACAGGTACGTTTACCTCGACGTAATGAAATTGGTAAATCATCAATAGAAGTAGATGGAGGAACTAGAACCTCGGGTTCAGAAGATATCTCGTCCGGAGCATTAGAAATGACAGGCCGAGATTTTCTCCGTTGGTAAACCTGCAAGGGAGGATTTGATGATAGAAAAGGGCTAGATGGTGCAGTTAACGGCATCGGAAGAGTAGGTAAAGATAAAGAAGACTCCCCCTCACAACAAGAGATCAGATCGGAGGTCAAATTATGGCCTGAAGATGAAAAGAAAACAGTGGACTCAAAAAAAGTGACATCAGCACTCACAAAGTAACGTCGAGACTCTGGACTGTAATAACGATACCCTTTTTTGGTGTTGGAGTTGCCAAGAAAAACACATTTGCGAGCACGTGGGGACAATTTGTCATGATCGAGATCTAAAATGTGAACAAATACTACACAACCAAAAACACGAGTAAGATGAAAAAGAGACCGATCAGAATATAAAAGTGCGAAAGGAGACTTATTACTCAAAACAACAAAGGGCATGCGATTAATGAGATAACAAGCTGTTAGAACTGCATCAGCCTAAAAATGTTTCGGTACATGCATATTAAATAAAAAAGTAAGTGCAACATCCAACAGATGGCGGTGCTTCCGTTCGGCAACACCATTTTGTTGAGAAGTGTGAGCACAACTTGTTTGATGAATAATACCACGATCAACACAAAAGAATCCATGATAGACTGTGTATATTCCAAGGCATTATCTAATCGTAGAATTTTAATTCTTTTCCCAAATTGAGTAAAAATTTCATAATAAAATTTTGTCAAAATACGAGACAATTCAGATCTTTCTTTCATATAAAATAGTCATGTCATCCGAGAATAGTCATCAATAAATATAACAAAATAACGAAATCCATTCAAACTAGTGGTTTGAGAAGGACCCCATATGTCTGTATGGACTAAATCAAAAGACTCAGTTTCACGATGATGACTACGACTAGGAAAGGAACTACGGTGATGCTTGCCCAACTGACATGCATCACATTCTAAAACAGACACATGACTCAATGCAGGAATAGCTAATCGTAACTTTGACAAAGATGGATGACCTAAACGAAAATGTCACTGAAGAGGAGAGATCGTTGCACTCAAAGTTGATGACGAGGGATGAGGTTCACCAGGATCCAAGTAATACAGCCCATCCTTCTCATGCCCCGAACCAATCATCTTCTTCGTCCTGAGGTCTTGTAAAACACAAGAATTATGAGAAAATGTAATACAACATTGCACGCCTTTGTCAATTGGCTCACAGAAAGTAGATTGAAAGGAAAATCTGGAACATAAAGGCTAGAGGGTAATGATAACGAGTTGGTAGGGTGAAGGACACCTTTCCCACAAACAGGATGAGAAGAACCATCAGCTAAAACAATATGATGTTTAACATATTGAAGATCAGAAAAGATAGATGATATACCAGACATATGGGAACTAGCTCCAGAATCAATGACCCATGATGGAGAAGATTGAGCCACACATGCGATATTACTTGAATTGGCTAAAGTTGCGGTTGATGTGGATGGAGGATCAGATTGTAATGTCTTTAGGAGCTCGTTAAGCTGAGTAGTGAGTGTATCACGTGAATCAGAATCAGAAGTCACATGTCCAGATGTAGTACAAGACTGCAATTGTCTTGGGGTATTACCAACTTTAACCTGATGTGCCTGCTCTGGCTTGCCATATTTCACCCAACAATAAGGTTCAGTGTGATTTGTACCACCACAATGATCACACTTTCTGTCACCACGTCCACTATCACGAAATCCACGACCACCTCGGGTACCACGAGAACCCCCACGAAAACTACCACGACTTCCAGTGTTAGAGACCAATGCAGAAGATTCTATATGAGGTATGGTGGAGCTCTGTCCCAAGGACGATCTCCATAGTTGAGAATAAGCATTAGCGGCTATAAGTAACTTTTCTTTAGCAAATATTTGATCTTTGAAGCCACGGAGATCCATGTCTAAACCAGATAGTACTGAAGCAATCATAAATTCTTCCCGCTTTTGTTGCTCTAAATCTGTAGTAAATGGTCGATGTTGCAGCAACTGATCCCACAATTTTTTCAGAGTACTATAATATTCCGACAATGATTTTCCAAACTGCTTAGTAGCAAAAATATTCCCATACAACTCATAAACTCGAGAAACATTACTCTGGTGCGAAAAAGACTCTGCAATAGAGTCCCAAATCTTCTTAGAAGAATCACAAAAGGCAATAGTACTTGCAATCTGGGGCTCCATACTATGCCTTAACCATCCCATAACAATACTATCCTCACACACCCAATCCTCGGTTTTTTTCTCGTCGGAAGGAGGATTTTCAGTCAAATACTTTGTGGTTTAAAACCTGAACTGCATGAGCCCAAGCGAGGTAGTTAACCCCATTCAATTTTTGTGAAGTAATCGACTTAGGCATGTCATCATCCTTAGTAGATTGTGGTTTAACCTCAGCCATGAGTCCTTAACAAGTCAAACAAAAAAAACAAACAGATTCAATATCCGGAAACAACTCACAAACACCCAAGAGTCTGCTGTTAGGTTTAGAAGACAACCTTGAAAATTAATTCCTAACCAGAAAAGAACAGCTGGAGGAAAAAAAAAATCCGAAACAGCAGCAAAAAAAAACATCAAAAAAGAACTGTATTGGGCTGATTCATCAAAAAAAACAGCAGCGAAACACGAGAAGAACGTCCCCAAAACAGCAGCGAAACTTGTGAATTTTTTTTCTCGAAACAGCGGCAAAGCTAGAGAAAAACAATTCCCGCAACAGCAGCAAAGAACAACATTAGAAAACCAATACCGTATTGGGGCTGATACATTGAAAACAGCAGCAAAACGTTTCAAACAGCAGCAATAACGCCCCTCAAATAGCATCAAGAAACAGCCCGGTACCCATCACAATTATAAGAAAATTCAGGTGAGCATGTTCGGATGCTTTTGGACCTGAATATGACGTTGTCAGAATGATGTCAGACTGTCATCAGCACGATGTCAGACTGATGTCAGCGTCAGTTTTCTGAACGGAAGCCTCGTCCGTAAATCCGAACTATAGTTGAAGGATTGTGGTTTTAATTTGACTTGATTTGGCTCTGATACCAAGTTGAAGTTGTAGAATTTAGGGTTTATTGTAGAAGAAGAAGGAGAACGTAGGTGAAAAGTGAGTGTTGGACAATTAGGGTTTGCCCACACCTCACTTGATTATATTATATAAACCAAAGTACAATAGTGCCCTTAATGAATAAAAAGAAAATAGCAAACTCTAACAGAAACAATATTTGCAATTCTCCTTTTACTTTTACTTCGTTACTTGTATTGCTATGAAGACGTTTTTTATCGTCTCCTCTTGGTAAGGTGGCACTATTATCAAAGCTTAAAGTAGAAAAAAGTATGATGCCGCCGGTTCAAATGGTTTCAGAGATCTTTGATTTACCCGACATTCTTGGGTGCAATTTAGGCTCTTTCCCTATTACTTATTTGGGATTTCCCTTTAGGTGTTTTCCACGAGTGGAAAGTTGGGATCCAGTGGTGGAAAGATTCTCAAGAAGACGAACTTACTGGAAAAAGCACTGCAAGGTAGGAGAGTGACGTTGATGAAGAGAGCGAGCTTACTTATTTTCTCTCTCTCAAAGATTCCTTATTTGGTGGCAAAGAGGATTGAAAAGACGGTGGTACAAGAGAGGAATTTAAGTTTCATTTGGTTTGTAGGGATCAGGTCTGTTGTCTCACTCAGGCAGGAGGCTTGGGTATTCGAAAATTGATCCCATTCAACACGGCCCTCTTGGACAAGTGGTTACGGTGGTTTGGGAAGAGAAATATATAGAAGATTTGGAGAGACAAGAGGAGGATGGTGGTCTTTATAGAATCCGGGTGGGATTGGGGTTTAGAAATTTATTCGAAAGGGTTGGGATAAGTTCTCCAAACACATTGAAGTCCGTGTTAGAGATGGTAGTCAAACTAGCTTTTGGAAGCATTTTTAGTTTGCGACTAACCTCTAGGCCTCAACTTTTCCAAACTCTCCATAATTGCTTTGGACATAGATGTTATGAAAATCGACTGGTATAGGCTCGATAGCCTTAAGATTATATGAGCATGTATGCTTTTCAAGACATTTTCAGAATTAGGAGGTTGAGGATGTTGTTTCTTTTCAGGAGTTGCTTTGTCGTCAAAAAGACTGTGGGTTGGATCCCTTCTTTCCAGATTTGTTTGAGGTCCGATCCCTCTTTTAGACATCTGATGGACAACTCTGGGATTGGGTTTCCATGGAAATCGATTTAGCACTAAAAAAATTCACTAAAGGTGGCTTTCTTGTATGAACTTCTGTGCTGGGGAAGATCTTAACCCAGAATATCTTGAGGAGAAGAAATCAGATTGTGGTCAATGGTTCTTATATGTGCTTGAGAGATGAGAAGACAGCTGATCACCTTTTGTTGCATTTTCCAGTGGCTTGTGACTGTTGGCCTATGTTACTGGGATTATGTGGCGTTCGGTTATGCCCAAGTCTGCCAGAGGCTTGATCAAGGCTTAAAGAAGGTGTATAGTGGGGTATAAGCCCATGATTTCAGGACAGTAGCGCCTATTTGTATTTGGTAGTGCTTGTGGCTTGAAAGAAATAGAAGATCCTTGGAAGGAAAGAAAACTCCTATTGTTGCATTGACGTTCTCCATCATTAGTGCTCTTTTCTGTTGAGTACAATGGAAATATTGTAAATCTATGCAGGACATAGTTGTTTTTTGGGCTTTTTGAGTATCTAGAGGTCCTATTTGGCCTTCTGTAGTTCTTTTGGGGTGTACCTCTTGAACTCTTTTAATACAATTTCACAAGGAAAACAAAACTAAATAATGATAAAAGATATCAAAAGCATTACACCTCCTAAAGCTGCTTAAAGTAGTCTATTTAGATAAAAAGAACTCTGTTCTTTGTAGCATGTTGGAACCACATCTAACTAAGAGAGGGCAGTCTTTACAAGTAAAACCTATATGCCTATTGTAGCTTGAGCACGAAAAATATTGGTGAATTGAATATGGCTCATGAAATCAGATTCATCGGGAATCTTGGTCTAAGCCCTTTGCCAATCTAGTAAGAGCTCAGTATCCAAATGGTAGCAAAGAGGGATTTCCTGGTAGAACGTAATAAACCAGCTATCACATGATGCATGAAACATCTTTCCAGCAGGAGGAATTAATATCTAATCTTATATGGCCAATGCTTATGATTCTATTGACGCTGAAGGCATGAATAAAAGTCTTCCAATCTCCTTGTTACTGGATTAGCTTTGAGGATGTGCCCAGCCACAAACCCTGAAGTGGATATCCCAATCCTCAACATGATTGTTGAAGAGAAAAAAAGAACAAAAATTGATAGCACAAAAATTTCCTGCTTTGGCGTAGATGAATATCCCTTTTCCTCCTTATCACATCCATTAAAGTTGAAACCTAGTATTCCTCGGAGAACAATAATATCAATCATTGAAGTGTTATATTTGATATCTTCAAATTTTGGGATTTTGGCGACAGAAAACACTTGTAGAAAATCTCGATGAATATATGGATCCAAACATCTAAAGAGCCAAACCAGAATCACCTTCAGCACTGGAACGGGGATGAGCAATATAATTTCAAATAAAAGATCTTAATTTATCTTTTCAATTAAAATTCTTTACTGAAATGCTGAAAACAATCAGCGTTAGGACAATAAAAATTATTAAAAGGCCAAAGAATCTTCTAGGAGCGCCTTTACACCTATCTTAGAAGTTTGGACACATTTGAAATTAAATACAATGCCGCAACAATCAACATATATGGAGTCGGAGAACTCAAAAAAAAAAAATCAAAATAAATAATAATAGTAAACAATAATAACTACCATGTAATATATGATATATATATATATATATTTATGTTACTTCCTTAGGTAAGAAGAGATTTGAGTCTCTAGAATCAGCCCTTACAAAGAGATGGCATATGTAGGGCATCATCAAACCTAATCTAGAAAATAAGGTACTCCCTCCATCCAAATTGTTGATTTACTTCCTTTCCTTGAATGCACAGTAAGCTTCACCTTATAGGGTCTAAGGCGCATAAATTTTTATACATGGGCTATATATAGTACGGTCTCTATAAATTCACATGAGAAGGTGTAAGACGTATGTACACATCTTCCATAGAAATTAAAGAAGAAAACCAAGGAAAAGCTAAAAGGTGAAATTGGAGAAGATAAATAAGGAGGAAGTAGTTAATATTAATTATACTAATATCAAATGCATACAAAGTCCCATTTGTATAATTTTCCCTTGCCCTCCATTTTTATTGATTTGCCCTTGCTAGCATGTCATATACTTGGACACTTCTAAATGTCAACACACAATTTTATTCCTCCCCTAAATTATCCTTTTTTTAGTTGAATGTGAAGATTACTGGGAGTACAGGAGTAGTTCTTCAGTTGAGTGTGAATTGATTAACCTAATATCTCCCTAAAATGTTGGCTTTACTAGAAAAGACTAACAAATTGGCTTATAGCGAGTATGTACCCGTATAGAACTAAAGCATCTGGAAAATTTGCATGTATGAAACAAGACAATACGAAGCTTGTATGTTAACGGGGAATACCATTTCTTCGTTGCTCTGTTTTGGAAATTTTATTATACCCAGTGGATTTGTATTGTTTGATCTACGACAATCATGGGATCCTTCTTGACAAAGTTGAACATCAAGCCATGAATCCTTTACCTGAAACAAAAAGGCATTAACTTTGCTATTAATAAGTAGTCACCCTCCCGAAAAAAATAAAAAGGAAGAAAAGACAAAGAAGGTAGTAATTTATTGATCTGAACACGGCTGATTGTTCTATACCTCTTTGGGCACTGATGGATTGTCGAAGAAAGAGTACTCCCTAAACCTGATCCCGGGTCCAAATTCCTCAGCAGGAAGTTCTTTTGACATGACATTCACCTGCAAGCATACACTTCTAAGTAAAGGTAGCAGACAAGAAAATGAGATATAATGAAACGAGGAGTAAGAATTCTTTCGGATCTTCCTAGTTTTCTACAAAGATCCCTCACTACACACTTTCTATATCCCCTATCACTTAAAGGGCTCCATCCAATCAAAGACATCACTCAAGCTGAAGCGGCTTTTGCGAAACGAAAGAAAAGCTTATACAACTTTTACAGCAGCTTTATTTTAATGTAGAAAATCAAGTTCAAATGAGATAAGAGGTATTATACATTTGTTGAAATGGTCTTGAACTTTTAAGAAATTGTATGTGTGACCTTGTGTCCAAATTGTGTTTTGGCACGTGTTGCTTTGCAACCTGGTTTTGACTAGTTTTTTCACTCACGGCTTGGACCTTGTTTATGGCTCTCATGTAACAAAATACAAAAGGGCATTTAAGGTTTGGAGAGGGATGCTGAAAATCATAGAACAGAGAGCAAGAGTGAGAGTGAGAGTGAGATCTAGTGTTTAGGGGTTAAAACTTGTAATCCCACTTTTCCCATAAAGAATGTTTTGCAGATCTTCGCCATGGACGTAGGCTTGCTTTCAAGCTGAAGTGAACCACGTAAATCTGTGTTTTTGTGCATGGCATGTATACTTTTCTCTGTCATTTTGTGATTGTTTGTTGGTCTACAGCTGTTTGTCGTGTAAGTGTTATATAATCGGTACAAAATTAAGAAATTCCCAAGAAAATATAAGGAATAAAATACATAGTTTAGTTTCAAGTACATTAAGTAGAAAACTGATTTTTTTAAACTTAAGATATCACTACCATGATGTTGGAGAATATCAATGTGTAGAGATTTTAGGAGAGAGTTAAGTGATCTAATTTATTTTGTATATATGATAGGCTGATTTAGTTACTGATTATAGACTGAGATTAATTAGCTCCTTAATTCTAGGGATTCTATTGTAACCTATTTAATTCTTTCATATTTGTAAATAGCCTATAAAAGGATGGCTCTTCTGTATTATTTATAAACGTATGAAATATAATTCAGTTTTTTCCAATATTTGTGCCATGGTATCAGAGCTTTAGGCTATTGCCTGGGAAACATATTTCATTACGATCTTCAGTGCTGGTGCGTAGTTCGTTTATGAGATCAACATGTCAGAAGTTTCATAGACCAGCAACCAATCAGAGGAACCTACAGTCCAGCAGGTTCTTGGAGATCTACAAAACATTCAAGCTGCGTACAGGTTGAATGGAAGGAATTATTTAAAGTGGTCTCAGTTTGTTCAAACCTTTTTGAAAGGAAAAGGCAAGCTAAGCCACCTCCTTGGAACGGGGCTGAAAAAGGGAGACCCGAAGCTTGTTGCTTGGGACAAAGAAGATTCCATGGTCATGTCATGGCTTTGGAATGCTATGGTACCCGATATAAGTGATACTGTCATGTTTTTAACTACCGCTCAAGAAATCTGGGAAGTAATCAGACAAACCTATTCAAAGGAAGCAGATGCAGCCCAAGTGTACGAGTTCAAGACGAAGCTGACCGCTGCGAAACAGGGAAACAAATCTGTGACCGAGTATGTAAACAACCTGAAAAATTTGTGGCATGATTTAGATTACTATTAGGTTCTTAAGATGAAAGATAGTGAGGATGTTTGTGGCTTTAAAGGCATTCATAGAAAAAGAAAGGACGTATGATTTCTTGGTAGGCCTCAACGCAGAATTTGACCCTATAAGAGTCCAGATGTTGGGAAAAGGACTACCCTCACTGAATGAAACAATTGCAACCATTCGAGCCGAAGAGAGTAGGAGAGGAGACATGTTAGATGTGCAACCATTAGAAAGCTCTGCACTACTTACAACTGGTGTTAATGAACAAGCCTCGGAGAAGGCTTTTGCTGCAACTATAGAAAACAAGAAACATGACTCGAAAGGGATGAACAAAGGAAACCTCATATGCAACTACTGCAAGAAGACTAGTCATACTAAGGATAATTGCTGGAAGCTACATGGGAGGGCACAAAATCCTAGTTAATCCAACCGAAATTGGGGAGCAAAAAATTGGCAGCAAAGGGGATAAGCCCATGTTGCAGAAACCAACACCATCAATACGGATTCCAATGGCAGAGAGTTCAACAAAGAGGACATTGACCGCCTAAGATCTCTTCTTGATTCACTCGAGAAACCATCAGGTGCCTGTTCATTGGCGCTTTCTGGTATGCTTCCTAACTCATATGCTCTTAGTGTCTCAGATGATGTCCCAATCAATTCTTGGATTATTGACTCAGGAGCTACTGATCACATGACCTATTCATCCCATATTTTTTTCCACCTATAACCGCTGCCCTAGTAACAAAAAGATCACCATAGCTAATGGATCATTAGTCACTGTAGCAGGCCAAGGCAATATATCATTAGGACCATCTCTGATTTTGAAAAATGTCTTGCATGTGCCCATATTGACTACCAACCTTATATCTGTTAGACAAATTATTAAAGATACAAACTGCAATCTCATTTTTTCAAAAACCTCTTGTGTATTTCGGGACCGAGCTACGGGGAAGACGATTGGGCATGCTGAAGAAAAGTATGGTCTCTATTGTCTCGAGCCTATCGATGGTCAAGTGAAAACTAGGGTCTGTTATCCAGCCCTTTTTCTGTCAGACTCCTTTACAACAAAAAATCAGATTTTCCTCCATCATTTACAGCTTGGGCATCCTTCCTTCAGAACTCTTAGCCTTATGTTTCATTCCTTATTTAAAAATGTTGATTTGAAAACACTTCATTGTGATATTTGTGAATTTTCCAAACACAAACGTGTTTCTTTCCCTCTGAGCAATAATAAATCGTCATTTCCATTTCATTTGATACACAGTGATGTTTGGGGTCCATCAAGGGTTACTAATGTTTCTGGGGCACGTTGGTTTGTTACATTCATTGACGATTGCACACGAGTTACTTAGGTATTTCTAATGAAACAGAAATCTGATGTAGCAAAAATCTTTCCAATCTTTCACAATATGATACAAACACAATTTGGGGTGAGAATTAAAAGAGTGAGAGCAGACAATGGGCAAGAGTATTTCAACCAAAATCTTTCACCATTTTTCAACAAAGAGGGAATAATTCATGAATCATCATGCATTGATACACCCCAACAAAATGGAGTGGCAGAAAGAAAGAATGGACACCGTCTTGAAACTACCCATGCCCTTCTTTTTCACAAAAACGTTCCAAAATATTTTTTGGGGGAAGTCGTTCTCACTGCAACATACCTTATCAATAGATTACCCTCCAGAACCTTAGGCTTTCAAAGTCCTTGGGAAACACTTTCACATCACTTCCCATTTCTTGGAACCCCAAACAGATTACCTCCTCTGGTTTTTGGGTGTGTCGCCTTTGCTCATATTCATGCTCACAATCGAAGCAAACTTGATCCCTGAGCACTTAAATGCGTCTTCATAGGATACTCTTCAACCCAAAAAGGATATAAGTGTTATCATCCCTCTACGCGTAAAACCTACACTTCCATTGATGTTACATTTGTTGAACATGAGAGTTTCTTCAATCATTCTTTTCCTCAGGGGGAGACAACATTGACGCATGACGAGAAGGATGATCTGGATCTGGATTTTGTACCTGATCTTCCACGATCCCATAATCAACAATCATCACCTCCATTGAATCCGAGTCAGTCACCATCTTCGCCACCTCCATTGAGGCCGAGCCTAAATTCTACCTCTAGCGTACCTGAAAATTCTACCATAATGCTCCATGAGTCTCATCCTATTCCAGAATCACTTTCCAAAACTCCACCAATACAGCCGACCGATCCAACAGTCACTAAACCACCGATAGTCTATTTGAGAATGAAGGAGTACAAGACTAATCTGAAGCAAGCCCTAGAGTCAGAACCTTTGCCCGGGAAGGAAATTACTCAGGAAAAAGATATCGCCCAGGTAAACACTCCTATCATTACAATTGATAAAGATGAGTTAGATTTACCCATTGCATTTCAAAAAGGTACCCGACAATGCACACAACACCCACTCTCACACTTTGTCTCCTTTGAAAAATTATCTCCCTCACATAAAGCCTTTCTCACTCACCTAAATTCAGTTTTCATTCCTAAAACACTGTCTGAGGCATTAAGTAATAAGGAGTGGAAACAAGCTATGAAAGTTGAAATACAGGCACTCGAGAAGAATAAAACCTGGGAAATGGTTGAGTTACCAAAAGGAAAGAGGCATGTGGGATGCAAATGGGTGTTCTCAATAAAATACAATGTTGATGGGTCTCTTGAGCGGTATAAGGCGAGACTAGTGGCGAAGGGTTTTACTCAAACCTTCGGTATTGATAACCAATAAACTTTTGCCCCAGTAACGATGATGAACACGGTGAGAGTTCTATTATCTCTGGCTGCTAATTTTGATTGGACTTTGCAGCAGTTTGATGTTAAGAATGCATTTCTACATGGAGATCTCAAAGAAGAAATCTACATGGAAGCTCCTCTGGGATTTGGTGTCATGAAGAAAAATATAGTGTGCAAACTAAAGAAGGCATTATACGGGCTAAAGCAGTCTCCCAGAGCTTGGTTCGGTAGGTTTGCAAGAGCAATGTTAGAAATGGATTACAAGCAAAGCCAAGGTGATCATACTTTGTTCATAAAACACTCCACTTCAGGGGGAGTCACGACACTCATTATATATGTAGACGACATCATTATCACCGGCAATGATCAAAGGGAAAGATAAGCACTTAAAACCAAGTTGGCTAAAGAATTCGAAATTAAAGACCTTGGCAAGGTAAAATACTTTCTGGGAATCGAAGTTGCTCACTCGAAGGAGGGAATCTTTGTCTCGCAGCAAAATTATGTGATTGACTTACTGAAGGAGACAAGAAAAACAGGTTGTAGACCAGTGGAGACACCCATTGAGCAGAATCACAAGCTTGGAGAAGCAATGGATGATGAACCAGTGGACAGAGGAATGTACCAAAGACTTGCTGGAAGGTTAATCTATCTGTCTCATACTAGGCCTGACATAGCTTATGTGGTTAGTGTTGTGAGCCAATTCATGCATAACCCGAAAGACATTCATCTCCAAGCTGTGTACAGAATTCTACAATATCTAAAGCCAAGTCCAGGCCAAGGATTACTCTTCAAGAAAGGATCGGGCATGAACTTGGAAGTGTACACAGATTCAGATTACGCTGGATCAGTTTCTGATAAGAGGTCTACGTCGGGTTATTGTACCTTCCTTGGTGGGAACCAGATTACATGGAGAAGTAAAAAACAGCCGATAGTTGCAAGGTCAATTGCAAAAGCGGAATTTCGTACCATGGCTTTAGGTATTTGTGAACTATTATCGTTGGGGATACTGTTGAAAGATCTCCGAGTTTCAGTAGAGAAGCCAAAGAAGTTGTATTGTGATAACAAGTCAGCCATCAACATAGCACATAACCCAGTACAACATGATCGCACCAAGCACGTGGAAGTTGACCGACACTTCATAAAGGAAATGCTTGACAGTGGTCTGATCTGCACGCCATATGTTTCGACAGAAGGACAACTAACAGATGTGTTAACTAAAGGGTTAGCTAGTCACATGTTCAAGAGACTTGTCCACAAGCTGGGAATGAAAAACATTTATTCCCCAGCTTGAGGGGGAGTGTTGGAGAATATCAATGTGTAGAGATTTTAGGAGAGAGTTAAGTGATCTAATTTATTTTGTATATATGATAGGCTGATTTAGTTAGTGATTATAGGCTGAGATTAATTAGCTCCTTAATTGTAGGGATTCTATTGTAACCTATTTAATTCTTTCCTATTTGTAAATAGCCTATAAAAGGCTGGCTCTTCTGTATTATTTATAAGTGTATGAAATATAATTCAGTTTTTCCCAATATTTGTGACACATGATCTTGTTCAGATATAAAGCATCATCACTACCATGATTGAGATAATCATATGGACTGACACTGTCGGTTTTACAGCTGTACATCACATCACATTCTTTACAGCAAAAGGACTCCACAAAATTTTCCAAAGCAACAATTCAATTTCAACATCCATGTCAACGGCTTCTTCAAGATGTTATCAAAATACAACTTAGTCAAAACAATTTTACAACCAGGCTTGTTTACCTTTTTTAATCAACAATAAGAACTTACTTTTCTTATGCAAGAACAATAACAATAAAGATTGGGAATGAGCACATCTCTGTAGTTCAAGAGAAGAAACTGACTCTCGGATGGTCAAGGATAAGACTATGGTTGATATACTAAATAAGATCTTTGTTGCTTCTTAACGTGAAATACCAAATAGGAAATCGACAAATGTTCTTACCCTAACCAGTGATTCTGGATTTGGATGAAAAACTACCTAGTAATGGCACAGTTAGTAAGAGTGATCAAATTATGGCTGAAAGCTTATAGATGTTCAGTATCCCAAGAAACCTAATAATGGAAAGGAAGTAGGAAGAAGATACATGCAAAGAAAGTTTGCTCAGGTTAGAGAGTTTGGAAGCAGTTAAAATTCCTCTTCTGCCTGATTTCTGCAACCTGGAACGTAAGGGATCTTAATGACCCCTCTAAACAGTTGCTAGAATAATAATTATGTATCTAAGTTTCTTATTTCAGTCATGTGAACTTTTTTTTTTGATAAGTATGTGCATAGAAAGAGCACTCAAAAGGGGAGTGCATCCCATGAACAAAAAAGTCCCCAAGGGCCAAGAGAACCTAAAAACTCTAGCTTCTCATTAATAGAAGAACAATACCGCCCCTCCACCCAACAAAACAAACTAGAAATAAAAAAATCTCTAATCACCTCGAGGGGGACTCCACACCCTCAAAACAACGCCTATTGCATTCCAACTAAATGTTCTACCAGAGGTAAAGAGGGGCCGCCCTCCAAAAAGGCTGGGTGTGGGACCCAATCGGCACCATCCTCCAAGAATGCAGAACATTGCGAACCGAGACCGGCATCACCCACTAAACGCAAAAAGACAAAAAAAAAAGCACCAACGACAAACGGACAATGCAAAAGGAGGTGATCAATAGATTCTCCATCCTTCTTACATAAAAAACACCGATTGACCAAACACGTGCCCCGCCGTCTCAAGTTGTCAAAAGTAAGGATGCGACCCCAAGCCACCGACCACGTGAAGAAAGCAACCTTAAGAGGGGCCTTTGAGTGTCAAACCGCCTTCCAAGGAAAAGAACGCTTCCGCTATAGGCATAAGACAACCAAAATAAGAAGAGATCGAAAAACACCAAGAAAAAGTCGGCCTCCAACTCAAAAAATCCGAACCACAACCAACAATCAAATAATGCAGGAGCTCCAGCAAATCAAAAACCTCCTCCAACTCCCGATCCTGAAAGTGTCGCACAAATCTGACATCCCACACCAGCGTCCCGATATCAAGGTGATAACAGTCGGGTACTGAAGCATGACGATCCCGAACGATCCTAAACAACTGAGGGAAAGAAGTAGCAAGAGATCCCTCCCCACACCACCAATCCGTCCAAAAGCCAATTAAACAGCCAATACCCACTCTTAAACTGATAGAAGGAGCAAAGGAGTCCCAACCATGCCGGATATCCTTCCAAACCCCCACACCTCGACGACCCCGGACCTCCTCAAAACACTAACCGCCTCTAGCCTCACCATAACAATAGACAATCACCCTACTCCACAAACGATTCCTTTCTGCCCCGAGGCGCAACAACCACTTGCCCATAAGAGCCTGGTTAAAAGGCAACAAGTACAGAAACCTAATGTTGCTATAGTCAGGATTGTTCTTATGCAGGAGTCAACGTCCTTCACAATTATTAGTCAACTTAGTTAGGCAAAAATTGGGTTTGCTGAAGTATATTCATTGCAGTGTCTTCTGGAAAATTCCGGAGGAAGAGATGGTTAGGACTGAGATATAGATATGTTTGTGGATTGTCTCGGGGATTCATATCTAGAATTTCTCAAGTTTCAAGGAATGCTTTTCACTTGGAATAGTAACAAGCTTGGAATGGATAATATTGCTCAAAAGCTGTATAGTGTTTATAATCCGCATTGCAGCAGGGTTTATCATCATTCTTCTGCAAAATTTGTGCCTTTTGGGTCTCATCACACTCCTGCTGTGGTGAAGTTTAATTTGAACTGTTTAATTTGAGACAGAATTTGAGAAAAATTATGGTCCCAGAATTAAGGAATTGAGAAGATTCAACCAGAATGAGATGGGGGGCCCACCGAAAAGACGATTACGCCTTTGGTCCTAGAGGAGAGGAATCATTTTGGAGGCAAAGAAGAGACTACCTTAACAGACAGAAGACATCTACTATCGAGCCAATAACCTGCACCTAATTTAGGATGTGTACAAGGTGCATTAGGATGTTCTCTACATCTTTAATGTTGCTTATCTGAAGAGGGGAGTTCTCGAGATATTCTAAGAGTCTTCAACACTAGTAGTAAGGAGCTCGTAGTTTCTGTCTCCAACAAAGCTTAAAAGAAGGTCCTTGTCATAATCTTTGAGATCGCGCAGACAATGAGTCTTATTTGAGGAGAAAAGACCATTTCCATGTATATGTGGTAAGGCTTGTCCGAGAAGAAGGGATATTCCACATAAGATGCCTCCTGCCCCATTGGAAATCACCAGTGTTTACAGAGGATGTGGGGCCCTATTCCCTTTTAGCGGTTGGTGCAGTGGCACCTGCCAATAAAACTATCAACTCCTTTACAGGCAAAAACTGCTGTCCGCCTTTACTTAGAAGATGTATTTATTACAACTTCTAGTTTCTTTTCAAAAAAAAAAAAATATATATATATATGCCTTCTAGTTAAGAATTGTTGGCACAACAATTCTACTAAATACAAGGACAATGTGGAACATACATTACTTTCTAACCCGATTCCTCATATAATTCACAGGGGCGCATTAACTCAGTAATGTTCTAACACATTTTGGGATTCTCCATGTGCAACTCCTTGTAAATGAACCATAACTATTAACAAGTATATTGCAAGGAATTCATATTAATTATTTAACATTACATGTGAAAATATTTTTCAGCAACTCCAGTGAAATTATACCTGTAAAGCTACTAAAATATTCTTCAACTTAATTCATATCTACTTGAGTTGATTTCACCACCAAGAGCTTATTCACGACATCTAAGGAAACGGCGTCAAAATCTATACACAACCAAGAAAGAGAAAAAAGAAAAAGTGCAAAATGGTCTAGGAAGCACGGACACATGACATGGATATAACTCCACACGGAGATGGCGATGCCAAAAAACTCAACAAAGTAGGATATATGGCATGGATACGTCAATAATAATAATAATAATGTTTTATTCGGTGTATAGAAATAGTCCCTTTTCATTCACTTTTTCCACGTAAAAGCACTAATTTGGAGCTCTGAGTTGCATGATTGTTCTTTTTATGCTTTTAAAATTTACATTTTACTAATAGGCCATAATCTATTTTAAATTGCATTCAACTTCATATTCCAAGAAAAAAAGTTTTCCAAAATCACCTTTGTGCCCAAAACATATCCTTGACAATCATGGAGTGTCCGTGCTTCCTAGCAAATGGTCTTACCAAACTTGAAGGTAATTAAAAAGTTTGACAAAACATACCTCAAACACATGATCCAAAGGGCAGAGAAAAGGTTGTCTTGTCATAGACCCGTCCAGAACTCCAGGATGTGGAAACCACAACCTATCCAACCTGCACCATAGTGGAGGCATAACCTAAACTCGCAATCAAGAACAAAAGGAGATCAATTTGAGGACTTCAAAACAGTATTTGCAAATGTAGAGACTAAATTGATCAATCAAAACATCATTTCGCAATTCATTTTGTTGACAACCATTTACTCTAAATGCTTAAGGTGGCTATAACTTTCATATTTATAACCTCAAACACGTCACCTCAAGTGGTCCAACACAAGTTTCCAATTTTAATCGGACGCATATCTTTTAGCAACAACCTAATCCTGTCTATACACATAGATTGCAGTTGCATTTTATATTGGTTTCTACAAAGATTGTGCCTGTTTGGAGGCATTATTTTCTTCTAGATGCAACTAAAATATTGCTTAGCTACTTTTGTTTAATAAACAGATGTTAAACCAACTGGGTTCAATGCCAGGTGCAGCAGTAAAGATCAATCTACCAAGGGTGTGCAAATCCATGAAGCATTTACACCAGAACAGCACACGAACACGTTGACAACTATTATCATAAAATTGGGATGCATAAGCGGCTTTTATATGATTTTTTCAGAGCTATAATTCCCCGATGTGTTACGTCATAATCCAATTATGACTGATAATAATCAGCCTTTTTATGCACTAAAGTTTACATAACAATAAAATATATACACATATAATGAGAGTAATATATATACTGTTAACTACCCAACTACTCTAAAAGCTTAAGCTATTAAAGAGGGTGTAACTTAAATATTATATCCCTCAACACGCCCCCTCACGTGTGGCCTTTTTTGGTCCAACACGTGAAATAACAATTTTTCAATATGGGTGATGGTGAGGTTTGAACACGAGACATTTGGCTCTGATACCATGTTAACTACCCAACTACTCTAAAAGCTTAAGCTATTAGAGAGGGTGTAACTTAAATATTATATCCTTCAACATATATATAATAAAAGTAGCAAATATGTATATACATATATATACAGAAATAATTTCATTATCTGTGTATTCAAAAAGAAAATTCTGTAATGACAGAGCAAGCAACTTTTTTATGGTACCACACTAGCAGGTAATATATTTCTTTTAACTAATGAAATTTAAAAAATTCATGTTACAAATTTGAGCTGAAGATGAGGTTTCCCTTCTCAGAGCTTCTATTGGTTGTTCCATGCAAGTTACAAAGCGGGTTAGAATGATTCTCACCAGTGTACGATTCAAGATTGAAGCAATTGCAAGCGCTGCCCTTATTTGTTTAATCTGAAGAGAACATATAATTGATGATATCAACAAGGTAGTAATAAAAGAAAAACTGTAATAGAGCCAGTTGGATTAGGTTAATACATGCATACTTGGTAATTAATGAGCGAAAAGTGTGATTCAATATTATGGGCCCCATCTAGCAACAAGCTCTTCGGTATAGATGGTTTAAATGTCAAGAAACCTCCTGCACAAGTTTTAAAGGAAGTTAAATTGACAGCACTAATATTGCAACAAACTAGTTATCTCAAAAGCATAATTCACTGCACAAACTCCTGAACCTGAATCCTGGTTTAAACTTTGGCCACTCGGGAGGAAATTAAAACATTGCCAGATAGATGAATTAGATTCTCTTTTCCATCAGTATGGGAGTCATAAGAAACAGTTCTTAGATGAGGATGTAGAAAAATGCAAGCAGCAAGATGAGATGGATGAAGTCAGTTTCTACTTTGTGTTTTCAAATTCTTAGGCATCCTGAATACAAGGCGTAAGAAGAATTATAGTTGGCACTTCACAAATCAGAGTTTCTCCGGTCAGAATACAACGGCACTTCAAATTCAACTTGAAATTAATGAACACTTTAGAATTATACAGGTGTAATGTTATTTCCTCATTGTAATGTTTTCATATAATCTATTGCACCCAATTGCTAATTTATTTTACATATTTCTCCTTCTTTTCTTTTTTTTAATATTAACTAGTTAAAATTTGACTCAAAAGACAAGGATTGAACTATAAAACTTTGATTCCAGTTCCTCCCTTCCAGGAATATGGAAATGACAATTCTGCTAACTGCAGGCACCCCATACCACAGAAATAAACCCCCTATACTCAATTGACATGTGGGAAATTGGGAATTACACAGAGTGAGAACATGATGCTTAGCTCTTGCTTCCTAGTAAACAAACGCATTGTGTGCATGGCTAGAATAGGTTTTAGTCCCTTTTTGTTTCTATTTCTATTTGTTAGTGGAGAGGCCACATGTGTGTAATAAGCCCAATAGGGCCCAATTGGGTCTCTTCTCTTGTGTGACCTAATTTATCATTATAAATTAAAAGTCTCTCTACCTTGAGAGACTACGGCTTATTCTAGATAACATGATATCAGAGCCAAATACCGAAGTTTGAGAAACTCTCTCCTCACAAAACCCTAACCCTAATCACCATCTACCATCCCTACCCCTAATCCAAACAAAACCCTAACCCTTGTTTTTTGTGAAGCCAGATTCCGCTACGCAGATTAAGGTCGGGGATCGAGCTGCCCGATTAGCTCACAGGGGTCCAGGGGGCAGCGCCCCTAGTATTTTCGTGATTTCGTTGATGAAACCCTAGTATTTTTGTAATTCTTCCTGTTATTGTGTGTTTAGGGTTTCAATTCTCAATAGTTCGGATCATGTCTTGATGGATCATTGATTGAAATGTTATCTTGATCTATATAGGGGTGTGTATCCCCCTCTTTGTTGTGATTTTTTTGGGGAAGTTGTGTTTCCCTCTTTGATATTGTTTTGCCGGATATTTCTTATATAGTTGACTGTGATTATAGGTGACTCTTCAATATCGAGTGGGCTTGTTGAGCCCAAAACCTATGATCTCAGATATTTTTTCATCTAGTTCCAAACTTACTGAGCATCGTTTGGATGGTATAAATTTTCAGAGTTGGCGTAAGCTGGTTTTATTCGCTATTCGGGGTATGGTTAAAGAGGAACATCTTAGCAATGATTCCCCTAATCCTCAAAGTGATCCTACAGGCACCAAGATCTAGTTACGTGATGATGCCCGCCTATTTAATCAATTGATAAACTCTATGGAGTCTCGGGTGGCTGATTTGGTGACCCATTGTGATATGGTCAAGGAGCTATGGGAGTATCTCAATGTCTTATACTCGTGCAAAGATAATATGAATCGTATTTATGAAATATCTCGGTCATTCTTTCGTCCAAAGCAACAGACGACTCATATCAGTGACTATTTCACCTCCTTCAAGAAAATTTATGAAGAATTCAATGTTTTGATGCCCCTTACTACAGATATTCATGAAATGCGTCGGCAACAGGAGCAGTTAGCTACATTAGCATTTCTCAGTGGCCTCTGACCGGAATATGAGTCAGCTCGTTCTCAGATCTTAGCTAGTCGGGAGACTTCTCTTACGGAGGCATATTCTCATGCACTTTGTTCTACTCGTTTGACTTCTGGATCAGGCGATATTGGTGAGAGTACTGCTTTGGCGAGCAATACGCAAATTGGAGGTCGTGGTGGTCGCAGTTCTGACAGCAAGTTTACCTGCTTTCATTATGGTGGTGGTGTCCATACCCGTGATAGGTGTTGGAAGCTACATGGGAAACCGCGGTCTATCAATGTATGTTCTAGTGAAGAATCAACAGTGCAGAATCCTGGATCTTCTCTATCAAATGATACGACTGTTCATCTTTCTGCTGCAGAATATTCTCACCTGCTAACAAATCAGGCCCCTGCATCTACCTCTCTAGTTCAGTCAAACCCTTCTACAGTATATGTTTCAGCCTCTTCTCAGACATGGATTGTTGATTCTGGTGCTACTGGCCATATGACTGGAACAATAGGTATTTTGCGGGATTATTCTCCCAAATCCTCTCGTTTAGATATGCATGTCGTTGATGGCTCTTATATACCAGTTCAGGGGATTGGGACGGCATCACCCACCTGCAATATCACTTTATCATCTGTGTTACATTTACCTGCACCTCCATTCAATTTACTATCTGTTAGTGCCCTTACTAGACAACTGAATTGTCGTGTTATTTTCTCTGGTGATTCTTGTGAATTTCAGGATCTGTTGACGACCAAAACTATTGGTAGGGGTCATCGCAGTTCAGGAGGGCTCTACGTGCTAGATGAAGAACCAACTTTCATGGCCTATTCCAATCTCTCCTCTACACCTCTTGATCTTCACTGTCGACTTGGTCATCCTACTTTCTCAAGACTAAAGCGTTTGTGTCCAGGAGTTCAGTCTTTGTCTGAATTAATTTGTGAGTCTTGTCAGTTTGCTAAACACCACAGGGTGTCATATGTGTCTAGGGTTAATAAACGAGCATGTGCTCCTTTCGAGTTAGTCCATTCTGATGTCTGGGGACCTTGTCTGGTCTAGTCCAAGTCTGGTTTTCGGTATTTTGTTACCTTTGTGGATGATTTTTCATCTATGACATGGTTATATTTAATAAAATCTCATTCCAAAATATTTTCTATCTTTTGTGCTTTCTATGTTGAAATCAAGAATCAATTTTATATTTATGTTCGTACCCTACGTAGTGATAATGCTAGTGAGTACTTTTATTCTCCCCTTGGGTCATTTATGACTCAACATGGTATTATTCACCGGTCCTCATGTCCGTATACCCCTCAATAGACATTTAATAGAAATTGTTCGAGCTCTTATGTTTCATATGTAGTTTCCAAAGATGTTTTGGGGTGAGACGGTATTGACAGCTACATATCTAATTAATCGGATGCCATCATCGGTTCTTCAGGGAGAGATTCCTCTCCGGGTCTTATTCCCTAAAAGACCTCTTCACCCTCTCCCTCTACGTATATTTGGATGCACCTGTTATGTTCGTGATATCAGGCTTCATGTTACCAAACTGGATCCGAAATCTTTGATGTGCATCTTTCTTGATTATTCTCGTACACAAAGGGTATCGGTGTTTTTCACCAGAGTTGGGGCGGTTCTTGTCTCTGCTGACGTAGTTTTCCACGAGTCCTCTCCCTTCTCCTCCTATGTGTTGTCCGTTGACCTACCTTTGTCTCCATTTCTTGAACACTTTATGGTGTATAACTTGATTCGGGTCACTTCTGTCCCTTCCGCTTCTCCCCTCCAGACATATGTTCGTAGACTGCGTCGGGTGTTTAGTTCTTCTCCCGTAGATGCTTCTGAGCCGACTCCTGCTACATCTGGTCTCCCGTCTTCGAATCCTCCCCCACCTGCTTCAGATTCAGACTTTTATGTTCCTATTGCTCTCCAGAAGGGTAAACATGAGTATGCCAATTATCCTGTTTCTACTACTATTTATTATGCAGGTGTCTCACAATCATTGCAGGCCTTATCTCTGCCCTGGATTCTATATTTATTCCTCGAAATCTCTCGGAGGCTATTTCTTCTCCAGCCTGGTTGACTGCTATGAAAGAGGAGATATCTGCTCATGAGTCTAATTAGACATGGGATTTGGTTCCTTTGTCTTTTAGCAAGAAACCTATTGGGTGCAAGTGGATCTATGCCACTAAAATGAACCCATATGGGACAGTTGCTCGTCTCAAGGCTCGTTTAGTTGTCAAAGGTTATGCTCAGACTTATGGTGTTGATTACACCGATACGTTCTCGCCTGTTGTTAAATTGGCTTCTATTCGTCTTCTTATTTCTCTTACTGCTACCTCTGGTTGGGCATTACATCAGCTGGATATCAAGAATGCCTTCCTCCATGGTGATCTTCAAGAGGAAGTCTATTTGGAGCAACCTCCTGGGTTTGTTGCTCAGGGGGAGTCTGGGCTTGTTTGTCGTCTGAAAAAATCTCTTTATGGCCTGAAACAGTCTCTACGGCCTTGGTTTGGGTGCTTTAGCGAAGTTGTATTGGAATTTGGTCTTCAGAGAGCAGGCAAAGATCATTCTGTCTTTTATCGCCATTCCACTGCAGGTAGCATATTTCTAGTTGTCTATGTGGATGATACTGTCATTACAAGGAGTGATGATACAGGTATTTCTTTGTTGAAAATATTTTTCCAGAGTCGGTTACAAACTAAAGATCTAGGTCATCTGCGCTACTTCTTGGGTATTGAGGTCGCTTGATGCAAATGTGGGATATATCTTTGCCAACGAAAATATGCTCTGGATCTTCTACTGGATACAGGAATGATGAATGTTAAACCAAGCGATACTCCAATGACTCCAGGGGTCAAGTTATCTATGGAGGATGGTGATGAGTTCCCTGAACCAAATCGATATTGGCGTCTAGTAGGGAAACTCAATTATCTTGCAGTGACTCGTCCAGATATTATTTTCTTTGTGAGTGTGATAAGTCAATTCATGTCTAATCATCGGACTTTACATTGGAATGATGTGACACATATTTTGAGATATATTAAAGGAACCCCAAATCGTGGATTACTCTACAGTAATCATGGTCATATGCGGGTTTAAGGGTTCTTCGATGCTGATTGGGCAGGATCTCCTTATGATAGGAAATCCACCTCTAGATATTGTGTATTTGTAAGTGGTAATCTGGTGCCATAGAAAAGTAAGAAGCAAAATGTAGTGACTCGTTCAAGTGATGAATCAGAGTATCGAGCACTAACGCATGTGACTAGAATTGAGAAATTGGCTTAATACTTTTTCCATATATCTCAAGGGTATATATCAAGATACACAATCCTACTTTAGGATAGTCAATCATACAATCAATCAGAATCAATTAGACAATTAATACAATCAATCTGACAACTATTTAGTACACTTCCTTTGTTTCTCAATATCAGTTGGGCACGTCATATCATTTGGCCTACGATAATCAAGGTCCATGAATATTGAGTTTAACTTGAAATTACCTAGACGATAGTGAAAACAGCCTAGAGGGGGGATGAATAGGTTATTTATCAATTTTATGATCAATTAAAATTATTTAGCGGAAATTCAATTTTAATTAATCACAAACCCTAATTCTCAAAAACAGATCAATCAAGCAAATATGAATATAAGTGCAAAAATTTAAATCATGAGAAGACACGGAGATTTTTACGTGAAAAACCTTGAAAAGACTCCAAGTAAAAATCACGGATACGCTCGGGTATCGATGCACTATGAATCAAAGAATTTGTACAGACTCTATGAAAACAGAACTTACAACCGCTCTAATTTGTTTTTCTTCACTCGACGTCTGAAAGTCTAGATTCACTCGCGCTCCACGAAACTTTCGCTCCGATCTCCGTACTCTGATGGCTCTGCTTCTCAACAGATCAAAATCACCACGAAGCCTCTTGTTTCGATCTCCGCACTCAGACGGCTCCGCTTCTCGAAACGGATCAACGCAACCTCGTTGCTATAGATGGTGTGTGAATTTTTCAGCAACTATATCATTCAATCGTGCATAGAAATCGTCGATATACAAGCACGATTGAAGATGTCCAATTAACAAGAAAGAACTTGTGTATCTCTAATCACTCAATAATATTCTCTCACCGTATGTATATCTCTATAGAAGAAGAAGATGAAGCTGTAAAAAACTTGCAGAGAATTCTTAAAGACGTGCCTCCTCTTCTTGTAGACTTGGGTATTTATAAACAATGATGATCCAAACCCTAAGTTTGCCATTTCTCGTAATTTCACATCCAAACCCTATATTCTGGTGAATATATTGTATATAGAATGCACTTTGATATATATAAGTCGTGGTCATATCATAAAACCAACCCCCGAACAATTTGGACATCGCAGGCAAAAATAGGCAAAAACTTGCCGCAACTACGCTTCAAGCGTAGGTCTAAGCGTACCTCCAAGTGTAGAAATTATTTTCCAACCACTTTTTGAAACTGAAAGCGTAGACTTGAAGCGTAGGCATTTTTGTTAAAACCACGTTTCTTCACAACTGCGCCAAAATGACCATCTTGAACCCACGATACTTTTTGCTTGGAGTGACGACTTCGGAAAATGTCGTTTTCGCCCTCCAGGAGACATTTTTCCTCAATATGCTCACTTTCGTGCTTCACTTGTATTCTTCATTACTTCAACGTTTGATTCTTCCTTTGACGAAACTTATCGATATCATTGAAACCAAACCAACCTATCTAACACTCAACATGGTTATTGTCTAGAACATGCCATAAATAAACAATACACAAAAGTGTTCTTACATAACTCATTGTAATATTCTACAAGAGGACAACCACCCTGGCGTGATTGAAAGGATTTCTTCATCAGTTCAAAGACTTGAGAAGAATCAGAAACATCAAGATAGCTCCTCTTGACTGCATCCCAAACCTCCTTAGCCGTTCCACATTGCACGAAGTGTGACATCAACTTATCAGTCATAGAATTGATGAGCCAAGATTTGACTAAAGCGTCTTCAGCCTCCCATTCATCATAGCTTGGATCACTCTCTGCGGGTGCAGCCTTTCTCCCTATAATAAAGCCCTTCTTCTTTCTGCCAGCAATATGCATCTCCAAAATTTGAGACCAAACACAATGATTAACACCATCCAATTTAATAGAAGGAATTGGAGAGGAAGTCTCATGAATGGTCACCGTGGAAGGCTTCTTGTTGTCAAAATCACATGTATTTGTTTTTGCAGACATGATCGTGTAATGAAGTTGCGTCAAGGGTTGGAAAGATTGATAAGGTGGTAGCTAGGGTTTTAGCCAGGAAAAAGAAAAAAAAAAGACAGTAGCGGAATTTTTCTGCCTAAGCTCTAATACCAAATTGAGAAATTGGCTTAATACTTTTTCCATATATCTCAAGGGTATATATATATAGGATACACAATCTTATTTTAGGATAGTCAATCATACAATCAATCAGAATCAATTAGACAACTAATACAATAAATCTGACAACTAATTCCTAGCTAAATAAGGAAACATCAATATACAACATAATTACATAATATACGCTAACTACTAGTGATGTGACTTGATTGCGTTAACTATTACACGAACTTGGTTATCATTCTTCAGAGTCTTCTCAGTTGTGGTGTGATAATCAAGCAGCAATACATATTGCGACCAATCCCGTATTTCATGAGCGCACTAAACATATTTAGGTGGGTTGTCACTTTATCAGAGAAAAGCTACAGCGTGGGGATATCTTATTGAAGCATGTGAAAACTGGGGATCAGCTTGCTAATGTATTTACTAAATCTCTTCCAGGAACTAGAGTTGAAAATATTTGTAACAAGCTATGCATGATTAATATTTATGCCCCAGCTTGAGGAGGTGTGTTAGTGGAGGCGTGCGGCCTCTTGGGCCACATGTGTGTATTAAGCCCAATAGGATCTCTTCTCTTGTGTAACCTAATTTATAATTATAAATTAAGAGTCTCACAAGAGTGTAACCTAATTTATCATAATAAATTAAGAGTCTCTAAAGAGTGTAACCTAATTTATCATAATAAATTAAGAGTCTCTAAAGAGTGTAACCTAATTTATCATTATAAATTAAGAGTCTCTCTACCTTGAGAGACTACGGCTTATTTTAGACAACACTATTGGTACATAGTAGCAAGGTCATAAAATTTACTGAAGGGGCATTGATTTCTATTCCTTCCGGTTCTGATAATATTTCCTTTATCTGAAATCAGTCTCCTCCATAAAGCAGAGGACTGGAGTGTATTACTAAAAGAATAAACCAACATTAAATGAATTTGAGTACTTCTCTGGTGTTGTGATATGAAGTATGAAGGCATGCCAAATTAATTTAAAAATACACCAGAAAGATATTTGAAGTAAAAACAGCGCAATATCTTACCAAATGTTTAAGAATTGAAACTTGTCTTTATAGAATTAGCAAGTTGATTGAGGGTTCAGCAAGAACAGTATAACTGAAAAATTATGCATCTTACAAAAGCAATCCCACTTAAGGGCAAGGCGAGGGAGTCATTTAGATACCGGTGGTTATAAGAACTTGAGACCCGTTACTTAATTAAAAGTGGACAGGAATTTGAGTTAACAATGTTCAAGGAGAAGGCAGAAACGTATGTTCCTCGAGTTTTGAAACAGAAGGAAGGTGGATCTATGAATTAACATAAAACATCGCCTAAAATAAAGTGCACACATTTCTACACATTCAGCCTCAGATAGTAAATACAAGTTCCACAATGATGATGATAAATCTCCCTTATTTATCATCACTAGTAAATTGTTTTAATTAAAATTTATAATATATACACGGAACGGCACGAATAAGCTAAATTGTTAGCCCCGGCTGTTTAATTAAGCATGTTATCATAGAGAATTATAGTGAAGGGCGAGACTTGCAGCAAAATGCAACCTAACTTGAAATGGGGGAATGGAGGCCCCAATATGCATTTACACAAAAAATAAAAAATAAAAATAAAATAGTGAGAAAAAAAAATGAGAAAGCCTCTATAGAAATTACACGTAGCAGGATAACAATGACCTGATAAATAGTAATGAATCTATCCAGGAATAAGATTCATAGATAAGATAACTTCATGTTGTGCTCCGAGGAATAAGATTCATAGATAAGATAACTTCATGTTGTGCTCCCATTATCACAGGCTGAATTCCGATTATAGACAATGTTGGAAGATAAATCAGGATTTTCTGCTTATGTTTTCCTATCTCGACAAGGATTTGGTTGATTTGATAGCATAATTAGTGGGATATGATTTCTCATTCCTTACTTGTAATTTTCTATTTTATTATGACTTGTTTACCACTCCTTCTCTCCTATATATAGGTGGTGGTTCTTTTGTAATAATATACTTTCAACATACTTTCAATATAGAGATCAATACAGATTTATTTTATATTCTCCTCTTCCTTTATCTCTCTTTTATTTTATATTTGGTATCAGAGCCTATCGATTCTTGGTAGTTCCTTTCGCTTATCGTCGTGTCTGCTGGGAATGGTACTCCAACTTCTATCCCCGGCGGCGATCTTCAATTAAAATATATATATAATATATTATATTCTTTGTGGGATTTGTCTTTCACCCTACCAAAATTATTGCTTCTTGTTTTTGTTCGCCTCTTAGGGTTCGGCAGCCCTTATCTCCCGTGGTTTAGCCCTTGTTTAAGGGCCCGTTGATGTTGTTTGTGATGAACTTGAACCCTAAAGTGCTCTTCTTTGTTTGTTCGAGGCTACCGATTTTTCCGGTAGATTTGTTCGAGGCTACCAATTTGTCCGGTAGATTTGCTAGAGGCTACCGATTCGTCCGGACCATGTTAACAACCAACTACTCCAAAAGCTTAAAGTTTAATACCAACTACTCCAAAAGCTTAAAAGCTTTAAGCTTTTGGAGTAATTGGTTGTTAACATGGTATCAAAGCAGAAAATTCTGATTTATCTTCCAACAGACAAAAAGATAAAGAATCAAGACATTTAAACAAGATAGGAAAATAACGCAGATGAAGTTGCAATGGATAAAATAAACGAATATAATGCAAATCAAGATAGAATGGACCTAAACATGATCCAAAATAATCTCTCACATCTTGCACAGTCTACAGTCTAAAGAGAAAGCAATTCGCAAGAACGAATGTAAGATTTGGCTCCGTTTACCTGGAGAGTCATAATATTCTGGTCGATCATAGAAAAACATTCCTTCACGTAGTCGATGTCGCTTTCCTTCAGTACCTGCATATTGAAAAGTGGTATGCACAGCATATGGTGCCATTCTGAGTTGTTGATACATGACCTGCAAATACAAATACTGGTGTTATACAATGTATACAGTTTATTCTGCTATTCTTGAGAATTTAAGAAAGCAAAATTAGAGAAGGAACTAAAGATCTTGTTGATGGATTTAAATATTTATGTTTACATCCTCTCTAATAGCTTAAGCTTCTAGAGTAGTTCGGTAGTTAATATGGTATCAGCGAAGAAAGTCATGTGTTCAAAACTCATCGTCACCCATTTAAAAAAGTTGTTTAACGTGTTGAACTAAAAAGAAGGCCAGTATTGAAGAATTTAAATATTCAAGTTACACCATCTCTAATAGCTTAAGCTTTTAGAGAAGTTGGGTAGTTGACTGGCATACACACATGACTATGGCACAAAGAAAATAACTGTATAACAGATCCTACCTGGACAAAATAAGTATGGCCGCTACAGAATATACTAGCGGGCAGAAGTCCTAGCTTGAGGTTTCCGTCATAAGCATGTACAAGTCCACTGTCTCCATCAACAGATGGTCCCAACTGTCTGCGCACGAGGTCATTGAAGCCATTCTGATCCCATATCTTCTCATCTGCTAGAAGCATAGCTTTCCATTCTTTTGCCAACTTTTTTGCAGAATCAGTAGGCCGCCAGTGAAAAATTCCAATATTGTAGGCAGCACCAACTGTTGAAGACGAACAAAGAATTTCATTGGATAAATGGCAGCTTAAAATTAATTTTACCTCTAGTATGAATAATGTCATTTAATCATTACTAACTGTTACAAACAACATGATAGTTCAGTCAAAGGGTCTATCATCAAGAAAGGATTAGTGAGGAATCAAAGAAGAGATGAGAGTTTAAATGAGATGACAAGATGTATCGTATTCCGGAATATCTCTGCACACAATATGATGGTATCCTATTTGCCTATTTATAGAGTAAGTCACAACAATAAGATAGGTACAAATATTATCCTAACAAGCAGATCAGTTTGTCATAATTGTTACAAGTTTGAACTCTCTCAAACTGATCTTTACCAGTACCACAGTTTCAACGCCTTAGAGACAAGCTGTTGGTTTGTCCTTGCTCCACCACCATCTTAAAGTAGGGTGTTAAAGATATTGACAAACAACATGATAGTTCAGTCAAAGAATCAAGTCAAAGGGTCTTTCAAGAAAGGATTGGAAAGAATTCAAACTTGTAACAATTTATAACAAACCGTTCAGTTTGAGAGAGTTCAAACTTGAAACAATCCATAACAAACTGATACGTTTGTTAGGATAATATTTGTACCTATCTTATTGTTGTCACTCGATATAAATAGACAATATGACACCATCATATTGCGTGCTAAGAAGTTCCAGAATACAATACCTCTTGTTATCTCGTCTAAACTCTCATCTCATTTTGATTTCTCACTCTAACCAATAAAATGAAAGTATAGATTTGAACATGTATATATATATAAACAAAGAACTTGGGTATATTATAAAGATGAATGTATTCAGTTGGAAAGAAAAAATCAGGTCAAGTGGCCAGGAGGAGAAGCACTATAGAAGTGAGACAAAGATTGAACTTTAATGATGAAAAAAAATATGCATAACTAGATCATTACATCCTTCAGTTCCTGGTTTTTGTCAAGTTCTAGGCCAAAGCTGAAAACCATTAGTGCCGAAAGGCCCAAAAGCCTATTATCCAATATTGCTCTACTTGCATCATGAATTTCTACATTGAAAGAACATATACAGTGATCTATCAGTTACATTAGTACGGGTTCAATTCCAATAAAGAAATATAGAAGCAGATGGAATTGCCCCACAATTGACCAGATCCACAGTCCAATGTCCCGGTACTAGACCTAGTGGAGGGTCCATCACATAATAGGGTAAACGGGTAGCTACTTTCACCCCTTTGGCCATAATATGATACACATAGTTAATATCATATTTCGAGCCATCCTAATTTTGATGTTCACCAGATCGCCTGGGTATAGTAAAGGTGAAGGGCTTATGCAGGCTAGTATTGTCTCCAATTGGTAGGAGGCCTTTGGTTAAAGCCCAAGACGTAATGGCCTGGGCCCAAAGCGAACAATGGTGCACCATGTGGTGGAGCAGCTTGTTGCAGATGGTAACAGAGCCAGATCCCAACCAGAAATGTGATGAGCGTGCACAAGCCTATCAGGGTCATGCCAGCAAGGACATTGGGTCCCAAGAGAGGGTGATTGTGATGTCCCACATCACTTGAAATCCTGAATATGGTGAATGTGAAGAACTTCTATGTGAAGTGTTGTCTCCAAAACGAGTGGTGGAGGGGGCTGTTATATTAGGTCTCCCAACCAAGCTTGCGAAGGACCCATCTTTTGGGCCTTTATTTCAACCCATAATCTTTCTATATATATTAAAATATTAAGCTCTAGTCTTCTATAAATAAAGCTTGTACTTTACATTCACATTTAAAGCGAGTCTTGATAGTGCCCCAGCTTGGACAAAGGAGGGAGTTGTGTTAGGTAGCTTGATAACCAGTGTAAAACTTTTGTATGGACCAATGGGAAAATGAATGTTAAGAACATAGGATACAAATGCTAAATCATTTTTCTTAAGAAATATGATGCATTAGCTTCCACATGCTGTGGAAAACGAGCAAGGGATGCCACATTGGCACCCTGATGCAGTAAAAAGTCGGTAAGGGACCCTTTTTCAAATAAGCCTGGGTAAACTTCAGTCAGGTAACTCAGGATATGGATTTGCAATATAAGAAATTTGAGCCGTAAAGGAATGGAGTTGATAGACACTATGATTAGAAGGCTCTTCGAAAAACTTGTGGGCAGAGAAAAGTTGAGAATAAATGTTACAAAATGAATAATATAGAAAACTCTAAATGCTTTATAAGCAAGATGGTATAGAAAGCTTTCAAACAGGGAAATATAGTCCAAAAAACTACAGAAGAGCCACTAAGGATTCTAAGGGCCCGAGGAACCAAAGAAACAAAGCTCCCTCTATAGATGGACAGAAATGAATAATGGATAATCATTAATGAAAATTTATAAGAAGATAGTATAATCAAAAGCATGGAACAAATTCAATAGAACTGGGAGGAGAAGAAATACACTTGATATATCTAGCGCTTATATACCCAAAATTTTAGACAAACATAACTAAAAAAGGAACACATGGATGATACTTTAAGGGATATACAAAAGAGAAAAATTATACAAGAGGATATTTTATAATCCTGTAAGAAAAGATTATGGAGGCTGTGAGATGGTACATGATGGACAAGCTTTGGAGGTAGACATGACATTAGGGAGGTCATCTTAGACTTTGCAGTAACATATAATCTAATTGGGAATGCCTATTTTAAGAAAAGATGTACACTTAGTAACAACCATTATAAGCTGATAAAATTTGAGCCAATGTTGTCCAAATTAGAAAGATTGATATCTTAACATGCAATGATTGTAATTTTATCCCAGGAGATTTCAGAATCACAACATAGGATAGTAGCAGCATATATATAAAAAGACGATAAAAAGAGAAATTGAAAAATGGATCAAAGAAATGGGTGGTGAAATTTAAGAGGGCATAAAGTAGAATCATTTAAGAACAATGCTAAAAGAAGAAAGACAGAATTTAGAAGATGAAAATAATTTAATGTAAAAGTAACAAGAACTACCCTTTGAGGATTCAAAGGGAAAAAGATCATTATCCAAGGAAACTTAGAGATGGAATGAATGTGTCTGCGCCATCAATGAACAAAAAGGGAAGGTCATAAACTGAACAAAATCGAAACTAGAGAAACCTTCGAAAAATTGAAAGATAGAAAAAGAAAATTAAGCGCTAGTGAAAAAAAGATCATTATTAAATGAGCTTTAACTTGAAAAAGAGAGAACATATTCTTTTTCTAGGGTTATGTAGTGTGTGATTGATAACGTAACAAACAAGTGAAATCAGGTTGGGTTATAACTTCTAAGCCTAAATGGCATTCTCAATTGAAAAAAAAAAGAGGAATTGAACTGTTTACTAAGGTAATAATTTAAAGAATGCATGAAGAGTGGTGCAAAAGTATCTTAGCACCTACACTTAAAAATGAAGAGATTATCCAAATTTGTACCGACTACCATGATTTTAAATTAAAGAGTCATTATGAGCTTTCTGAGGAAGTGATTCAGGAACAACTGAGACAAGAAAGGCTGTGTCCAGAAATCAGTTGGTTTCATACCACGAAGGTTAATGATGGAGACTACCTAATTATAGAGGACACCAATGAACAACAACAAAAAAGAAAAGAAGAAAGATCATCAGAGAGAGATCATGATAGGGTACCTACAGACCTAATATTGATGACTTGGAAAAGGAAGGTGTCACAAAGGGATACATGAGTAGATAAAGGACACTGATGAAAGTGTAACTAAAATTAGAACGAATGTTGGAGAAACACTAACTCATGTATTCTTACATGAAGGGTCAGCATGAAGTCTACATCTTTATACTTTGTCCTGTAATTATAGATGAACTGACAATACACATTTTGAGATTTCTCATTGTATGTTACTTGTTTGATTGATGAAGCTATTAAAGAAGTGCTATATTAAATATTTGGAGGAAAGCTCTATAACTAAAGTAATATATGATAACATATTAATAAAATTGAGTATCTGAGATGTTAATTTACTAATCCAGAAGAACAATTATGGCAATTGTGAAGATTGAGGACCAAGAAACACAAAAAGGTGAACATCTCTCCTTTTAGGTTCAATTATTCACAATGAAGGAGAAACTGGAGACAATATTAACCACAGAATCAAGGCATGATGCATTAAATTGAGGAATGTGTCCCCCTAATTGTGTAACCAACGTCTCTCTCTAGGATTGAATGGAAAGTCTTATAAAATAACTTTTAGACAAAGCACTCTTCATAAAAGCGTGTTTGGTGAAAATGCAAATTTTGAGATGGATGAAGGAACAGATAAGAGGATATAGGAATAAAAAGAATAGATATAAAATGAGAAAAATTAGATCAAGATTGTTTGACCATGTGTAAAGGAAGCCAAAGAGAGCACCAAGTAGGAAAAGTGAAATGCTCCACATGGAGGGTAATGCGAAGGGAAATGAAGACCAATATTAAAAATAAAATAACGGGTACAGTGAGTTAGAACATGTAATAACATATGGTTGGATTGAAATTATGACAGTAGATGAGAATGGAAAATAGAACTGGTATCCAACACCAAATAGGCAAAGTATCTGTCTGTTGCACATGTGAACCAAAGGTCACATTCAGGGTACCCATTACAGGATGCAATAGTAAAAAATCTCAGGCCAAAAAGCAAGAGGATGATGTTCGATTGGAAAACAACCAATTTGCACATAGTAAGGTTAAACTTTGTCTAACTCTAGTTTTTGAGTCTCGCCAGACAGGACCAGCTCTGAATATTGGCCCATCTACATCCGGTCACATATGGTGTGATAATCGGGGCTTGCTCTGGTCAGACATAAGATAATGCCGAACTATTGGGATAGTCTTGGCCACAAAACATAATATGGTTGTGGGACAAACTGATGTTAAGTGTGATTTTTATACACAAGAAAGAAAAGAAAAAAACAAAACAAAACAAACAAACAAAAAACACTCTGACAAAAGGAAAAATCAGTTCATTGTCTGTCATAGTAGTGTGCGCAAATCTCTAAATTATATTCTGCTTAATATATAAAGTTAAGAGCAGTGCAACTTGTTTCATGAACCAACTTTTCATTTAGGACCGAAGGAATTCATGACAATGAAAATGATATGAAGTATAAAATTGTTATGTGGATAATATCATCAACATTTCAGTAACGAAAACTGTAATCCTTCATGGAATTCTGTTCCTTTTTCCTTTTACAGTTTAAAAACAACTCTTTTATGAAATTCTGTCCATCAGAGTAATTGTGTGATAGTTTCAGAAGAAGCCTCCCTTCTTTACCATTCAAGCAAATATTGTTCTTGGACTTTCTTGTGCTAACTATCCTACAGGCATGAATCAGATACTATAGAATAACTTTGTTCGTGTGTTTGCCAATATCCAAGTATAAGTTTCTTTCTGTTAAAGCCTATTCAGTAGCTTTCTATTGCATATCTCTAGAGAATGAGAAGAATAGATATCTTTGACAAAACAGAAATTTACTATATTACAAAGAATTTGTTTTTCCCATGAACTGTCTCAGGACAAAATATTATGCTAAAACACGAGTAAGACCAAGTGCTGTACATTTGGAACAAGAGAACCCTACTTTTAAGTACTTTGAATGCTATTTAGATACTAAAATTTAGTTAATGCTTTTGTATACACATGCATCATTTTTATTCTTTCTTTACCATCATGTTAACTCAAGAGTTCTGCAAGATGTTTCCATATTGATAAAGTTGATGAGAATAAACAGCAGGTATATGATGAGTACCAGGTTCTGTCCAAGACAAAAACTGCCCACGGTCAATTCTGTGAATAAAGTCAATACACTAATCAATACTATTAATTCACTACAACTCAGTCAAAAGCACTGATTTTTTCCTCTAGTATGAATATTCACCTTCCCATTTCAAACATCAGAGTAGAATTCATGTTTGGAACAACAATTGTCCGCTCAAGGGAATTTGATACCTTCCGTCATATATATTTATAGAACAGCTTAAATGAGATGGAATAGAACATATTAGATAAAGAGTTGTAAGAATGAGTATGCCTTAAACGTCAAAGATTGGTCAAATTATTTACGGTAGTATAAGCTGCTCCTACTACAGTAACTTTTTCCAGAGTTGCAAGTATGCATGTTGGAAGGACTCTTCATACAAGATGGCACTATAAATTACAACTTAGCTCATGTGTCAGGAAATAAGCAGATATTATCAAGATTCCTAAGCGGAGTTCAGAAGACTGAATTATGAACAGCTACAAATAATTTAACAATAACCACTCTTAAAATCAATAAGGATTAAAAGGCTTTTGAATACAAGATTCACCTTGTTGCCAGATGTCCAACCTGTCATCAACAACTGTTGGGACAACTTGATCAGTTGAAGTAAGAACATCTGCCTCTGGAAAACGTGCAAAATATGGCAGTGGGTTCTGTACAACAGCCAAAGCAATTAAAGAAAGAATCCAACAAACAAAGATAGATAAGAATTAAGAGAAAGAAACTACAGAATATACTAAAGATGTTTTTTGTGACAAAACCATAATGCTCCTTACAAATTACATATGGGAAACAAGCAATTATAAAGGAGAGAATATGAGCTTCTAGAAAGAAGGTAAACAGAAATGAAGAATAAGCAATATCTGATATATCTTTCTAGAGAATAAGCTATCACATATAGTTTCAAAATATATATATTATATATACTTATCAAAAATATATATATATCTTGTTATATATTACAGAGCTAGCTACTAAGGCACCAAAATTTATATCTATAATGGGATAGGCACAATATGATTCTCCTTTTACAAGGTCTTCCTCTTAAACCCCTACAGGCTGGCAGTGTTGTATGACCTCTGGACTGAACATGACCCAGAGGTCTTGTGTTCAATTAATGGGGGAGTCAAAACCCTCCTCCAAGGGCTAAATTATAAGGCTGATACCCGTGAAGGAATTAGTACCGTCTCCAAAGGGGTTGGGCACTATTTTATTACATAAAAAAGTAGTCATTTCTTGTGAACATACATAATATCATGACATATATAGAATATCATACACGTAAAAAATAAACAAATTTAAAGAAAAAAGCCAACTCGAGCATGGTTAAGACGAGGCCCTGAAGTGAAACCCACCACTAGAACAAATTATTTAAACTTTCAATACTTAGAAAATCAAGGAAAATGATACTAAAAAGAAATGACGAGATTTAGTATCATTGAATCGGAACTTCAAATAGTGTGTCCGACCAGACCCCAGCTTGAACTCATAAAAATAACTAATGATGAAAGAAAAAAGTTATGTAGTTGAAATGTCTATAATTTACCAAAGAAATAGTTACAGAGGAGCACCTTCAACCAAACCATGTCAGTATCACACATCAGTAGCTCACAGCCAAAAGGCAGGATTGCATCTATCAAAACAACTTTTTCTCTCCCCATTTTGTGGAATGTTGGTGAGCCCCACCCAACATCTACTGTGTTCATATGGCTACCCATATCAAAAGTTGGTACCCCTTTCCAATACAAAGCCTCCAAAAGTTTTGTGTCCATTGCACCTATAACAACGATTTCAATTTCCTTAGACTTCAAAACAATAGTACATGTGATGCGGGGAAACGTTTATTCATGCAAACAATTTAATCCGTATTATTACTGCAAGACAAAATGTATGGCTTATTGTTACGGAGTACATACCAACAAGAAGATTGTCAAGACCCAAATCTGTCAGGTGCTTAACCCACGTCAGGATAAAATCCATAAAAGCATAGTTCCCAAAGGTTACTATGATAATGTTGTTTTTCACCCTTTCGTGAACCAGACCTTTTGTCAACTGAAAGGTCTTCAGATGTGGCATTTTTGAACCAGGAGGGGGAACTTCCCAAATAGGTCTCATCAATTTGCTTCCAGAATGGGGTGCGAGAGCTGGCAATACATCTACTGTTTTTAATTCAGAAGAGTTGGATGATTGATTCAAGTGTGGAGAATCGAGACCTGAAATAATGTGTTCATACGTATAAATAGTGAAGAGGATAGAAATATGTAAAGTGACAAGCAGCAGCAGACAAATCGCATATTCTGTGAAAGAAAGAACATTGTTAAAGTTAATGTCTTAAAATAATTACTTATTATGTCTTGGAACATGAACTTCCAGTTTAACTTTTTCCAATGTGTAATAAGGAGAGACACATTCACAATGTGCCTTAATATCTAGCACGGCAAGCCTATAGAAGGGCAGACAAAATTACATTAAAAAATGTCCAAATATGAATTTTAATCTACTTATCCCCTGTTGCAGGACATTGTCCTTACAGTACTGTCGACAATCAATGAGTAGTATCTCAATGGCCCTTTGATTACCGACTCCGTCCAAAGTAGACACCATTTTCATCAAACATATGCAAGTCTTTCCCAATGGAAGAGACTCAGCCTCTCATTAAATCATTCAAACTCGGGGTTGCTCAAGACAGGTATATCGACATTTCTGCAGAGTTCCAATGGAAACCACTTGTTTGTTCTTCTTGCTTCTGCTTTAGTCACCAGAATATAAATTTCCCTTAATGGAAAACCGCTAATGCATGTGAAATTGCACTTACAATCTCTCACAATACAAACACCAAGCTTTTTAACTTCTAAAGCACGGACCACACGATATAAAATCAATAAAGCATGACAATCAAATCACAGTCGAGGGAAATGACTAATGAGCAATGCAACAAAAAGGACAATACCAATACTAAAGAAAGAATGTATTACAGAAAGTGTATATGCTGTTTATGTGAATTATGAATAGGTATGTCTTATGTAAAATTACATTTGGTTAACATCACAAGGGTTCGACGAGAACCCCTTTAGCAGATCCAAAAAAGTTCATATGGTAGATCACAATCCCATGGCTGGAAGGTAAACAAACCTCAAACTAACTATCTGACTGAAGAATTGAAAATTAACGGAACTTATGCACGAAAGGAGTAATATTGTGTCAACAACTTAGCTCCTCTGCCAAAAAATATAACCCACACATTGAGCCAGGCATTCTACACGGAGTCTCATATAAACCATCTATGCGCAAATTACCAATGTCACATCCATAAATAAGTATGTATATCGGAAACAGGGCATCTCCATTCTTTCAGAAATACAAATCAATCCCCACAAACCACCCCCATTCCAGATATTTGTACATTCATATTACGACCTAAAAATCTACTCGAAATCTAAATTTGATCAATTTAGTTGATATGTATATTTTAATTCCAATGTGTATGCAACCTAAAACCGTACTCAAATTTTAAATTTGATTAATTTAGTTGTTATTCGTATCCTCTTAATCCAAAGCGGTAAACAACTCAAACCCATACTCAAATTATGAATTTGATAAAGTTAATAGTGAAACAGTAACTACAAATTTCTTTCTAAAAAATTAAAAACCAAAAATAAAAACAACGTCTTATAGAAGCAATCAACAGTAAATATAACATACATCCAATGCAAATAAAAGAAAATGTCATATATATATATATATATATATATATATATATATATATATATATACAAATGTATATATAAATGTAGATATATACAGAGAGAGAGAGAGAGACGTACGTGAGGTAGATGAGGGAACCCACCAGGTGGAAGAATTGGGAGAAGAGTAAAGGGCGGAGAAGACATAGAAAGAAGAGAAGACGATGCCAATGAGCACGGTGGCGTAGATCGTCAAGAATATTGGCTTCGAATTCGCCACATCTTGGAAAGGGTTCGACCAAGCCATATTAGTTATAAATACATTCAATTTCACAAGCAGTTGGCTCTCAGATTCAAATTATCGTTATAATCATTGCATATATAAATATATATTATGGATATAGATACACACATGTATTTGCATATATATAACAATATGAAAGAAGCCCTAGAAGGTTACAGTGATGGGAAACTAGTAGGGATGAAGATGAAATAGAAATAGATCGGTGAGAGGAGTGGAACTCCGAAAGTCAAATAGCGGCATTGCTGTCTGAATCTGTCAACAAATTAGATAATATTTACAAATAATATGCAAATAATTTATAGTAGTCGTGTGTAGAAATGGTTAGTTGATTGTGTTTTTATTTTATTTTACTGATAATTTTTTGTAGGTAAGTTATTTTTATTTGTTATTGGTTATTTAATTGATTGATAGAAGGAAATCTGACTGTTGTCAGGGATTCTGTCGCATTGGAGTTTAGAAAACTTAATAAAATTAGGGTAAATTATACTTTTACCGCTTGAGATATTCTTTGGATAATTATAGTTTTACCCTTTTTTAGGTTATCAAGTTCAATTTCGATAATTAAAAAAGTGAAATGACATATATATTTTTGAATATTTCTCAATAATGGTGTAAAAAATTAGATTTTTTGTCTGATTTGTTCGTAATTATTCAATTAGTATGTCTAAATTAGGGCAAAATGTAATAGATTGGAGCAAAAATATTCATAACAATAAATCTGAAAGTATTTTATACATTTTACCTAATATTGACCGGGTTTGATCATGTCGTAATTTCATCCTGGGGGTATTTGTTATAATTTCCAAACTTAAGAGGGTGAAATTATAATTATCCGAAGGACATAGGGTGAAACTGTAATAAATCATATTTCGAGGGTAAAAGTCTAATTTATCCTTCGGTAAATTACACTTTGAGCGCCTCAAGATATGATATATTACATCTTCATTCACTTTTATTTGGATAGTTACAGTTTCACCCCCTTTTAGTTCATCGACGTCCAATTTAAATGATCGGAGCAGTGAAATGAATTAGGGTGCATTCACTAACGTGGAATTTTTTCGTTTCTGTTTTTTAAAGGAATAGAAACAAAAAAACGTTATTTTTAATAGAAACAAAAAAAATAAAAATGACGTTTGTTAATTCCAATTGTTCTCACAATTTTTGGAACAAAAAAAAATAATTATGTTTACTAAATGCATTTACATATTTTTTATAATTTTTATTTTGACATTTACTTGAGTAAAAAAATAAATTAGATTAAAAAAACTATTAAAGTTACAAGTTAAAGTTACAACTTCTAACGATTAATCAACATTAATTTTTAAAGTCCATAAAACGAAATAATATCCAAACATATGATGATATGAATCAATCTCTTCGGTAGTTGTTCCACAACGCATTTGAGATTGAATCACAAACTCCATTCATCAATTGCATTTGATCTTGACTGACCCTCACCTATGTTGGAATTTAAGGTGTTGAGGTACTAGTTGACCCTTCATCTTCAAGTCTGATATTCTCATTTTCATACTCATCAAACAAACGATCTAAACGTGCCTCATCCCGAGCAAAGTTATGGATTGTGCAACAAGAAACCACGATTTGAGCTTGTACATTGATGAAATTATTTAGACGATAGTGAAAACAGCCTAGAGGGAGATGAATAGGCTTTTTGTGGATTTATTGACAAATTAATATTTAATTACGAAAAAATTAATTTTAATCCAATCACAAAACCATAATTCTCAAATCACATCATTCAAGCAATACCAAGCAAACATCAATATAGTGCATAAAATAAAGCAAGAGAAGACACAGAAAATTATATGTGGAAAAACCAAGGAAATGTTTCAAGGAAAAAATCACGGGTACACTCAGGTACCGATGCACTATGAATCAACAAGTACAGACTCTATGAGAGTTTTAGACTTACAATCACTCATGATATGCCTTCATTTACTCGCGGTCTGAAACTCTTGAATCACTCGTACTTCACGAAGCACGTTTGTTCCGCCAGACACTATGAGAGACTCACAAATCACGTCTGATTTGTCTTTCTCTACTCGCAGTCTAAAATCCTCGAATCGCTCCGTACTCGGACGAATCAAAGCAACCTCGTTGCTATAAACAGTGTGTGAATTTTTCAGCAACTAGATCACTCAATCGTGCATAGAAATCGTCAATGTAAAAGCACGATTGAAGACGTCCAAAAATAAGAGAGAACTTGTATATTTCTAATCACTCAATGATATTTTCTCTTTATATATCTATATCTCTGTATAAGAATATGAATGATAGAATACTGCAGAGATCTCTCAAAGACGTTGCCTCATATCTTGCAGAACTTGGTATTTATAGACCAAGTCATAGAAAACCTTAACATTGCCCTCTTATGTAATTTCACAATACCTTGATAAATCCTCTAAAATCTGATGTAAATATGTGTATAGCCAATACATAAAGGTCTGAAGACGTCGATCACTTAAAAACTCGAAGTAGGGACCAAACTAGAAAAATCCAAAAGCATCCCGAAACAAATCCTGATAACAAGCGATCATGTGACCAAGCATTGGGACCTACGCTTGTGACTTATGTTTGGGCATAGGTCTAGGGCATAGGGTCCTTTCCCAACTAAAAAACCACAGCGTAGGTCAGAGCCAATTTGTCCTGTTTTAGCCTCTGACAACATAAGTATGTTGCATCTTTTGCAATTTTTCCATATTTGAGCTAGAGTGGTCATCTCGAACTCCCGATGCTTTTGGTTGAAGTCATGATGTTTAGAAATGACATTTCTGCCCTCCGGTGAAGTGACGATGTCTGGAAATGATGATTTTGTCCTCCGGTAGCTTTCTTTGCTTTGACACACTCCTTGACTTCTTTTTCGAGATAGAAACGAACATACTAACAACTTGATTGCAAACACACAAAACTCTCAACATGAAAATTCATTCAACATGGTTATTGTCTAGAACATGCCAAACACAAATAATACTATAAATGTTCTTACACTCGACATCATAATTGGGCATTAACTTCAGAATGGGAAAACGTTTTCTTAAGTACCCCAAAACAACGTTCGATGACATTTCTAAGTGAGGAATGTCTATAGTTGAATAAATATTTAGGACCTCGAACTTATCCTCTACGCCCTCTATAGTCTTGCAAATGATACGGAATACCACGATAAGGTGCTAAGAATGTTGATATATTAGCATATCCTGAATCAACTAAGTAGTACTTACTTGTCACATAATATTATTACATGTTAGCATATATTATCAATATAAAGAAATAATAGTAATGGAAGACCATTACCTTCGGGTGGTTTTGGAAACTACATAGTAGGATTAAATATAGTCTCCATTAGAACTCTTGAGTCATTTAGACTTCCTTCCCATTCAGCTAATACATGTGTAAAACATATGTCAAAAGAACAAACGACCAAGTATTTTATGTTGTATTAGACATCCTTCCACGATAAGAAATTTGTTCAGATGATGCAATATGTGCGTGAATGTGTGTTCCATTTTGTCACGCCCCACAACCCCGTGAAAGCGTGACGTACTAACTGAACTCCAAAATCATAACTTGACCTAAACCACAGAATAAACAAGTTGAAAAATCTAAGATTAAATCCCAAGGTCCATACATTGATTAAGCTAAATACATACAATACACGAAATACATAGTCCAAAACTACACAACGCCATTACTAATAGGCTGCCCAAACGTGGAAAACAAAGGCATAAACCACTATTCAACAACACATAACAGCAAACACTAAGATAGATTTACTTGATGCCACATCCCCAGGCATCCACTTCGAGTCGGCCTCACTCCTGCACCACAAATTCCTCTTCGCTAACACCTAAAATTTTTGTTATTTTAAAAAATGGGTAAGCTCAAAAGCCCAGTAGGTTTTGATTATTAATTCAAAAACATTCTTTATTTTGGAAGGCTAAAAGAGAAGTTTTTCTTTAGTGAAAGATGAAATAAAGTTAACTGAGACAATGTTGAAAATGTACTGAACACCACAAGGTTCAAAAGGAGCTATAAAATACATCCAATTCAATAACATATAGTTACTAACTCATAGCAAAATCATAAAAGAGTAACATAATAATATTGATTTTTGGGATCAAGAAAACAACATTAAGTTAAATGTAAAAGTTTTGAAAAGAAACAACAATGTGTACCCTCGTGCATCCTTTAGGGCCCGTTTGGGAATCATTATTTTTGTTTTTGTTTTGGGAACTAAAAAACAAGAATAAATTCTTGTTCTTGTTCCTATTCTCTCACCCAAAAGAACAAGAACAAAAAATATGATTGGGGCAAAAAAAAAATTCAATCGTAAAACACACACCAATACACCAAAACATACATACATATATATACACACAAGGGCGGACCACCCAATTCCTCCTCCACCTCTCAAGCACCACCCAACTCTGTTAATCCCTCGCTGTCGTCCTCCGCCCCTTGCCCGACCTAGGGCTTCAAATTAGTATTTTTGTGAGGAGAGAGAATATATTCGAATTAGGGCTTCGAATTGGGGATAAGAGCTTCGAATTAGTGTTTTTGTGATGTTGGCGATTCAATTGGTGGTTTGGGTATTTGCAGTGGAGTGTGTATATATATGTGTGTGTTTAGTGGTGGTGTTGGCGGCGGGTGGGTGGTGGCGAGGTGGTGTGGTGGAAAGTGGAGGAGGGAGTCGGCAATGGTGATGGTGGTGAGAAATTTTTGGTTCTTTTTTTTGGGAGATGAAGAACAAGAAAACACCTTTTGGTTGTTATCATGTTTTCTACACTATTCATCAAAACTTGTTTCCAATATCAAAACAACCTCAATAGTAAAAAGCATGCCAAACATGTTTTGTTCTCAAAATTGGGTCGAAAAAATAGAAACGGGAAAAAAACAGGGTTCCCAAATGGGCTCTCAGGGACCTTCCCCCTGGGACCGCCGCCCTTGTCCTTCGGTGTTTCTCACCCCCATAATGACTATTTAATGAAATGGTTAAAGGACTAGCCACATTCTGGACCAGGTGGTAGCTCACTCCCATGCATGCATCCAAGTATATTGTCACACTCTTGAGGCTTATTAACTGAGGTGCTAAGTTATCCAGGAAAATCTACATTACACTAGTCTAGGTGGCAGCCATGACACATGCAGGATTCCAAGTGTACTCTACTAACCCTCTTTCTTGTAAATCACAAACTCACCCACCCTTACTTCAAAACTCTCAAATCAGTCCCATAGCTTTACTAAATGACACCTAGACACCTAGAACAATTAACTATTGTAAAAAACAAAATAGTAAAGAGAAAAATTATAGGTCAATCAATAGCAGGAAAATGGATAGGCTGAGATTAAGGTAATGAAATGAACATACTAAGCATAAACTAACATTATGTCGTCACATCCTTCCCCCCTTAAAACAAATTTCGTCCTCGAAATTTTAGAACATAACTTACTCATTGAAGAGGTTGGGGTACTTGTTACGTATCTCAGATTCCAATCCCCATGTAGTTTCTTTTATTCCATGATGTTGCCATAAAACCTTCACTAATGGAATGGTCCTCCGCCGCGAGACTTGTTTTTTTCATTCAACAATTTGTAATGGTCTCTCCTCGTAAGATACGTCTTCCTTCACGTTTAAGGTTTTCCAATCCTAAACATGTGAAGGATCGGGATGGTACCTTCTCAACATCGAAATGTGGAAAACATCATGAATAAAGGACAATTGGGGTGGCAACGCAATACGATAAGACACATCCCCGATCTTCTCCAGAATCTCGAATGGTCCTATGAATCTCGGCACCAACTTACCTTTCCTCCCGAAGCGAGTGATGCTCAATCGAGGTTTAACCTTTAAGAAAACATTGTCTCCAACCTCAAACTCCAAGGGTCGTCTCCTTTTATTAGCATAACTATTATGTATGTTTTGGACCGTAACCAACGTCTCATTTATTAAATTGATCTTTTTCAGTGGTTTCTTAAACCAAGTCTGGACCGATGAGTATTATATCTCCAACCTCAGCCCAACACACGGGAGACCTGCAGGGCCTCCCATAAAGTGCCTCGAATGGCGTCATTCCAATACTGGCCTAGTAGCTATTATTGTAAGCAAACTCAGCTAGAGGTAATTGCTCAACCCAACTACCTTTAAAATCCAATGCACATGCCCATAGCATATCTTCGAAGACTTGAATGACCCTTTCCGATTGACCATCTAATTGAGGATGATAAGTTGTGCTGAAATTCAATTGTGAATTGTAAGCCGCTTAAAAAGTCTTCCAAAACTTTGAGGTGGATTTCGGATCCCTGTCAGAAACAATAGATAGAAGAACACCATGTAACCTCATGATCTCCCAGATGTATAGTCTGCAATGCGTCTCGATGGAATCAGTAGCCTTAATAGGCAATAAATTGGCTAATTTTGTCAATCAATCCACGATCAGCCTTTTGAGGCTCATATCAGACCACTCAAAATATATGTGGTTACATGCTCCCATTTCCACTGAGCAACAGGTAAGGGTTACAATAAACTTGCTTATCTCTGGTGTTTTACTTTCACCTGCTGGCATGTAAGGCATTTGGCGATAAACTGAGTGATATCTTTCTTCATCCCATTCCACAAAAAATTTCTACACAGATCTCGGTACATCTTTGTACCACCAGGATGGATAGAAAACTTAGATCTATGAACTTCCACCTCTGGCACGACCAACCTGCCCATGAATCTAACTCCTCCAATGGAATCAAGTGACCATCCTCCCATTGGTTTTCTTGCATCTAGATAAGCTCAAACAATTTGCATATCTGTATTTTTCTGTTGCGCCTCAATTATTTGCTGATAGATAATTGGTTAAGCCACAACGTTTGACAGATAAGCTCGTTTCTATTGTACTGGACAATGAAATCAAGCTATTCCAAATCTCGAATCACATTCCACCGATAATCCAAAAGGCTGGCTAAAGATCCTTGAGTCTTTTGACTTAACGCATCAGCCACCACATTTGCCTTTCCAGGATGATACTGTAAAGTAAAATCATAGTCCTCCAAGAACTCCATCCATCATCTTTGTCTCAAATTCAGATCCTTATGAGTGAACACATACTTCAGATTTTTATGATCCGATAAAATATCAAATTGTCCACCATACAAATAATGCCTCCAAATTTTAAGAGCAAACACCACCGTTGCCAACTCTAAATCATGGGTAGGGTAGTTACATTTATGAGGCGTCAATTGTCCTGAGGCATACTCCACCACTTTGTCTAGTTGCATCAAAATACCACTAAGACCCAAACGAGATGCATATGTCCGTAGCTAGTGCAAAAAGTAGTCTTCGGAATGTCTTCATCTCTGACCCACAACTGGTGATATCCGGAATGAAGATCTATCTTCGAAAAACAACGAGAACCCTTCAATTGATCGAAGAGATCATTGATTCTTGGCAGTGGATACTTATTCTTCACTGTCACCCAATTTAACCTACAATAATCAATGCATAGACTAAGGGTGCCATCCTTTTTATTTATAAAAAATATTGGTGCACCCCAAGGAGAGGTGATATAGGGCGAATAAAGCCCTTAGCTTGTATTTCCTCCGATTGCACCTTCAGCTCACGCATTTTGGTAGGGGCCATGTGGTGAGGATCAATAGAAATGGGAGAAGTGCTCGGGTATAAAACTATAGCAAAATCTACCTCATGCTTGGGTGGTAACCCCGACAAATCCTGTGGAAAAACATCAAAAAAAATTTCTACCACGCGAATGCCAGCTATGCTTGAATTGTGATCATCGTGGCCCTTGAAGTTGACCAATCTACCCGAGCAATTTGGGTGTTTCCGAGGATTAACGAATGTTGGAGAATGGTAGGAATCCAACTCTCCATGAAAAATAAAGCTATCCTCATCATGTGAAAATATAGTCATCCTTTTCCACTGACAGACAATAACAGCTCTAAAAGCTCATAACTAATCCATCCCCAGGATTACGTCATATAGAACCATATCCATAATGACTAAATCGACAATCAGTTGGTGATTGGTGATTTTTATCACACAACACCGACAAACACGTCCAAGATTTAAAGTGTTTCCAATCGACAACTCCACTCATAAGGAAAAATCCATAGGCTCATATTGCAAGCCCAATAAAGAAATAGTTAAAGAAGAAACAAATGAATGAGTAAAACCAGAATCAAATAATACTTTAGCCCAGGTATTGAATAGAAGGATAGTACATTCCACCACTCTGTGGTCCGACTGAGCTGAAGAAAGATAAAACACATAACCTTGCGCTTTGGGCCCCGCTTATGTAGCTAGTTGTTGAGGTCCTGAGAATGACTATCCCTCTTATCGTTGCTGACCCACTGGCCACCCTGGGCGAGATTGAAAGTGTGGCGGCCTGAATTGTTGTCTCTTAGACTGATTAGGACTGCTGAACTGACCCCGTGACCTCCCCAACTGTAGGAAATCCCTCCTGATATGGTCAGGCTGGCCACAGTCGTGACAAAGTCAAACTCCCCAGCTACAATTCCCAGTATCACTCGTCTTCTGATACTGGCTATGTGGTTGCACCTGTGCTCCTCTTAACAAATCTCTAGGTCTTTTTATTACCATTGTTGCCTGAATGCTATGGCTTAGAATTCCTTTTCCAATCTCGGATCTGTCTCGACTCGTCCAATTCTTATTCCGCCAATAAAGTTGTGTGGACGACATCAGAGAATCGAGTTAGGCCAAGGACAACCACACTCCTCCTAATCGATGGTCTCAAGCCTTGCTGAAAATTTCATATTCGATCATTCTTATCTACGACCATATGAGGTGCAAATTTGGATAACACATCAAACCTTGCCTAGTACTGAGTCATAGTCATATCCCTCTGAATCTACCGAATGAACTCAAACATCAACACATTTCGTTACGCCCTGGGAAAGAAATGATCTAGAAATATAGCCTGAAATTCATTCCAAGTTCCTACTATACTGGAAGACTTTGCTGCTTTCCACCAATGGTTCGTTTGCCCCACCAGCTAGAAAGTGGTAAGGCTCACCCTTTGGCTATCTAGGATCTACCAAGTATCAAACGTACGGCTAACTTGGTCTAACCACTCTTCCGTAACTTTTCCACCGAAAAATCCATTAAAAGTAAGAGGGTAAAGCCTCCTGAATGCCCGCAAGTAAGCTATAGCACTGGTTTCTTCTTGGCCTCGGTAGCCTTGCGCCACCATTTTCCGAAAGGCATCAGCCATGTAGTGTGTCATTTGTTGCACCTTGTTCGACACCTCTCCACCAGTCCCGTAAGAGATTGGATCCTTTTTGGATTGTGTATTCTGGGCCATACTAAGTTAGGAAAACAACAATTTAATTTAGAAAGAGTCTAGGGTGTAACAGTTTAGGGAATCTAAAATAAGAAACCTAAATTACATCTAAACACGTTAGACTTTAACCTAGATTTAAACCCACATGCCCGAGTAAATCTACTACCTATATTCTGATACCATTCTATCACGCCCCACAACCCCGCGAAAGCGTGAGGTACTAACCGAACTCCATAATCATAACTTCACCCAAACCACAGAATAAACAAGTTGAAAAATCTAAGATTAAATCCCAAGGTCCATACATTGATTAAGCTAAATACATACAATATACGAAATACATAGTCCAAAACTACACAACGCCATTATTAATAGGCTGCCCAAACGTGGAAAACAAAGGCATAAGCCATTATTCAACAACACATGGCAGCAAAAACTAAGACAGATTTACTTGATGCCACGTCCCCAAACATCCACTTCGAGTCGGCCTCACTCTTGCACCACAAACTCCTATTCGCTAACACCTAAAAATTTTGTTATTTTAAAAAATGGGTAAGCTCAAAGAACCCAGTAGGTTTCAATTTTTAGGACATATGAATGATCGGGATGGTACCTTCTCAACATAGAAATGTGGAAAACATCATGAATAAAGGACAATTGGGGTGGCAACGCAATACGATAGGACACATCCCCCATCTTCTCTAGAATCTCGAATGGTCTGACGAATCTCGGTGCCAACTTGCCTTTCCTCCCGAAGCGAGTGATGCCCAATCGAGGTTTAACCCTTAAGAAAACATGGTCTCCAACCTCAAACTCCAAGGATCATTTCCTTTTATCGGCATAACTCTTTTGTCTGTTTTGGGCCGTAACCAACCTCTCCTTTATTAACTTGATATTTTTTGTGGTTTCTCGAACCAAGTCTGGACCGATGAGTATTGTATCTCCAACCTCATCCCAACACACGGGAGACCTGCAGGGCCTCCCATAAAGTGCCACAAATGGTTTCATTCCAATGCTGGCCTGGTAGCTATTTCTGTAAGCAAACTCAGCTAGAGATAATTATTCCACTCAACTACCTTTAAAATCCAATGCACATGCCCGTAGCATATCCTCAAAGACTTGAATGACCCTTTCCGATTGGCCATCTAATTGAGGATGATAAGTTATACTGAAATTCAACTGTGAACCGTAAGCCGCTTAAAAAGTCTTCCAAAACTTTGAGGTGAATTTCGGATCCCTATCAGAAACAATAGATAGAGGAACACCATGCAACCTCACGATCTCCCGGATGTATAGTCTGCAATGCGTCTTGATGGAATCAGTAGCCTTAATAGGCAAACAATTGGCTGATTTTGACAATCGATCCACGATCACCCAGATGGTATCCAGGCCTATTGAGGCTCATGGCAAACCACTCAAAAAATATGTGGTTACATGCTCCCATTTCCACTGAGCAACATACAAGGGTTGCAGTAAACTTGCTTATCTCTGGTGTTTTACTTTCACCTACTGGCATGTAAGGCATTTGGCGATAAATTGGGCGACATCTTTCTTCATCCCATTCCAGCAAAAATTTCTACGTAGATCCCGATACATCTTTGTACCACCAAGATGGATAAAAAACTTAGATCTATGAATTCTACCCCTGGCACGACTAGCCTGCCCACAAATCTAACTCCTCCAGTGTAATCAATTGACCATCTTTCCATTGGTTTTCCTTAATAGGTGTCAAGTATTAGTCTTTTTAACCATTTAACTCACTATTGTTATGTTCTTTCATTCCATTATTTGGTATTTTTATATTGTTTGCATGTTAAAACATGTTTCAGGAGCTTAATGAAAAAATGGAGCTAAGTTTGGTGAATTAACTGAAGAGTGTGTTCTTTCTATCCAACAGAAGAGTCAAAGAGGTAATCCGAGATAAAAATGACTACCGGATGGAAAAACGGCATTTTCAGAAGCCATCATCTTCCGGATAAGTATCGTGGGTTCAAGACAGTCATTTTGGTGCATTCACGAAGAAAAGTGGTTTGTTCTATAAAATACCTATGCTTTTGCCTACGCTTCCAGTTTAAAAAAGTGGCTGAAAAATGCAATTCTATGCTTGAACCTACGCTTAGAGGGTACGTTTTGACCTATGCTTGAAGCGTAGGCCTGGTACGCTTGAATTGTAGGCTAGGTAAGCTCCAAGTATAGATGCGGCAACTTTTTGGTGGGTTTTCATGGATTTTTCCTATTTCATCCTTGGTTCGATTGGAAGACGTTCCGCGACTC